>CM062807.1:1053744223-1054250570 GCA_031772625.1 Pinus tabuliformis
AGAAAAAAAAGAAAGTTATAGCACCAATCTCGCCAAGAAAGACAAGGAGCCAGACAATCAAAAACTAAGAAAATTATAGGTCCGATAAACCAATTTGGTCTCACTGGACGTTAATCGTCGTCGTCATCATCATCATCAATTTTACGTTTAACCATAAGTAATTTGTTTATGTTGTTAACAATAGTATAAATATTAAAAATCCATTTAAATGTGATTTTTTTTTTTTTGGTAGTGGATGTCCCGCATAACGGTTTTGGGGCAGAAAGCCCAAAAATTAGGATTAAATTATTGTAAAAACTCTGAAGTATGTGGAGCGCGAATTATAGTAGGATTGAGTCAAAGGGTAGTTCACCCGAAAATAATGTAAAGAAATATAAATAGAGTCGGCTCGCGTAGGGATCGCGGGCCAAGGAAGGGTATAAATAGAGCGCGACTCTACGTATGGTTTGCATGAATGTAAATCTGGGTTCATTTTAATGCGCGAATCAGTTGTGTTGGTTAAATGTTTGCTTAAAGACCCTGTTAATTTGTAACCACATCCTCCAATAGAATAGCGCACTAATAAGAAAGATATACTCAAGCTGGATCTGTGCAAATACTGAGCAACATGGAGTTGTAAACTAATGCACGAAATCTCCAGACCACACCAAGACATCCCTAGGGCGCGGAAACCTGGTTCCAGCACCCTCCCCTACTACCTCGGGTGAGACCTCAGTCCGCGCTCCACGAGCTATTGCTAAAAGGGCCGGTACTTGCAGGATTTGTTTGGCTAAATAACTCTTCCGAACTTGGATCAGGCCCATATAAGCCAACAAATGGTTCTGTTGCTGGGACCGGGATTTGCATAAGGGGTGTTTGGTGTGAAATGTGAGGACTCGATAGAAAATAATGTTGAAAAATCAAAAGGATCAGGGATGGTAGTAAAACAAGGGTAACTATGGCAAACATGATTCAGTTACCAGTGTTCAAAGGAGCAGGAGGTGAAGACCCGAAACAAATTTGGTTTGTACTAACGTCAGTATGGAACGCGCAGCAGGTCACTGATGATAATATCAAGAAAACCATCTTAGTCAGTGCACTACAGGATCGAGCACTAACATGGTACATGAAGTATTCAAGCATCAACCCAATGGCAAGGATAGTGGACATCCATACTGAATTAACAAAGGAGTTTAGCCAGCCTAAGTCAGAAGCACAGTCAGTTGTTGGATTCAAAGAGATCATGATGATGCTTGGTGAGACCCCGTGGGATTTGGATCAGAGGTTGAAAATCACTATTCGCGAGGCCAACATGACCCTAGCAGATGCACAACACTGCGCTTAGTTCATCGCATCACTAACACCATATCTGAAGTTGGCCTTGTCACAACAGAAGATCTCAACCCAAGCGGAAGCGTTGGAGGCAACAATGTGGCTGCACAAAACCACGGTACAGGACCCAGGGTTGGGAGTTCAGCAAATCCAAGCGCAGGTCCAAATTTTGTTTGGAAATACAGAAGTTAAAACAAGAACAGACACCGCACCCAGAAGTCTGGGAGGAAGTATGGTGTATAAAGTGCAGGAGCCAGGGACACGATAAAGATCACTGTTCGGTCTTGGTGAATTTTGTGGTAACAGGGGGACTGACACCTTTGCGACTAGAGGTACAGGCAAGGTTGTGCATGATTGCCCCGCTCTAGTGTGCAATCTGTCAGGTAGGAGGGAAGCACAACACTGATAACTGTCATCTATTGCCAAATACAACCAGACCCCCCAGCAGCTCTTTTGCAACTTTTGTAGATCGGTGGGTCACAAAGAAAGAGATTGTCATAGCTATCGAATGTTGATGGACCGGGTACCTACCTACAGAATGTAGAGTGAGGTGCAAGGTCAAGATCCAGCCACGGTGCTTGTGCGCGGTGGGTTCTTGGGATGCGGTCGAGGATGGGGCGGAATGGGACCAGGAAGGGTTGCAGGCATCTAATCTATTACAACTATGGAGGACCAGGACATTATGCGTGGGATTGTACCAATCCAACTCGAGTATCATATCCTTATTGTGAGCAATTCGATCATGAGCTGCTAGATTGCCCCATGCTGATAGCACAGATTCGCGAAAAAAATGCAGCACCTCCTACAACAACGCAAAATGTGTAGATGATGAGATCCGAACCACGCGATGACGAACCCAAGGTAAACATGGTATTATGGAGCGGTGCAACCACATAAGAGGTTGATGGAGAGACCAATATGGAAGCTAGGGAAAGCTTCATGGGCGTCTCTAGCCAAGGTAGTTGGGATCGGCCTAAGCTGGATAGGGATCCCTCGATGTTGACTACCTTCTTCGAGACATGCATAAAACTGCTACGCGACAACAAGGTAGTTAGAGGGTTACAGGAAGTGATTAATAGATGTGCAGGGTGGTGTGAACCTCATGTAGTCCGGAAATTAGGAAGACACGCATTGCGGACGGGTTGGGAGATGCGGTTAACGGTGCAGATTGACAACTATGAGATGGATCAGGTCATTTTGGACCCAGGTTCGGATGCACATATATTACCTAAACAGACTTAGGAGCACATGGGTAAGCCTACACTACAATGGTCTCCTATCTAATTATGGATGGCCAATCAGCAAAAGATCTTACCCATGGGAAGGTTGCAAGGAATTACAGTAGATATTGATGGAGCAAGTACCTGGATGGACTTCGAAGTTATTGAAATCATGGACGAAAATAGCCCGTACCCTGCGCTGCTAGGGATAGACTGGGCCACTGACATGAATGGGGTTATTAACCTCAAACAGAGGAAGATGATATTTGAGAAGAAGTCGCTCCATGTAGTCATTCCGCTAGATCCAACAGAAGGACCACGCTACACAGAACCTGTGCGCAATGATGACAGGGACGATGCATTGGATTGTATCTACAAGATTGCTGCACATAGGCCAAAGAGGAGAGGAGATCCTCATGGGACTATGCCAGCTCATGCACCAGAAATTCAGATGAAGAGGACGAGCGATGGTGAAATAGGGTGAATGAGGTAACCACGCTACACTGTAATATGATGATGAAATCCATGTATTGCATTAAAGCTCAGAACCACGAACTGCCAATGTATGATGGGTTGACAGAAGTGGATGAATTCCTGGTTAAATTCAAAAGCACGGTACCAGAGTACCAACGGTTTGATGTACTAAAATGGGCATTGCACGTGACACCGAAACGATGGTGGGGTACCCATGAAGGGACCTTCACAAATTGGCGAAGCTGCAGGCGCATGATGTAGATAAGATTTGGGAATCCAGCGCTACAAATAATGGAGAAATACGATGGCTGAGAGAATCCGTGCATACACCTGAGAAAATGGACCAAAACTTATGGTGCAGAGCCTCAACCAGAATGGGTGCACTTACTTTATCATACTCTAGATGTCATTCCAAGGAACTGGTATACGAAAATAGAGCTTCGACATGGCACTGGTGAGTGAGATATCCTGCACGAAGGGTTTCTGTCGACATTTCTCTTTGAAGCTCAATGGATGGATACCGTGGATGACGCATTATAGTTGGTAAAGACCACCATCTTCAGAACACCACCGGAACCAGAAGAAGTCATGCCATTATACTGGTCATGACAGTTGAGCCAGGCCTTAGCATGTTACAATGTACAAGTAGAAGATGATGAGGATGACTTGTGTAACATCAATATACCAGAATCTGAAGGGATTCGTGAGGTGCGCGGCCTCGAGACAGAAGATCCATACATCACGGTGCCATTGAAAACAAAGCAAGTAAATATCGAAATGGAGGAAGAGTCGAAGTATGCTATGCTTGGGGACTATTGTGATGACGCCACGGTGGAAAAGGTCGTCGAGTTGCTTCTTAATACCAAGATTTATTCCCTACAAAAATTACGAAGCTGAAAGGGATTCTAGGAGACTTATGAATGATGAAAATGACTTTAAAGCCAGATGCAAAGCCAGTAAAATAGTGACCCTATCGACTGAATCCAAAATACAAAGCAAAGGTCCGCGAAGAATTGGACAAGATGCTGGCAGCAAGAATTATTGAACCAGTCAAGGAGTCCGATTGGGTAAGTCCTATGCTCGTGCAGGAGAAGAAAAAGAAGGATGAGATCCACATCTGCGTAGATCTGCGGAAACTCAATGATACTTGTGTTAATGATCCGTTTCCAACACCCTTTACAGATGAGGTGCTAGAAAATGTGGGTGGGTAGGAAGCATACTCCATGAATGGATTCTCTGGGTACCATCAGATCAAGATAGCGCTAGAGGATTGAAGCAAGACAATGTTTGCTACTGAATGGGGTTGGTTTCAGTATACGGTAATGCCCTTTGGGCTGAAGAATGCACCAACGATATTTTCCCGTATTGTGGTAGCCGCGTTCAAAGAATTTATCCCCAAGTTCTTATAAGTCTACCTAGATGACTGGACTGTATTTGGCTTGGTTAAGAAACATGTCATGAGCTTACGATTGATGTTGGATACCTGCCGCTAGCACCAGATTGCGCTCAACTTGGAGAAGTGTACTTTCCTCATCCCTTTTGGGAACTTGCTAGGCCATGTGGTGTGTAAACAAGGATTGATGGTGGATCCAACAAATATCGTTGTCATACTAAATCTGCAAGCACCGCGAAGTGTAAAGCAGCTACGCGCTACATGGGGACACACGAGCTACTATCGGATGGATCACCTGGTATAGGGGATGTGGGTGAACTTGGAAGGTGAGTGACTACACTAAAGGGGATGACTAGATTTCCCAAGGGACTGTGTAGTAGAGAAGGGAAGGCCAGGGGATGGATTTGTTTTGGTCAGTGGCATTGTCAGAGGGAATCAGATGCATATTGTGAGTGTGCCCTAGAACAATGAGTCGATAACTGTTCACTGAGGGAACAAGTAGTGCAAGGATTGTAACACTAGACATACGATGCAGGTTTGAATTTGACAGGTGGATTCTAGACTTCCTGGGAAGGAGGTGAATCTTGGTACTAATCTTGAGGGTGGAGGTGTGAGCCTCTAGATTCCCTTGTTGCATATACGAGCATCATATCCTTTTATTTTTTTGTTAGAGCAAATGCGCATATGTATATATGTGTATATTATTGTATCGAGTTGGATTTATAAAGCTCCACAAACAATATGATTATTTTCTCGTTGAAGGAAATCTACACAAGTATATGTGTTTGTTATTGTAAATACCGTATTGAGCTATGTTATAAAGCTCCAGTAAATGGTATGATTGTCATGTTTTCAGCACGTTGATATTGTAAATATTGCATGGAGCTAAGTTATAAAGCTCCATGGGAAGTATGTTTTGGTTTTCAGCGGTCTTGCTGGTTGTAGGTGTCATAGAACACCAAGGACGGTGTTCCCCTAAGGGGGAGGGGTATGTAATAGCTCTGGGTCATGGGACGCATATTCCATGCTGAATGTTGGGCAAAGCATTTTGGTGGGAATCACTTGTTTATTATGGCTAAGAGAAATTGGCAAAGGCATTAGAAAAGGCTTTGAAAAGGAAAAAATGAATTATTGGAATTTTATTTATGAAAATAAAGGAAATTAGGAGAAAAAGAAGGTGAAAGGTCACATGTTTGCATAAGAAGGAAATTGAAGGAAAAACATATCAAATTGAAGAAAATAGAAGCCTTAATGATAAAAAGGCTTCTAAGGATTAGTTTATAGCATTTTGTCAGTTCAGTTTTCGGATTACTATGATAGAGGAGAAGAGCACGAAGAGGAAAAGGAAAGAAAGAAAGAAAAGGAAGGAAAATGAAAGCAAAGGAAAGAAAGGATCAAGCAAGGAAAGGTTAGATAAAGAAGCTTCAACGAGAATAATTGTAGGTATCAAGGTGCATGTACGATTTCCTAGATGGTTTTGGCATGCATGGTATATTCACGTGTGTATTTGGTTATTTTTTGTGAATGACATGGGTTTTGCTGGGTTTCAATAGTGCCTTCAGCCTTGCCTTTCCATTTCCGGATAGTCATGGTGTGATGGGATTCATTCTTGGTTGAGCTTTGGATTACCAGAAGGTTTTCGATCAAGATGAGATGGTCTCAGGAAAATCCCAAGGGTTGGGGGTGAAGATGGATTTCCCCAAGAAAACCCTCAGCAGGTGGCTGGAGACAAAAAAATTACTCAAGGGATGGTGAAGGAATTCTGAGGCATCCAAGATCAGTTTGGTTTTGTGATCTCGAGACCAGTTTAGGTGAGATTACGGTAGTGTGAGGGTGGAGGTGGTTTAACCTATAGATTCCCTTGGTTGTTTATAGATTGGTTTATCCCATGAGATCCCACATTCATGCTTGGAATATGACACATGGGTGATTAGCTGAAAGAAATATTTGGTTCAACACAATCTATGGCCAAGTGGTACGTGGAAGTCCCTAACTTGGTTGGCCTTTGCATATTTCAATAAGAGCTAAGTTCCTCTTTTATTTCATGAGTAAATGTACTTGTTATTATGTGGATTTAATTGTTGTTCTATTATTTTCATATTTATGGTGATATGTTGGTTATAAGCATGGTTTTATGATAGATCCAAGTTATGGCTCTTATCATGTTTGATTGATAAATTAAGGTTATTGAATGCATGACCTAATAGATGTTATTGAAACTATTGTGAGAGGGAAATAGTCCTCCTTGGTAAACCTTAGATAAGTTTCAGATCTCTATGTTCAGATATGCATTTAGGACCTGTAGGTTGCGTGTTCATAATGTGTTTGACAAAATGACTCTCATGGCTAAGATGGGCTAGGGTGAGTACCTGATCAAGTTTTGTGTTAAAAGCTTTGTTTATGTGTCATACATCATTCTGGAAAGTCTCATCAAGTTCTAGGCAGTGGCCTAGTGACTAGCCTTGTAAAAGTGTCTTAGATATCATGGTTGCTAGCATAGAACTGGTAAAAAAGACTGCAGTCGCTCTGTTGCAGGCTTATGCATGCGACTCGAGAATTACAATCGAATTTGGGTAGCTTTATTCCATAATATGAGGGTCCATATCAATGAAAAAGAAAGTTAACTCAGGGTTTGGGAACCTAGAGGGATGGTTTAGCTCTTGGGGGTCCTGTAGCACCTAAGAGAAGTTAGTAAAGTCTTGGTTTGTAGACTCCATTTCCTTAAGATGATATAGGAGGTTGAGTCATGACATCGTAGATCCTCATCTCATGTTTACCCTAACAGGATGGTGAAAGCGGGTAGATATGAGAGGTGGCATTACAAATATATTCTAATTCATTCCCTAACAATGGTGACAAAATATGTTGACGCTCCTAGAGACAACCCCCAGGTTGAGGAGAAGGTCAGTGTTTAGGACATCTTAGAGTCTCATATAGACGAATCATTATTTCTCAAGTGTTGAAATATTGAATGATTTAAATTTGGTTCAGTAATCATACTCATATACCAACCACATCACATACATTGACAACATTTCCTTCCAAATAAGTAAAGGTCAGCCATGGTGGCCTACACACAGATAGTGAAGATTATTTAGTTGTTGTAGTATAAGTGAGGGAAGAGATGAAGAATGAAATCTCGTGAAGAGGGCTAGAGATAGAATCTTGTACACTAAGCTTCAATTGAATAATGTGTAGACAAAGGAAATGCAATTAGAAACCATGGAGCGCATTTTAAGGCTTTAAAAATTACATTTATAGGTACCATTTTCCATAGCATGACATAGATAAATATGACATACAAGATTGATTTCCAGCAGCTATAATTACATGATTTCTAAAAGGAAGAAACACATGAAAATCATAGATAGATATAGGAACACATACTCCACATATCAATGCTTGGAATCACTAAAATATTCTTCATTAGTATTTCAGAAAACAACATACATGTCATTAATCCTCATAACTTGCAAAACTTGCAGAAAAATTGCAGCCTCTAAAATAGAAAATTCAATGCCTACAAATGAGTTCATCTTCCGTTTTATAGGAAGATTCCTAGCAAAAAACAGTTACAAAATATCTTGTAGTGCGAAAACCGTCTAAAATAATCAGCTATGTGGGTGTGCCAAAGGCCTAACTATTCTAATTATTACATAACAACTTGATTCTTTCTTGAAAATAAAATATTTACAAAAAAAATGGAAGAGATATGTTATGATTTCAAATCAGAAAAGGTCTGCAATATTGGCTTGCTTGATCCTTCGAGGTGGACCCATGCTCCACTATCCATCTTTGCCATGATTTTTGAAGGTTAAGAAGTATCGCCAACTCAGGAGGGGAACAAGGCTTGATTTGTGTTTGACTGTTGAAGATAGCCTCTCACAATGGTGGCAACATCTAAGTGGAGATATTGGTGAGTGATTTCAAAACCAACCAATTTGTGTGGGGTTTGACAAGAAAGTGCTAGTTGGCTTCGAGATCAATTTTTCTCAACTAGTTAACCTTCTATGTGAACTCAAACGATTGTCCAAGCCAATTCCTAAGTAGGATCTCCACATATGGCAACGAATATTTGAGACAATTGGAGATTTGATTCAATTCAAGTGAGGAATCATTAATGGTTTCCAACAAGGCATTTTACATCTCACGCACATCACTGATGTTATTTTTAACTGATCGTCTCTAGGATTTCCATACCTTAAGGATAACTTATTTATGCATTACATCAATTTTAGGAAAGTCAGATTTCCTCCCCTCAACACTGGCTTGCCATTCTAACATTTCATTAAGGTCCTTCTTAGCTTCATCAAAACATGAAATCATTTCCGCAAGTTCACTAGTTAGAGCGTTTCCCAACCTACATTATTCCTAAATCAAGTTCAACTTCTCACAGAACAATCATTGCTGCCTCTGTAGTCGTACATTCAAATTATGGGCCTCCTACTTGAAATCCCTCAGTTGAAGGGTCCCCCTTTGTAATTGCTTTATCTTCTGATGGGATTATTGGAGTTGTTTATCCTTAGCCTTAATCTCCTCTACATGATGAATTTGAAGGGAATTGAACTATTTTGTAGATCTGTGAGTGTAATCTCCTTTTGATCTAGTTAAGCTTTCCATTGTGCTTCCAGTTTCTCCTTCTTATTGATGAGTTCCCATTCCAAGGATGAAATATTCTCATCCTTCTCTCTTAGCAATTCTTGAACTTCCATGGCTTTTTCCATGGTGGAAAAATCATATGAAACTATGAACTGAGTTAATTTTCCAAGTTCTGCATCAGGGGAAATTGAACTACCTTTTTAGAGGACTTCAAGGGGGAATAAGACATGTGGGGGTGCATGACTGCCCAAGACGCTGATTTAGGTGAATGAATCTTCACCAAAACAATTCCAAATCCTCCTATGGTCTTCCATAGCTTCCCAGGACATTCTGGGGGGCTTAGTTTCAAATATGATTTCATAGATTGGGACCACGACCTCGTGATAGATTTGTTAGAAAAGAAAAAAATAATTGGTCTCATAGAGTACATCCTGATAAATGTAAATTGGTGTTGGATCAGAGATGGTCCACTTCCATCCCATGGCTGGAAATTCAAGGGAATAACAGAGGGATTCCATGACATAGGTTGACATATAAAATGAAGGAATTTTATTCTCCGAGACAATATGGAAAGAGTGGAAGGCTAGAATGTGTTTGGCCAAATTATTTAATAAAATAGTGGCCCAATCAAAGATGTACCCCTCAGAAGACCCGTCAATTTAAGGGACCCAATTAGCGGGGAATTTAGACACATTTGGAAATGCATGTAGCCTACAGAGCATGGAAACTACTAACTAAAAGAAGAAGCTAGTGAACATATGGAGTACTTACCATCTTTCTCCATTTTGTGCTTGTTTGGGTCACTCTTCTAGTGTTTAATGGAGTCAGTTGGATCCTCATGCTTTTTACCTAAGTCATCCACATACTTTTTGTCATAGACGCATTGAGAGTTTGCCAAGTGGTACATCTCCTTAAAGGCTTTTCTTCAAAACAAATCAATTGTGATGCCCTTAATGGTGTGGAACTTCCTCTCCATGATATCCACCATTTAAATAACCCATCTAACCATGTCCGTGTAAGCCAGAATGCGAGGCCTCGCTCCAATTTTGTCCAAGAAATAATTGGCCTTGTTATGTGGGGTTGCCTCTGAGGTGGGGGTTTCATCATTGACGATGACTATTCTAATAGTCACTCGGGGACCTTCATATTTAAAATACTTGTAAAATTCCTCCCACGAGGAATGCCTTGAATCCCAGGTGCATACAGTGTTCGAAAATAGTCCTACCCCTGGTAACTTTTCATCAATGGTTTCTCTAAATGGAGTGGTGGGTTGCTACACAGGGGCTTTCAACTTCCCCTTGGCTTTCGTTCACGGGGATTTCAAGTGAGAAAGGAGGAGATGGCATGGGGGGGGGGAGACACATGGAGTAACTTTATTGGTAGAGGAAAAGGGAGGAGGGTGATGTATCAAACTGTCTCACACACTGGCTTGCCACGCTCAGTTGATAATGGTCCCAATTGCTGACATTGTTGTTGTGCTACCCTATTAGGTGGCGGGCCCATTTTATCTCTTCTAGCAGGGTTCTTGGGTGGAGTTTGGAGGCAAGGCTCGACCCACCAGAATTAGTCACAACCATTGGTTTTCATTATCCATTTTGTTGACTCTAACTTTCCAGGGGCAAGCATCGGATTAATGACCTCGATTGTTTACTGACTGGAGCTTCTCCCGAGTAAGGTAGCTTCAAGATGGATGATGATCTACTCCGTAGGTGGCCTCCCTTTAATCCTTTTCATTTGAGAAATGGGGGAAGGCCCACTACCACTTGGTGATTCCTCCATGCCGAAAAATGGCGCCGCTTACTACTAAGCTGGAACCCAGATGCCCCAGTGCTCTAGTCCCCTGGTCCCTGAAAGCCCAGTTCCTTTTGAAACATAATTTGCAATTGTTACAGGGCTCTAACCCTCTGGGGTATACTATTGGGATGATGCCAACAAATCCACATGTCAACATGTGATTAATCCATGTGTCATCCATATATGGGTCCTTTGGGTACCTGAAAACTTCAAAACTGTTTGCCATGTGTCCCCATCCCAGTGGGTGGTTGCTGATGTCACCTTTTCCCAATGATATTTTTCCACCTGTTTGGTCAGAGGAGAGAGAGAAGGGTCCCTAGTGCTTTTCTATGCGATCATTTCCTTCTATAAATGATTCAATCTGAGCACCTTCGAAATTTGAGTTAACAAAAGGTTACAGGGTTTCATGGTAGGAGGTCTAAGCCTCCAATTTGTGTTACAAGGTCACGTCAATAGACGACCCCAACTCTGACAATTGATGGATCCATGGTCCCTGGTCCCTAAAAGCCTTTTGAATTTGATTTTATAATGAGTTATGAGATTCTAGGGTCATAGGGTCTCCGAGATTTTGACTTTTATGGGTCCAACTTTGACTGCCCTTATCTTTTGATCTAGGAGGCCAATTTCAAACTTCCTTATACCGTTGGAAATATTTTCCAGAGAAATATCTGATTGAGTGGGTCTAATATGGTCTTTGAGCTCATATGTTTCTTCGAAAATCGCCCCAAACTCTTCTATGTTTTCCACTTCACCCCCTTTGTCATGTAAGGCTTAAGGGAAAAGAACAGGAGGGTACAACAGGAAATCTAAAGCTTTATTAGAGAATCTATTACAATGTTATGCTCTTGACCTACGAAAAGATACTAGAATACAAAATATGCGAAGATATATACCCAAAACACAAAAAAATAAGAAATAACAACAAGTATTTTATTATTCAGAAAGCAATGTTCACTTGCCTCTTCGAGGGAGCAACCTCCAATGGAGCTGGGCTCAATTACAAAATAAGACACAATGCTCCTCGAGGGGAGTCTCTATCCTTTATATAGGATTAATACATGCAATACCATGGGTCAATACCATGGTTCTTATTAATACTATCTATTTAATACCATGGCCCATTTACAACTAACTGTGGTCCCTTCTTTAAATGCAGGTCAACCACTTACAATTATTAATATGGGCTTTATTGACTCTTTACTTAACTATAACTATGACTCGATCCTATTACATCAATAAGGGGGTTAGGGTTGGACCCTAGCATGACCTCCCCCATAAGAATAGCCTTGTCCTCAAGGCTGAAGCTGCAAAAACTGTTGAAGGATAGTGGCTAGTTCCCAGGTCGCATCTTCCGGAGAGGTGTCTTTCCACTTGAAGAGGACTTCCTTGATCCTGTGGCCACATAGGTGCCATTCTTGTGTGTCAAGAACCTGTTTAGGTTGGAGCCAGATTGAACCTTCTTCATCCAATTTAGGTGGACTGGCTTGAATTCGGAAATGGTTCCCAATCACTTTCTTGAGGCATGAGACATGGAAGACTGGATGGATTTTTGCAGTGGGTGGCAAAGCTAGCTTGTAGGTGACTTCTCCAATGTGCTGAAGTACTTGATAAGGTCCGTAGAATTTTGGAGATAATTTCTAACAACCCTTTCCTTTGAATGATGTTTGCTTATATGGTTGTGGCCTCAAAAATACCTGACCCCCTTCTTGAAATCGACGTTTTGAGCGATGTTAATCTGTCTGTTGCTTCATGCGGTTTTGGGCTTGATGAAGATTCTCTCTAAGGTGGGCCACCATGGTTGTGAAATTCTGTAGGAGTTGATCCGCTGCTTGTACCTTCGAGCATCCCTTGAGATAAGAAGTAGGGGAAGGAAGGAGTTGACCATAAACTGCTTCATATGGAGTCATTTTGGTGGTGACATGATAGTTGGTGTTATACCACCATTCGGCTAGAGGTAACCATTATACCCATAGGTGTTGCTTTTCTGAAGTGAAACACCTAAGGTAGGTCTCCAGACATTTGTTGACTGCTTCAGTTTGACCATCAGTTTGTGGATGATAGGAACTACTGAGTTGAATTTGGGTAACTTGTAGCCTGAAGAGTTCTTGCCAAAAGTTACTGGTGAAGATCGGGTCATGATCAGACACAATGGAAGTGGGCATGCCATGCAATTTGAAGATCTGGTCCATGAAACAATGAGTGACCAAAGTCGGTGTAAAAGGGCGGGGTAGGGCGCAAAAATGAGCATACTTAGAAAGTCTATCCACAACCACCATGATGATGGACTTGTTTCCTGACTTTGGAAGACCCGTAATGAAATCCATAGAAACCTCCATGCATATTGAGGTCGGGATGGGCGATGGCTGTAATGTGCTTGGGTATTTTACTGTTTCTCCTTTGTGGTGCTGACAGACGTCGCACTCAGCTACAAAAGTAAGAATGTCCTTTTTCATGCCTGTCCAAAAGAATGATCGTCAAGTGCGAGCATAAGTCTTCTGAAAGCCTGAATTTCCTACAGTGGGAGATGAGTGCAACTCTGCCAAAATGTGGATTTTGAGGGTGGATGTTGGTGATATCACGACTCTGTCCTTGTAGCAAAGAATCTCATGCTGCCAAGAGTAGCCTACTGTGGAATTTGGATTCGCCTGCAATTGATTAATGAGTTGGGAGAGCCAGGGATGTGAAAACCATTCCTTGCAAGCCTCTCCAATCCATTCTGGAATAGGAAGGGAGATTGCGAGTAGGGTGCTTTCCTCCTCAAATTGGCGTGATAACGCATCTGCTACGATATTTTCACGTCCTTTCTTGTAAATTATCTCATAATCATATCCTAGCATTTTGGCGAGCCATTTATTTTGTTGTGGCGAGGATACGCAATGCTCCAAAAAAATTTAAGACTTTGATGGTATGTGCAAATTTGGAAATGCCACCCCAATAAGTATGGTCACCAAGTATCTACTGCATGTAAGATGACCATCATCTCCTTCTCATAGGTAGATTGTCCCATATTTTTCCCACTTAGTTGTTGGCTAGTGAAGGCCAAGGGTTGACCTTCTTGCATTAAGACTGCCCCAATACCCGTACCTGAAGCATCACATTCAATCACAAAAGATTTGGTGAAGTCGGGTAGTGCTAATACGGGAGTGGAACACATGGCATGTTTGAGAGTCATAAAGGCCTGTTGTGCTTCATCATTCCATAGAAATGAATTTTTCTTGAGGAGTTGAGTGACGGGTCTAGCAATGTGACCATAATTGCAGACAAATTTGCGATAGTAGCCTATGAGACCCAAAAATCCTCTCAAGCTCTTCAAGGTCTTTCGTTGAGGCCAATCCTGCATTTCTTGGATCTTTTTGGGGTCCAACCTGACACCTTCACACCCCACAATGTGGCCCAAATACTCAACTTATTCCATGCCAAAATAGCACTTGGACATCTTGACAAATAATTTATGCTTCCGGAGTAGTTGCAAGAGCAGATCTACATGCTGAAGATGTGTGGCCCAAGTGCGGCTGTAGATGAGGATGTCATCAAAGAAAACAAGGACAAACTTTTCTAAGATATGGTTTGAACAGGTGGTTCATAAGGATCCGAAAAGTGGATAGGGCATTACAAAGACCAAATGGCATGACCAGGAACTCATAATGGCCTTCATGAGTTCGGAATGCAGCCTTTTGAATGTCTACTTCTTTCATGCGAATTTGGTGATAGCTCGAGCAAAGGTCAAGCTTAGTAAAGAACTGAGCCCCATTTAGTTCATCCAACAAATCATCGACAACTGGGATGGGAAATTTGTCTTTGACCATCAACTTGTTGAAGGCCCTGAAGTATGGACACATACACCATTACCCATCTTTCTTGAGCACCATGACCACGGCGATGAATAAGGAGTAATGCTGGGATGAATGATGCTTGCTTTCAAGAGTTCCTTGATGATTTTTTTAATTTCATTCTTTTGGGCGAACAGATATCTATATGGGCACACATTTGGTGGTTGGGCCCCTGAGACCAAAGTAATGCTTTGATCATGTTCCCCTATCGAGGGTGGAAGCTCATGAGGCTTGTCAAAGACTGGTAGATGGTTGTTTAAGATCTGTTGCATCTTAGGATGAATATGAAGAGAAGTGGGTTCGAAGGCTTGGATGGCATTAAATTGGGCTATAACTCCATGGTGGCCCTTTTTCAACAATTTTTCCATCCTATGTGAGCTGATGATAGAGGGATCACCCGCCTGGAGTCCGCGGAGGGTATGTGTGTGGTTGTTCTGCTTAAAGCTCATATATAACTCCTGGAATTCCATTGTGATTGGGCCAAGTATGCGAAGCCATTTAGCACCTAGGACAATGTTGCACCCTCCCATGTGTATTGAAAACATGTGGTCTTTAAATGATAATCCCCCATTTTAAGTTTGACATTTTCACAGCGGCCTTGACATTTCATTGTCCCCCCATTAGCAATTTGGACTTGGAAGTTAGAAACTGCTCTAACAAAACAATGCACTGCTTCTGCGACTCTTTGATGGATAAAGTTATGTGTATTGCCACTATCAATCAAGACTACTACCGGGCGATGCTTAATAAAACCTATGATTTTGAGAGTTTGGGGAGAAGAAATTCCTGCCAAAGCATGTAGCGAGATAGCTGGTTCTTCAGGTACATTGTCTGGCTGGGTGTCCCCATCTTCCTCCTCTGGTTCCTCCAGTGGTGGGGCTTCCTCCGATGAACTGTGATAAGTAGCACCAATTTGAAATAATTTGGGCTCCTTGCATTTATGCCCAGGGGAGTCTTTCTCATCACAATAGTAACACAATCCTTGCTTTCTTCTTTCCGCCATTTCTGTTAGTGACACCTTTTGAACCTTAAGTGTTTGGGTAGTGCTTTGAGCCTGGGCGGGGCAACCCTTGGCTATCAACTTTGGGCGATTAGACTGGGCCGCTAACACACGTTCTACTTCATGGGCTATCCTGCAAGCATGCAGCCATGAGATAGGGTGTTGCAGTCGAACGTGGGCTCGTATGGCTTCTTTGAGACCACTGACAAAACATTCCAAGTGGAACTCATCTTGTAGACCTCCTGTGCGGAATGCTAAGGCTTCAAAGTCTGTAATATATTCATTCACTATTCATGTATGTCGGAGCTTAGTGAGATGACCAAGAAAGTTAGATTCATGGTCAAAGCGATCCGTAAGAGATTTTGTGAATGTCTGCGAAGTCACGGGCCTTCCATAGCAACGTTGATGCCACTGCCACCATTGCCATCTTTCATTGTCCAAGTACATGCTACCTACACTAAGCTGAGTCACATCATCTCTTATGTGATGCAGTGTGAAATATTGCTCCATTTGTGCTATCCATGTGGCTGGATGAGAGCCATCAAATTTATACATGTCTAGCTTGGGTGGTCACGTCTGAGATTGTTGGTGGTTGCCAAAGAGGTGAAGAGAATGGCTAGACTCGTCCTCAATGTTTTCATTGAAATTATATGCCTTCGCGCGTTCATGCATCTTGCCCTTTGAGAGTGTGGCAACTAAGGTCTTCAGTGATGATAGTACCTCGTTCAATGTTGATTCCAGGCTGTCGATCTTCTCATTGGCCATAGCTTGAGCTCTAGTTTGTACCATGCACCGCTCTGATGTAGTTAAAATTTGGGACCGCCTGAAAAAATTTTGGTGCTAACAATTGAATGGTACCCTCTTGCTCATCTCGTCGTCCTAATTCTTATGGGCTAAGTCTCATATAAGCGTCCCCGGGGGTCTCTGAAATGAGTTTTACTCACTTAGGAATACTGCAGTAGCCGAATCCCAGAAAAGTCAATGCTACCCAAAGTCCTGCGAGAATCACGCCCAGGTATAGGAGCCCACACAAATAGTCAGATCTATCAGCAGTGATCGAACCCCTACTGCTAGAGCTGAATGGCAGATGTGATTGTTGTGATTGCTATATAACCCAAACTGTTAGATTTGGATGGCGGATCTGATAGATTTGATTGGCATATTTCATGCATCAGAATGGCGGATCAGATAGATATGAATGGCGGAACTGATTGTTACTGCTGCGACAGAACCCCACCTGCTAGATCTTATCTGGAAAAGATGATGCATGATCCAGAGAGAGACATGGGAATGATGGTCACAAGGAGTGTCAGGTGCTACAAATCGCAATATACATAAGGGCCTAAAAGTAGTACTTGGCCCAATCTTTCAGGGCACTAACCAAGGAGGATCAACCGTACCCTTAGCCGTACAACTCGACTACCCTATCGTATGTGTGAGTAATCTCCCCAAGTGCTGTTCTTGGTGTACTATAGCAGCAAGACAACCGATGGTTTATCTATGGCGAGGTTTCAAGAGAGCCTAGGGGGCTTCTAATATACCCAGAGGGTACTTGGAAGATAGTCTGTGCGCGGTTTTGTCTAATGTGCTACTACTTGAAGGGGTACCCACAGGGGTTACAAGGGATTCCAACAAGCGTGACCACCTCTTGTATTTCCTACATGCATGCCTCCCCAAATCCGCAGGTTTATGTGCTCAATGATAGATCCCGTGGTTTAAGGACGTCGAAACACGTCTCTAGCCAAAAAAAATTTGCTAAAAATTAGAGATCCGATCGGCCCCGAAAAGTGCTCTGATACCACTTGTTATGCTCTTGACCTGCGAGAAGATACCAGAATACAAAATATGCGAAAAAATATACCCAGAACATAGAACAATAAGAAATAACAACAAGTATTTTATTATTCAGAAAGCAATGTTCACTTGCCTCTTCGAGGGGGCAACCTCCAATAGAGTTGGGCTTAATTACAAAATAAGACATGATGCTCCTCGAGGGGAGTCTCTATCCTTTATATAGGATTCATACATGCAATACCATGGTTCCTATTAATAACATCTATCTAATACCATGGCCCATTTACAACTAATTGTGGTCCCTTCTTTAAATGTGGGTCAACCACTTACAATTATTAATATGGGCTTTATTGACTCTTTACTTAACTATAACTATGACTCAATCCTATTACATCAATAAGGGGGTTAGGGTTGGACCCTAACATACAACCAAGACCCCAATAATTTTAGAAGTTTCTTCTTTGATGGATAAGGTTGAAAGGTGTTTACTCTCTTGAGATGAGTTAGATGTTTTCCTCAATAGGTTCCTTGGCACATCTTTCCAAGAGGAGTGGTGGTCCACAAAGAGACAACAAATATCATATTTACAGTCACCAAGTGATTAAAAAAATATGCTCACTCCATTTGACTATCTAGAAAAAAGATAAAGCCAGTTAAATTATTGACTCAAAATTCACTAGTAGCTTTTAAAAGGAATTGTTTCACCAAGTGGGAACCTCATTAACAATAAATATTGAATATAATCCAATGAAAAATGGACAAAGTGGTAAACAAATGCCTTGAAGGATATTTGAAGAACTTTATGAATGATTGTGAATTGTGGTGACACAAATGGTTACACCTTGCATAATGGTGACACAAGACTACCTATCACATCTTTTAACACTTTATATGAATACCTAACATTGTCGATTAACAAATATGTTGTTGTCAATTTCAAAGTTCCTAATGCAAAAAATTATTTAATCACTTGTGGTGATATCCTTGGAATCCTAAAGAATCATCTTGAACAAGCAAGTAATGAGCTTCATGAAAATCATCTACACTGATGAAAACACTTTATATTATAATACTTTGCTTATTCTCATGCTAGATCTCAATGTCGGAATATTTCTAGTAGCATTGATTTTCATAAATTATTATTTTTTGAAAACTAAAGAGAGAGCTACAAAGAATTCTCTCTAAACTTATTAATCATAAACACAAAATGTTGTTGGGGGGAAGCTCAATTGTTGATCGAAGTAATGTGAAATGTAGTATACCCAGGGGGATAATATGGAGGTACCCAAAGAAATAATGTGATGTAAGGATAATAAATAAATGGGCCATAGTTAGTAAATAAAGTGTTCTACCTGCATATGCAAGAGACCACAAGTAGTTAGGAAATAATGTGATATGCCCATAGTATTGGATATATGGTATTGAAATACCCATGGTTATTACTGGTATTGTATGTATGAAGCCTACATAGAGGCTAGAGACTCTCCATTGAGACATGTCAAGTATTGGTTTTGTATTAACAAACGATGACTTGTGGAGTGATCTCCTTCCTTAAGGAGTATTTGTATGGTGTTACCCTAGCTCAAGAATTTTGATTAATAAATATCTTAAGATTCTATATTTTGTTCTTGTATTTCTCTTAAGATTATTTGCAATTATTTTTTTGTTAATCTTGGTAGGATACTTCCTTTTCTATTTATAAACAGCAAATTTACACCACATATATGAGATAGGTGGCCTCAACATGCCCATTGGGAAACAAAGTTTGTTGGCCACCTATCCTTGTTATAAGCCATCCAAAAACAATAAAGTTTTAGTCTTTTTAACCAAGCTAAGTATGTCTTAGTTTCATGACAAAATGTTATATGTCTATCTATCTTAAGCATGCATAATTTAAAGTAAATTCTACCCGTATAAAATAAAAAGAGATCAGATTAAATAACTATTCTTGCTACTCTTTAGATGCCAATTCGACCAGTTTCAAATCCTTGATAGTTTCACCAAGCATCTAAGTTAATTCGATGATGCATGGGATGTACCTTTGGATTCTATCCAGATGGATGTCCTTCTTCTGGAACTAGAATTGGATTCACTGCAAATCCTATTTGTAATTGGGCGTGTCTTAGAGGGACAGATCCATCCCCACTGATATTTGTTCCATGGCCTTCCCGAGAAGGCTTTTCATAAGCCACTAGAGATAAAGGGTCTGCTTAAATTGAGTTATTCTTCCTCTGGTATTCCCAGGGTTTGGGACTAATGTATTGTAGTTCTCTATCTCCTCCTCTATCTCACTGTGTTGCTTAATTTCTTCCTCCCATTATTCTAGCAGATTACGAATTCCTACATCCATTCCCTCTCGGTAATCTGCAACGAATTTACTAATGAGGTGTTCAAAAAACTTTCATCCTCTACGCAGTTCTGAAGTGCTCGAATCTTTGGCCTTTGCAGGCTCCCTCCCATGTCTGTCGTGACCTCTTCCTCTCGCAAGATGAGCCATCACAACTCTGTTCAAGACATGTTCACAGGGACGAGGTGTTAACCTATAGCTTTGAATCTCATTGCCGGTGTTCTCCTTAATCCTTTTCCTAGCCCACTTACTCTCAGAGCAGGATGTAGTTTGGGTGACAACCCGGTTGGAAGATGAGGCCAGTCTCCTTATCCTGTCATGCTTCTCACTACTCCCTTCCCAGTGTCACTCATACCTAGAATGGTTGACAATCCCCTCTCTCGGCCAAGCAAGAGTCCCCATGCTCGGGTGATCCTTTCCATTCCCCTCTGCCCGGTGAAACTACGTCGCTCCTCTGCTTTCCTTATAGTCTACCCATCCCCAGTACACAACCTCTCCCGTTCGGCCCTAGTTATCATGCAAGGTCACAATGCAGCTCTCAGAAGGGGCTTCCCGGCCACTGGCTACATCAATACTCAGATGCCTTATAACCAAGATGCAGAACCGGACAACAACCATATAATCCCTGTGACGCTTTCCCCAACAAGTCCCCCAATTCCCCTCCCAGGTTTCTCCTGATCCCTCTAGCAAGAAACAAACCATGTTTCCATTGCAAGAGGTTTGCAGGACCAAGATACATACCCGTGCTCACTCCGCAGATGCCATCGACAATGCCTGTGCCTCCTTGCTCTAGTTATCCAGCTCCAAACTCCACAAAAAACAATACAATTAGCACTTCCATATCTTACCTTAACTCCACAAACAACAATACAATTGCCAATCCCCTGTCTTACCTTACCTGCTACGCTTCCTGCCTTTTCCTTGCCATGCCTGCCACCTTTCCCACCACCCTTGCATGTATTCGTGCAAAGGGCCACCACACCCATCGCCATGATCGTGTGGGGGGCGGTCGGTGGTACCCTTCCTTTACTCCTCATAATTGTTCATTATCCCTGCCATCCTTTGCCACACATCCTGATCAGGGTTTTGGTTGTTTAGATTCCCATTTTCCTAGATTTGCCTGCTATATTGGGCCAATATTTCCTCCAGAGCTTTGAACCTGTCATCCCTGGGCTGTATTGGCCATAATTTTTCCAGTGAGCCATTTTGTTGATTACAACCCCAGTTGGCCAGGAAGTCAGTTGCTTTATTCCCTTCCCTTCTTACATGTCAGATGATTATATAGTCAAACTTGTGAATGAGATCCCCTATCTCTTGTATAAGGTGCATTGTCCTCCAACTTTGGCTCAGTTTGTCCCATGATGTGCCATTTTTTAGTTTCACCAAGGTGGTTGTGACCAGACTAGAGTCTCCTTCAACCATGATGTTTCGATATCCCATTCTTACAGCTATTCGAAGTCCTTGACCCACTGCAGTGAATTCTGCCTCGTTGTTTCTTGCTATCCCACACGAGTCGACATAAATGAGCCACGTGTTAGCTTGAGTTTCTCGAAAGATGCCACCAAGGCCTGCTACTCCCGAGTTTCCTTTTGAAGCACCGTCGAAATCAAGTTTTATGAAACCTTCTCTAGGGGTAGTGAATTGAACCGGGGAACCTATATCCATCCTATATTTTTGCCAAGCACTTGGAGCCAACATTTCCATTGTTATGTTAAGTTTTCAAAGGATTCTTGCTTCCTGGGGGGAACTTGCCAATTTTCAGGGCTCCATGTTTTTGCTAATAGAGTCTCCCTAATGTTTCTAGTTATTCCTTCCCACACCTGATCTTAGTTTGATATTTTATTTTTGAAAACTTTGCGATTTCTTTCTTTCCATATGGCCCATAGGTTTAAACCTAAGGCCAGTCCCCATGCTCGGTTCAATACTGGACTTGAGAAAATATTGTTGCACCATAGAAGGATTGTTTCCTTTATGCTGTGGCAGTCCCGATCCATCCTTTCGAAGACTCATTGCAGCTGACTCCATTTCTATTCAGCAAACAGACAAGAATTTAGCATATGCTCCATATCCTCTCTATTTTTGGCACTTCCAGCGTAGGGACAGGCCCTGAATTCCCTTTTTCTGAAGTTGGTCCCAGATTAGGATCCTCCCTTTGCATACCAACCATAGGATATGGGTTACCTTTGGCCACTATCCCCCCTTCCAGATTTTTTTCCAAAGAAGTCCTTGTCCATCTTGAGCTTGTTCTGCTTTCAAGTCATACACTTCTTTGTTGGTGAAGGTACCTTTCATGGTGTGGCTCCATCTTAGAATGTCTGGGTCATTCCTAATCATGATTTGTCTAGATCTTATTTCTTTTTCGAAATCTTCCCATTGCTCTGTCTCTATACCCTAGCCCTAATCTTCCTTCTTCTTCCATCTCCTCCAATTCCCTGTTCCTTACTCCTCTTTCCAGAATTTCTCTACATATTGGATGTTGTTATCATTGGTAAATCTATATATGTCTCTCAGGTCTTGCCTATCTACTAGTCTTTCTCTTTGTTGCCATGACTCCTGCCAAAATCTTGTTGTTCTGCCATTGCGAATTTTCCAAAAAGCATGTTGGTTTATAAGATCCCTATTTTGGCTTACCAAGTTACATGTTGCCGATCCTTTGGGTGGGTCTCTATAACGTAGTATGTCCTCAGTTCTCTCCGACATGTTATAATTTCTTGTCCATATTTGTTTCCATAATTCCCTTCCTCCCCCCAACCATCTCCACCATAATTTAGCTCCCATTACTTGGTTTAAAGTGTATGGGTCTCTGAGGCCAAGCCCTCCTTCCATAATTTTTTTACCCATCTCTGCCAAGATATAAGGGCCCATTTCCTTGTTTGTTGAGCCCCTCCCCATAGCAATTTTTTAAATATATCAACCAGTTTGGTGCATGCCCCCTTAGGGGCCGCCATGCCTGACAATTGATATATGGCAATCGACTGAAGCACTATTTTAAGGAGGACAGTTATGCCTGCTAGGTTGAGGAATCTAAAGGTCCAACTTCCCAACCTTCCTTGTAGCTTCTAAAGGATCTACTGCCATCTTGAGAGTTTTAGAGAGTTTTCTGATAGAGGCATGCCCAGGTATTTAGTGGGGAGTTTTCTTGTATTGAACCCCAAGATCCTAGCAAGATAGGTCTTAACATTCCCTTGGGTGTTGAAGAAGAAGGTACACGATTTTTCATTGTTTATTTGGGTCCTCGATGCCATCATGAAGGTGTTTAATATTTCTTTGATTCTACCAGCTTCTCTAAGCGATACTTGGCAAAAAAGCATGATATCGTCAATGAATTGTTGGTAGGTTATGGAAAGGTCATTCCCCCATATCCTAAGGCCTTTAATCCTAGACTCATGGGCTTCGTTTTTTGATGTATCTACCCAGACCTTCTGCAGTAATAATGAATAGGAAGGGTGACAATGGATCACCTTATCTCAACCCTCAGGTAGGGTTAAAGGTTTGGGTAGGGGTCCCATTCAACATAATAGAGATGACAGGGGTGGATATCATGGCACTTATCTAGTTTATCCATTTGTGGTTAAATCCATAGGCTATAAGGATGCTCTTCAGATACTCCCAACTTAACCGTTCGTAGGCCTTTGATATATCAAGCTTAATCATCATTCCAGCTAGCTTTTTTCCTTGAGGGAATGAACTACCCCTTGAGAGATTACCATCCTGTCCAATATTTTCCTTCCCTCGACAAATCCCATCTACTTCGGGGATATGATATTCGGCAGAAGAGGTTTTAGTCGCTTTACAATCAGAGTGGCCATAATTTTATAAATGAAAATACATAGGGCTATGGGGCAGAATCCCTGAGGGTATTCCAATTTTGATGTCTTGGGAATGAGAGTTATAAAAGTGGAGTTTAGACTGGGACATACCTTTTGATTTCGCCTTGATTCCTCCTTGACTGTTAGAATGTCTCTTCCCATGAAGTGCCAAGTGGCTTGGTAGAATTATGCAGTAAACCCATCTGGACTGGGAGCCTTACTTTTCTTCATACCCTTGACGATTTCTTCCACCTCTTCAAGCGTAGCTTCTCTCATCAAGGCAAGGTTTTGTTCCTGTGTGACCCTTTGAGGTATATGTTGAGAAATTATTTGAATTGCTTCCGTTCTGTCTTCTTGTGGTTCTGATAGGAGATCTCTGAAGTGGTTTACTAGGAGCCCCTCCATCTCCTCATGTTATACTCTACAATTCCCCTCTTCATCTTTTAGGGAGAAGATTCTGTTGTTCTGGTAGTGTTGGACCATCGACTTGTGGAAAAACCGAGTATTGGGCTCCCCTTCTCTTAACCAGTTCACCCTCGATTTTTGTTTCCATAGAATCTCTTCCTGTTTTCTCCTTTCCTCCAGTTGACTTATTAATTGGCCCTCCTTTGTTGTTAGATTTTCTGATCTTCCTTCCTGGATGATTCTTTGTTGCACCTCTGTCATTCTATGATTGAGCTATTGCTGGTCCTTCATGATATGCCAGAATTATTCTTTATTCCATTTCTTTATTTTCTTATTGATTTCCTTGAGTTTTAATTGGAACGTACACATACAGTTCCTCCCTTGCTGATTGCTTTACGTCGACCAGGCCTCAATTTTTTAAATGAGGGTTGGGTCCCTTAGCCAAAAGGCTTCAAACCTAAAAGGTCGATTTTTCGGGCTCACTTTTAGATCCACTTCCGATCATATCAACCAATGGTCTGATCCCATCCCAGGAAGAATTGATGCTTCTATGAATATATCTCAGTTGATAACCTACTAAGATATTAGGAATCTATCCAACCTGGAAGTAATTTGGTGATTCCCTCCTCTTTTGTTGTTCCATATGTGCACCCCATTGATTGTTGGGATGTCTACTAGGCGTTGCTTTGCTATAGTGTCCCCGAATAACTCCATGTCTATGTCCATTCTTCTCATGCCTCCCCTTTTGTCTGCTAGTGAAGTGATCATGTTGAAGTCTCCCCCCACCATCCACAGGTCATCTGGGTATATACTTCTCATTTTTGCTAAGTTCTGGAGGAAAACCCTTCTCTCTCCCAAGATATGGGGTCCATATACTCCTGTGAGGAGCACCCAATCTTTCGATCTGATGACTCTAAATCTTCATGAGAGGATTCTCGGGATGCTGACCCAGTCTTCTAACCATATTTCTCCTAGGTTCTAGATGATCGTCAACCCTCTTGCACTTCCATTTGCATCCTGTCCGATAACCTGGTACTGGGGTTTGATGTTTTCCAAAATTTCTTTTTGTTTTCTTTCATTGATTTTCATTTCCTGAATTATCATTATACTAGGTATATCTTTTTTCAATCTCTCTTTGAGGCATCTTTTCTTGCCTCTGTTATTGAGGCCTCTTATGTTCCATGTTGTAATAACCATTTCAACAATTTTGGGGGTTGTTGAAATACCTCTGATAATGGCACTACTCTTTCTGAATTTACTAGTAGTTCCCCATCATCTGTATGGATTCATTCATTGGTCTTCTACCCTGTTTCTTTTCCCCTTTTCCTGAGGTTCCTGGTTCTTGCCCTTGTCCGCCATGGGACCCTAGGTGCTCTATATGTGCAATAATAGTTGATCCTTGTTTTATCTTGTATTGCTGAAAGGTTTCCTTGTAGAGTTGTTTTTTATCCTTTAGGATAAAGCGTTCATCCAGATGTGTCCACTCTTGTAGTAGTCGTTTCATCACTTGACCTTCGACACTGAGATCTTCTTTCTGGGAGTTGATCTCCATTGGGTTTTTCTCTACCATTTGCATGGTATTCTTCTCTCTTTGGTTTTCATCTATTTCTTGTCTCTTTTTCTTATTTACTTCTACCTCTTTCTTCTGCAGGCTTTCCATCTCCTTGGTGCGATCCCTGCTTGTCTCCCCCGTTTCGTCCACCTGAAGGGTGGTGAATCTGTTATGGTTGCACTGCTCTTTCTCATTTTGATTTTCTTTCTAGTTCCCTATTGGTTTTGGGTTTCTTTTCCTTCTGTGCACCTCTGGGAATCCGTCCCCAACCTCTCTTGCCATTACCTCTCCTGCCTTCTTCTCATTTGACTAATTTTTTGGGTTATTTAATGGGAAAGCATGATACAGGTGGCCATATTCATGGCATTTCCTACATCTGAATGGGATATGCTCATAGTCTGGGGGTTTTTTCCATATCCCATGATGATATTCTAGCTCTATGTAGTTTGGTAGCAACTCAATGATATTCATGTACACACAGATTCTTGTGTAGGAGGCGTACCTACCTTTTCTTGTAGAGTTTTCCACTTTGACAAAGATTCTGATCGAGTTGCCTATTCCTTCCAACATTACGGGATCCCAGAAATCCATTGGTAGGCCGAAGAGTCGTACCCAAATGGGTGGTGCTAGAAGCTTCTCTTGGTCTAGGTTATAGCATTCCTCCCGGTGTCTCATAAACAGGCCAGCATTGTTGAAGAAATACGACCCATCTTCAAAAACCTTCTCCTTGTCTTGTAGTTTGGAAAATATTACAAAGAAGAATCCTTTCACCCCCAGCTTGAGGTCTATATGCCCCTTTGGTTGCCATCGTTGCTGGATCCATTTGATCAGTTCCTTCTCGGTTGGCCAAGCCCCAATAAACTTGCATATCAGGGCATGGTCCTTCATATATCTTCTATATTCCTCCAGCTTGTTGTTGGGTATCACAAATCGGGGTTTCTTGGTTGCTCTGGGTAGGCATTTTCCTCCCAACCCTGCTTGTCATTCAACTCCCAAAACCAGTATCCCTTTCCCGCGATTTTCGTTGCCTCTAACTGCTCCATGAAGACTCGTCTCCCCTGCAGCAACATTTCGGTAGGAGGGGATCTCTCCCCCCCTGCCATACCACTCATTTCAACTGTCAGCAGGATCCTTTGTTGCTTTGCCCCTGTCGTTTCTCAAACTGCGGTGTTTGCAAGTTTGTCAGACAAAGTCTGTGATGCCCAAACTCTAGTTGTTCCTACTCTTCCTCCGATCTTCCTCTCCCAATATTATTTGCAATTATTGTGCATATTTTCAATTTTAATATATTTCCGGGTTAGATCTATTTCATGAAATATGTGAAAACTAAAATATCTAAGGTTCGAATCTCCTGTTTGTGACTTGGTTTAAGGAGAGGAGCCTAGGCCAAGCCAAGCCATAAACCTCTAGAAAATACAACAAAAAATAAACACAACATTTTAAAATAAATCGCTTGATAATGATCACTTTCAAACCATATAATTTTAAAACAACTCTATTTCACATTACCAAAATTAACGAAATACAATTTACAAAAGTTATGCGAAATCTACCCTGATCTTTCTCAATAAATAATAAATCGTTATCATGTAACCATACAGAATCAAAAGGTTTCAAAATAAATAACAATTTATCACATCATTATTATATTAGTTTATTAATAAATTAAAGTAACTCATTATTATATTAGTTTATTAATAAATTAAAGGAACTTCTATTATTAAGCAGAGTAATGTCTGATTGGAGATTACATAATAGTTTTTGGTTTACACTGATTTCCTTATTTTTAATATCAAAAAATTATAATTAGTCGATAAAAAGGAGGTGGGAAATCAGGTTGAATGGTAAACCATTCACACGAAACTTTATAGGTATATGTTCCAACGAAAACATCGGAAACTAATTTTCTCGGCAGAGTGGAAGACTTTTTTACCGATGAACACCGGCACCCAATTTTCCACGCGGAGCTGTAACAGTTTTTAACTAATGACCGATGTAACATTCACTTTGTTATTAAATAATTTCAAGACAACGGACGGATGATTGATTCCTTTGTCCCCGCTCCACCTTTATAACCACCGCAACCCGTTTTCAAATTACCCGAAGTTTTTAGGTTTTTTTTAACGAGAACATCGGAGACCACTTTTCTCAGCAGGGGAAGAAAGACTTTTGAAAGACTTCTTTTGGAGTGAGATTAAATAATATTCTTTGTTTCGCCCCAGAACGACCTCATCATTCATGCCTTCTCCTTCACGTTTTTCCCCTCTCTACGTTCACACTATACACGCTACTACGTCTTCTTCACGACGCCGAAACACGTGGTTTCTCTCCTTTTTGCCCTTTATAAATACTCACTCACTTCTCCACCCATACTCACTGCATTTCTCCCCTCCCCTCCCCCCATACTCACTGCATTTCTCCCCTCCCCTCCCCTCTCCCACAGGCTGCGATTTCAACCACCATGCCCTCTCTTTCTTTTGCTTTTCATCTGCTCTTTCTCCTCCTCATCTTTTCCTTCACCCCTGGGAAAGGATCGCACTCTTTCCACAATGATCACCAATCCCTGGTGGCATTCAGGAACCTCATTGCCAGCGATCCACATCATTCCCTCATAGATTGGACTCCCACCAACCCCTTCTGCAACTGGACCGGCGTCACCTGCAACCGTCGCCATCCAAACAGAGTGGTCTCCCTCAACCTCACTGGCATGGATTTGCGCGGTCCATTTCTCCATCTCTCGGCAATTTGTCGTTTCTCCGTACGCTCGTTCTCAGACGCCTCTTTCGTTTGAGGGTACTGGTCATATCTCGCCTCAATTGGGACGCCTCTTTCGTTTGAGGGTGCTCGATTTGGCACATAATGGGTTGGACGAAAATATCCCGAGCAAGTTGAGTTCCCTCCAGAAATTGCAACTGCTTTACTTGGGAAGCAACGAGCTGACATGTACCATTCCCTCTTCCTTGGGAAACCTTTCATTGCTGATTCAATTAGGTTTGGAATATAATAGTCTCACCGGTCCTATTCCGAGACAACTCGTCAGCTGCAAAAAATTGACTATTCTGTTTCTCGCCGGCAACCATCTGACCGGAAATATCCCGAGAGAGTTGGGTTCCCTCCCGCAATTGCAGATTCTTCACTTGCACGTGAACGAGCTGACAGGTACCATTCCCTCTTCGTTGGGAAACCTTTCATCGCTGATTGAGTTGATTTTACAATTGAATAATTTTTCAGGTACCATTCCCTCTTCCTTGGGTTCCCTCCCGCAATTGCATTTAAGTAACAATAATTTAGAAGGAAACATACCTGATGATTTTGAAGGCTTACAACACCTTGGTCTCTTGGACCTTAGTGTAAATAGTCTCTCTGGAAAGATTCCAAATTCCCTTTCACTCCTTAAACAACTAAGAAGACTCCATCTTCATCACAATAACTTATCAGGGACCATACCTTCCAGCTTAGGAGATTGTATAAATTTGGAATTGCTTGACCTATCTCACAATAGCCTCTCTGGAAGTATACCACATGAGATTGGGAAATTATCTAATCTACAATTCTATTTGAATTTGTCATGGAATTTATTAGAAGGTTCCTTGCCCATGGAGATTGGTAAAATTGCAATGGCTCAAGCTATAGACATCTCTGTCAATCAATTGATTGGGGCAATCCCCCCTGCACTTGGAAGTTGCAATGAGCTACAATTATTGAACTTATCTCACAATTCCTTCCAAGGGTCTATTCCGGAGTCACTTGGAAATTTAAAAAACCTTGCAAGTCTACACCTGTCTTCGAACAACTTATCAGGTATAATACCAGTGGTCACACTCAAGAATTTGAAAATGCTTCAAAGCTTGAATTTGTCTTTCAACAATTTCACTTGGGGAAATTCCAGAAGGAGGGTTTTTTGCAAATAGAACAATTGTCATGTCCTTAATTAGAAATCCTAGCCTTTGTGGACTGCAAGTATTTCAACTGCCTGCATGTCAAACACCAAGACATCATTTTGCACTTGTGAAAAGATTGATACTGCCAGTGAGTGGAGTTTCTGCTTTTATATTATGTTGTTTACTTTTGGGATTCCTTTGCAAAAGGGATTCCTTTGGAACAAAAATATGCCTGTGCAAAACTTTGATTCCTCACAAGCCATTTTGCAAAGGTTGGAGCACAAAAGGATCTCATATCAAGAGCTTCATATAGCAACTAATGGATTTGCCGATGCCAACTTGTTGGGAACAGGGAATTTTGATTGATGGCACACTTGTTGCTGTAAAAGTTTTCCATTTGCTAAAGGACAAGGCTGAAAAGAGTTTTAAAGCGGAATGTAGCATCTTGCAAAAGGCTCGACATTGAAATCTGGTGAAAATCATAACCTCATGTTGCAACATTGATTTCAAAGGATTAGTGTTCAAATTTATGTCTAATGGAAGCCTGGAGAAGCATTTGTATCCTAATGCAAATGACAACAATGGTGAAGATGCATGTGAAATGGGACTAAAAACAAGATTGGACATCGCAATAGATGTGGCCCATGCCATTGAATATCTTCATCATGATTCATTTGTGCAAGTAGTGCATTGTGATTTAAAACCAAATAATGTGCTTATTGATGAAGACATGTCAGGGCATGTAACAGATTTTGGTATTGCAAGGTTAATTGATGAAACCTCTACTGAGTCACTTACTTCAACACTTTCTTTGAAAGGATCTATGGGCTATATTGCACCAGGTATGATATTTAGAATGTTAAATGTTTGCTTTTCATTTATAAATGTCTCACCAACATTTTTGTATGGAATAATAGAGTAAAATTTGATGAATGTTATCTTAAATGCAGAGTATGGATTCGGTCAGCCAGTGTCTACCAAAGGAGATATTTACAGCTATGGCATTTTGTTATTGGAAATGCTTACGAGGAAACGACCAACTAATGATATGTTTTCTGGAGACTTGAACTTGCACAAGTGGGTAAATATAGCCTTTCCAAGCAGCGTTAAGGAGGTAATTGACAACAACCTTCTTAGGGAGGTGGAAGGAGATGAATTTGAAGAAAACAATGTATTCAATTGCATATCTTCTCTTATACAAGTTGGTTTGATTTGTTCAAAAGATTCACCTAATGAACGACCAACTATGAGAGATGTGGTAATGGTATTGGAAAGCCTTAGAAATGATTTGGGGGCAAATGCAATTGCTTCTAGGAGATTAAGGCAAAGCATATCTAATTTGCTTAGCAATACAAATGCAACAAGGAGTGATACACATGCATCAAATGCCCATAGTTCTTCTACATTTTAGTTTGTGAAAATTGCAATACTAGAAGATTTCAATATTTCCATGGTGCATACAATGGCACTTGTGTTTTTTTTAAGTTATAATCGTTGAAGTAAACTTCTATTAGTATTTATATTTGTATGTTAGTATTACCAAAATAAAAAGTACACGCTTTTGTGACATTGCAACTATACATTGGTTTATTTTATTGGCCATTCATAATGACAATGTTTTTAGTTGTCTCAAATTAATTTCATTATTTATTTGTCTATAAATGAAAGAATATAATTAAAAAATAACAATAGCCTATAACTTATAAACACACTTTTTTAGATCAGCGGATTGATTTTATGAATTATATTGGATTTTAATTACACTTTTGATATTATTTTTAATTATTTGACCAAACTTTTGTTCATATTTACTATCTATTTATGATTATCATTAATGTGAAAATTACATTCTTTAATAACACTTTATTAACCAAATGAAAAAATTATATCTTAATGTGATTTATTACTATTATCCATGATGTCAACATTCATATCTACAAAATAAAAACCTCTCTCACAAAAGGTGATATGAAACTAATTGTATTATCTTTAGAGCGCAAATTACTGGATTAATATATTAAATTTAACCATAACTAATTTGTTTATGTCATTAACAATAATTTAAATGTTGAATTCCCATTTAGATGTGATTTTTTAATTTTCATGTAAATCAAATTGATGAAACATCAAGAACAATTCTATTCTTTTAAATATATCATTTGATCCATTAAAATTTCAGTTATATATAATTTGTTTATATTATCAATAAAAATTCAAAAGTTAAGTTCTAATCTTAAATATGATTTTTTAATTTTCTTATTAATGAGATTAGTGAGCCATTAATGGAACTTGATGGTGAACTGTATACAATGCACGAATATTTAAGTATACAATTTTGATCTAAAAATCATGTTGAAAGACATGAAAATTTATGTTACAAAACCATGACTTATTATAATTTTTAACAATTTAGAACTTTTTTTAGTTATATTATAATTATATCATATATAAATTTTATATCCCCATACATTGTTGGAGACATGTCTGAGAGATTTCCTTACCCTTTCAACCCTTCTTTTCTTCAAAGGACTCTTGTTGACCATGTAGATATTTGGCTTCTTGTATTAGGGCTTCTTATATTCTAGCAAATACTTCAATTTGATAGTTAATGTTATTGACAAAACAATGGGATATGGAAGACGTTTTATTCTATGCTCCTATTAATAAAGTAGCGAGTGATAAAAGTTAAGGTTTTATGCTAAGTTGGCCTCTCTAGCTTCCAATGGATAGAGGTTTCTTGAATATGGTATAAATATGTTATTATTTCAAAACCATAAATCACATAGATTTCAATTCACAATTTTCTAAGTGGTATGTTCATTGAATTTATCTCAAACTACCTTATTAGGATCTACTCCAAATTCAATTGGAAATTTACAGAGTCTTATGAACTTAGATCTTTCTTCCAACTCCCTATTAAGGACAATTCAAATTACTCTTGCATTTGAAAATGTTTTAGTATTTGAAATTATCTTTCAACAATCTCATTGGGGAAATTCCAAAAGGAGGGTTTTTTTTTATTATATAAAAAAACAATTTTCATGCCCTTTATTGGAAACCCTATCTTTTTCAAACCACAAGCATTCCAATTACCTATCTCTCAAACAACAAGAGATCATTTTGCATTTGTGAACGAGTATTATTGCTAATGAATGTAGTTATTGTTGTTGTACTATGTTGTCTACTTTTGGGATTCATTTCGAAAGGAAATAAGTGTATGCAAAATGTTAATTCCTTGCAACATATTGTCTAAAGGTTAGATTAGAAAAGGATCTCATATGATGAGCTTCACATAGAAATTAATAGATTTACCAAAGCCAACTTGTTAGTAATGAGGAGTTTTGGTTAATTTATAAAGGAATTTTAGCGATGACATAATTGTGGCTACATAAATTTTCTAGTTGCAAAAGACAAGGTTTTCAAGAGTTCTAGATTAGAATGTAGTGTTCTACAAAAGGTTCAAAATTGAAATCTGGTGAGAATCATAACTTCATGTTCCAACCTCCATTTTAAAGGATTAATGTTCCAATATATGTCTAACAAAAGCTTGGAGAAGCATTTGTAGGGATGACAATAATGGTGAAGATGTATGTGAATTGGCTTTGAAAACACAATTGGATATTGCCATAGATGTGGCCCATGCGATGGAGTACTTTCATCATGATTCTTTTGTTCAAGTGGTACTTTTTTATTTGAAATCCAATAATGTGTTTTTGGATGAAGACATGATGGTCCATATAGTGGACTTTGGTATCGAAAAATTAATGAATGCAACCCGTACTAACTCACTTCAACATTTGGTTTGAAAGAATCCATGGGATAAATTGTCCCAAGTATGACATTTTAGAACATTAATTTTACTTGTTTTTCCTCATCAATAGTTTTTGTACACAGTGGTCAAGTAAAATATAATGAAGGTTGACTTCAATATGGAGTATGGATTAATTGAGATAGTGTTTACCAAAGTAGATATATATAGTTATGATATTTTTTTTAGTGGAAATGCTTACTAGGAAGCAACCAATTTTTTTTGAGATGACATGTTTTTCTGGAAATGTAAACTTGCACAAGTGAGTGAAGCTAGTGTTTCCAAACAAATTGAAGGAAGTATTTCTCTTAAGTATTTTTAGCGAGGTGGATGGAGATGGATTTGTAGAAAATAATGTATACAATTACTTTATGTACTATGCGTTAGTTTGATTTTCTCAAAACATTAAACCAATGAATGAACAACTATGAAAGATGTGGTAACGATATTGGAGAACCTTAGAAATGATTTGGGGGTGATATGTAGTTGCTTCTTGGAGATTGAGACAAAGCATATATCTAATTTCCTTAGAAATACAAATGGAATAAGGAGTAATACACATGAATCAAATGCCCATATTTCTTCTACATTTTAGTTTATGAAAATTACGTTACCATAGTTATTCATGCTATTATTCATACAATGGAATTTTCCATTTATATTATACTTGTTGACGCAAAATTTTATTAGTATTTATATCTATGTAATTTATTTATTTTCCTGCAAACCTAGCAATCAACACTTAATTCCTAACAAAGTTAATATATCTATTGATTAAATATGAAATTGGGTTCAGAAACATAATAAAATTTACTGCAACATACGTGGTACCTTAAACGCTTTCTTCTTCACAAGCTTAACAATTATCTCTGGTACCACTTTGTAACACACCCAACCCTTAATCCCGCATGAGGGCTATGGGGTATCACATTTTCTCTAAGAATTTTATCAAACAATTCCCACACATTATCTAATCACCATCGATAAAAACCACATTTTGAAGGGGCATTTCATTAATTAGTTTATGTGCACTATTTATTTCTCTAAAACCAAAATATTCCATATAGTATATCTTGTAAATTATAGAGGACCAAATTCAAAAATTTCTACCACATATATCTTGAGATATTTTCTCTAAATCATCCAAGTTTCATAGTCTGGAACATCCAAGAAATAAAATTATGGCAATAATAACACATTGACTATTTTTGACGTTTGATTTTAGGAGAATTCAAGAGACCCAACTTCCTTAAGGAATATCTTTGAAAGTATAGAGAAAAGAGATCTGAATTATGTTAGAAATTAATTAACGGAGAAATGAAATAAACAAAATATTGTGGAAACACAAAATACAGAAACACGTAAAACAAGAGAGACACAGATATAGGTAGTTCACTCAATTTGGGCTATGTCAAAGGAGAAACAATCAATCCTTCCTTTTATATTATCCAACAAAATGAAGAGATACAATCTACAAAAGATCCACTGTAATTTCCTCTTCTCTCTCACATAGTATCCTCTCTCTGTCTCGCTCAACATAATAATACACATTTGCAATACAATTCCTTCATATAAACCGATGGGTTTCCTTCTAGGACAAAAAACACTAAATTAAACATAATTTCTACCATAAGATCATCCACTTAATGAATGACCCAGATTGACTATGAAATTACAATATTATACAAGGAAAATTTTCATCTATTTTTTGCTTCGGGGGCATTGCTCCTGAACCCCTGCCAGGGGCAGATCAAAATATGTAGGAGCTCCACATGGACCCTCGAGGTAGCAATAGTCGGGGGGGAATCGTCCCCACATCACACTGGCAGGGATTGGGATCCAAACATCGCTGAAACATGACCTCTGAATTAGGAAGATAATTAGGCTCCACATCCAACAATCTCCTACTTGGAGACTGATTATATCAACTCCATAGATGCTTCAATTGTTGGAGAATTCTTCCACTTTCAACTTGGTTGTTTCTCATCTTCACCATCATACTTGAAGACCAATTGAAATTGAGTAGAATCTCAGTTTCTCTCTAGTTGCAACTTTTATTAACATATATGAAGGATTCTGGCTAGTGTGTATCATGTCCAACTTCAACTATCCATCTTCCAACACAGACCATATGAAATGGTACTTGAATTGTATATGTTTAGTCTTGGAATGAAATCCTGAGTTCTTTGCAAGATGAAGACACTCTGGTTGTCACTGTATAACCTTCCCATCTCCATCTTCTTTACCAATTCATACATAAACCTTCGTAACCAAATAATTTATTTACTAGCCTCTGTAGAAGCAATGTACTCTGCTTCCATTGTTGAAAGTGAAACAATGTTTTACAATTTTGAAACTCAACTGGTAGTTATTCCACCTACGGTAAACACATACCTTATGGTGCTCCTCCTATTATCTCTATCACCTGCCATATTTTCATCAACATATACTTGTAGAGGAATGCTTAAACCACCAAATCATAATGATTGATTTGTGGTACCTCTCCAATACCTGAGAATCCACTTTACTATGAGCTAATGCTCTTTTCCTGGATTGTTCATATACTTGCTTACAATTCCCATTGCATGCGCAATATAAGGCCTTATGCAGACCATTTCATACATTAATCTTCCAACTTCTGATGCATATGGAACTTTACACATATAATCCATCTCTTCCCGAGTCTTGGAACACATCTCCTTACTTAGTTTGAAATGGCTAGCCACAGGTGTACTAACTGGTTTTGTATTCTGCATATTAAATATTCCCAATACCTTTTCTATGTACTCACTCCGAGACAATGTTAATTTGCGATTTTTCCTATCTCTAGTTATTCTCATACCAAGGATTTGTTTTGTAGCACCCAAATCCTTCATTGCAAATGAATTTGCCAATTTTCCTTTGACAAAATTTATTTCCTACATGTTAGACCCTGCACTAAGCATGCCATCTAAGTATAATAAAAATATAATATAGTATAACCTTGTTCAAATATAAACCTTTCAAATTTTAGATACCACTGCCTTGGAGCCTGTTTTAAGCCATACAAGCTCTTCTTCAATTTTCATACTAACTTCTCCTTCCATTTGACCTCATACCCTTGTGGCTGATGCATGTATATTTCTTCCTCCAAATCCCCATAGATAAAGGTTGTCTTTTCATCTAACTACTTAAGATATAAATCTTCTGCTGCCAATAGACTTAAAATAGTTCTGATTGAAGTCATTTTAACAACAGGAGAGAAAATCTCATCAAATTCTATACATTTATTTTACACAAACCCCTTCACTACAAGTCTATCCTTATACCTCTATTTTCCTCCATCTTCATCCTTCAACTTGTAAACCCATTTATTTTGCAATGTTGTTTTACTTGCAGGAAACTTGACTAAGTCCCAAGTCTGGTTATGCATCAAGGAGTCCATCTCTTCTTCCATGGCTTGCTCCCACTTCTTCCTGGTTTCTACCTACATTTCTTCTTCATATCTTTCTGGTTCACCAGAATCAGTCAACAATACACAATATAATGAAGGATAGTATTGTTCAGTGGGTCTACTTATCGTGGTATATCTTCTAACACCACTTTCAGGTGTTTGAGGTGTCTGTTATTGTTGTGGTTGTTGATCATTATGATTTTCAGGCACCTTTAATTTTTGTGTGATCTCATCAAGCATTGCATATTCCTTGTTTTCATTTTCCTATTTCTTTCCTTGCATTTAATCCTTATACAAGACCTTTTCATTGAATATGACATCTCTGCTCCTAATGATTTTGTGATTTTTATAATCATAAGAGTCATAACCAAAATCATCTACACCATATTCAATAAAAGGTATGATTTCTTTGATTTTGCTTCAAGCTTTGTTATATTTTCTTTATTGATGTGGACAAAGGCTTCACAACTGAAAATATTTAAAAATGAGTAGTTTACCTTTTTACCTATCCATGCCTCCTCTAGAATACCACCATCCAAGGAACTTGAAGGCCCTCTGTTTATTAGATAAACAACAATATCTACAACATCTGCCCAAAATTGTAAGGGAAGTCTTGCATGAAATCTCATGCACCTTGCACACTCCATGATTGTCATGTTCATCCTTTATAACACACCATTTTCCTGTGGTGTTCCTGGAACTGTCTTCTCTATGCAAATTCCATGCTCCGAACAATAGTTATCAAACTATTTGTTGTAGTATTCACCTCCATTGTCTAATCTAAGAAACTTAAACTTATTTCCTAACTCATTCTCAACCAAATATTTCCATTTCTTGAAAGTATCAAATACATCATATTTATTTCGAATACAATAAATCCAGGTTCTCCTAGTTGCATCATCAATAAAAGTAACAAAATAGCGAGAGCCACCGAGAGATGATACCTAAGCAGGTCCCAATACATCTATATGCACAAGTTATAATTTATTTATCTTATTTTCCTTCCCAACTTTAATAAATATGACTCTCTTCTATTTTCCATAAACACAATTTTCACATAAATCCAAATCAACGTGCTTCTTTGGCAACAAATTTCTTGAATGAAGAATTTGCATCCCCTTCTCACTCATGTGCCCGAGCCTATGATGCCAACATCTCGTATATGATCCTGTGGATGTTAAATAATTAACAGAATTAGAAATATTATTGCATAAATACAATGTACCAACCTTTTCTCCTTTCGCTATTACTAGGGCTCCTTTAGTGACCTTCCAGGTTTTGTCTGTGAATTAGTTACACAACCTTCACCTCCCAACTACCCTGTTGAAATTAGATTTTTCTTCAGATATGGAAAATGCCTTAGCTTCTTCAATAGCCATTGGTTTCCATTTTATTTATTTATAAAAACTTTACCCGTTCCAATGATTTTTACAAGGTTTATCATCACCTAGATGAACTTGTCCAAAATCTCCTTGAACATAGTCATGAAAATGTTTCCTATCAGGTGTGGCATGGAGTGAGGCCCCTGAATCTATAGGCAGGAATCAAATATTCTTTAATGAAACAATCAAAGAATATTGCAACATATCACCTGTCACATTCGCTTCATGATTTTTCTCTTGTTGTCCATCTCCTTCTTTTCCCTTCTGAGATTTATAGTCTTTCTTTAGGCATCCTTTATTCCCACATTTACAACACACTATCTCTAATTTGGATTTGGATCTACCTTTTCTTGACTTACTGCTATTTCCTGAACTCCTTCCTCTTTCCATTTTTCTTCCCCTAGTCTCTGTAGTCAAAGCATTACCTAATGTCTCACAGGAGATTTTTTGTCTCATTTCCTCACTAAGGATGACACCAACAACATCATCAAACTTTAAAGTACTAGATACAGAGACAAAGTTACTAATAGTCATAACCAGGCCATTCCAACTTTTTGGAAATGAGCACAAAAATAAAATATCCCTAACTTCATCATCAAAATTTAATACTAGATAACTTAACTGACTCGTAATAGTGTTAAATTCATTTAAATAATCAACAACAGATCCACCTTCTAACATCTCCATATTAAATATACGCTTCATAAGAAATACCTTATTTGAGTCTGAGGTTTTTCCATATAGTTTGGCCAATTCCGTCATTAAACCTTTTGCTTTAATTTCCTTTGAAATGTTGAATGTCACCGACGCTTCCAACCACAACTGTATTATTCCTAGTGCCCTTTTTTCGCGAATATCCCATTCTACTTCTTCCATACTCGTCAGCTTCTTTGATTTTTCGCTCAATGGTAGGTACAAATCTTTCTGATAAAGATAATCTTCCATAGATGGTAGTTTTGGCCATTAAATTTCTCGACCCTAAACCTACCATCTTTCGTCATTGCTTCCACTCGAACCATCAACCCTTCTCTCCTACAATTTTGTCATCCAAATAAACCTTCAACTCTGATACCCATTTTTAGAAATTAGTTAATGGAACAATGAAATACACAAAATATTGTGGAAACACAAGATAAAAAAGTGCATAAAACAAGAGAGACACAGATATACGTGGTTCACCCAATTTGGGCTACGTCCATTGAGAAATATCCAATCCTTCCTTTTATATTATCCAACAAAATGAAGAGATACAACCTAAAATAGATCTACTGTAATTTCCTCTTCCCTCTCACACAGTCTCCTCTCTTTGCCTCACTCAGAATAATAATACACATCCGCAATATAATTCCATCATATAAACCAAGGGGTTTCCTTCTAGGGTGAAAAAACCCTAAATGAAACATAATTTCTACCATAAAATCATCCCCCTAATGAACGACCTAGATTGACTATGAAATTACAATATTTTGCAAGACAATTTTTCATCTATTTTTAGCTTTGGGGGCGCTTCCCACGAGCCCCCACTAGGGGGGCTCCAAACATGCAGTCGCCCCCCTGGACCCCCCAGGCAACAATAGTGGGGGGGAGAGCCCCCCAACACCCCCCTGTCGGGGATTGGGATCCAAATGCAGCTAAAACAAGACCTCTAAATCAGGAAGATAATTAAGCTCCACATCCAACAAAACATCTATTAGAATTTCCTTACAATTTACCCTAAGTATGACCCAAGTTTTAGCCTTTGAAACCACCGAGAAGAAAAGTTATCAAGAAAATGTCAAACTAACCTTATTTTAGGAGCATTCATGAAGTTTGACTTTCCTAGAGAATTAACTATGAAAATATGGTGAATCAATACCTGAAAATTGAACCAGATGATTAGTGGTATTTCTCCTCAACTATGATCCAAGTTTCAGTCTCTAGAATGTCCCAAAAGAAAATTTATGAAAAAAATTCCAAGATGACCTATTTGATGAAGCATTTAGGAAACTCACTTCCTCATATCATGCATTGAAAATATGGCAAACCAAGGTCTAAAAATTGAACTAGTCAATCAACAAGATATCCCCTCACTATGATCCAAGTTTCATCCATTGGAATTTCCCAGAAGAACATTTATAGTGAAAATTCTGATGAGCCCCAATTTTTGGTATAATTTGGGCTCATTTGGCCTACTTGCTCTGCTCAAACCATTCATTTTTTATTGCTTATGCATTCATTTCTTGGTTTATTCGTGTTGTTTGTAGGAAGAAGGGTAGACATTTTATCCACGTGACTAATGCATGATGCTTTCAGGTTTTTGGCATTAAAAGGGAGCAAAGACCACGAAAAAGGAGACAAGGAGACAATGAGGTGGCACTGCTGGTTTTTAGGAGAGGATGTCCACGGTCTTGGGGGCCTTCCTCGTAATTCCCACCATAGCTCCAAGCTCCAATCCATCTCCCCACCGAGCTTAGAAGCAGCCAACTGTTCTACAGGAACAGCAGTTACAACTGTTCTACAGGAACAACAATTATAACTGCCCTACACGATCAGCAGTTTAAACTTCAGATGGACAGCCGAGCTCCAAAAATCAAGGACACCTGTTGGATCATCGTTTTTGCATAAATATAGAGGTCGTAGCCTTTGATAGGTTGTTGAAACTTTCGTGTTACTATTGTAGTTTTGAGCACAGCTCGGTGTTGGTTATTTTTGTAAGCCAGTTTTGGCATGTCATCAGACTTTCGTTTATGAATAAAGGCAGGCAGATTTTGATCTCATTCTGAATTTCTAAGGGAGCTATAGCTCTCAGGTTAGGGCCCAACCTAAGAGCAATAGATCTCCTCTGTGTTGTAATGTTATTTGCCTTTCGTTCCAGCACTTCGTTCTTTAACTTTGACATGAAATTCGAATTTACAGGTTGTTGATTTAGTTTTATGAGATTGCATAGGATTAGTTTATGGTGAATTTGCTTTCAATTGCTTAGGGTAGAAGAGGATAGTTATAAGTCATTGGAGCTCCAGAAAAAGGCTGTTAAAGCTCACTGCCATCTCTGTTAGGGATTGGGGTGCAGTCCATAACCAACCACCAAAAAGAAACGCAGTTCTTCTCACTTCCATGCAAGCTGCAACATAGACATTTTCGCTGAAGATCCATCCATGCAATTTTGATATTGAACCATACTTCTACATTCCACTTTCATGCACGAGTTTCCTTTCTTGGTTTTCCTTTGTTGTTCATAGGTTTCATGGCACAGTTATCATAGGTTAATGAATTCTCGTTTGGTGCATAAGTCATTTGTTTCATTTACGCTGCTCCATATCATTCCACTTCCTTTTTCTTCTTCTTAACCTCTCCTCAAGTCACCTACTCGGTCTCTGTCCAGCTCATTTACCCTCCAACTCATCCATTGCCACATAGCTTCACTTACTTGACCTTTCGTTGATCCCATCCTTCCAACCATCAAACCACTGCATGCACTCTTCCTCTATCTGATTTCTCTGCTCTTGAGCCATCACCAGCGCCATCTCCATCTCACCTATCCTCCCACACCACTCCAACACTTCACCATCTCCCAAAACCTCCACGGCCAAACGTCCTGTAGAATTGCACAGACTTCCTGTAGAAACCCCTGAGTTTCCTGTAGGATCCCCTGCAGACTTCCTGTAGAAGCCTGCACACTCAGTTGCTGAGCATCCGAATGTGGTAGACTCCTGGGGAATGATGCTAGAGACCCTCTGGGACCTCCCCTAGCCAGCCTGACCTTGCCCATGCTTTCCTTCCATTCAAACCGCTCCTGTATAGTCAAACCCTAATCAAGAGCACCATCACAAGAAATCCAACCACTTAATGAAAAAATACAAAAAACATGTCTTTTCAGATGCAAGTAGCTTAGATGCATGTATTTCAGCTCACTACAAGTAATGGCATTAGTGGTAGTAGTTTCATTCACAGTTTTGCATTGTAAAGGTCTAGCTAGTCAAATTAGGGTTTACTAGGGTTTCCATGCTTTATTGGCTCTCAGTTTCTTTCTGAAATTAGACTAGTCTCCTTTGAGTTAGCTTTCGTCCATCATTCATAAAGCTTCTTCTGTGAGCATATAGAAGTTGGCTTGAGCCCTAGCGGACTTGTGCCAGCTGACCAAGTGACAGCTGCGACAAGAGCTAGTACTTGTGCATACAACACCGTCGCTTCCAAGTTTGTACGAACTACCAGGTTGATAAAATTAGAGATAGGAAGCTCCAGGAGTTGTAGCATTATTGCTACAATACTGGAGCCCACCAAATTCCAAGATGAGTTGTTTACCCTATAAATCACATTTTGGGTTTCCACCAGTAAACTCCATGAAATCACTTATAACCTATAAAGGAAATTAAAGAAAACAAAACATGTAGTTAACAAGTAAATCATGCAATTAACAGGGAAGACATGCAATGACCCAAAATTATCATGTATTTCCCATGCATCCAGATTCATTTAAACCCACTGCTCCGAAATTTACTATCACAACCAACACTATAATCATGAATAAAATAATATAAAAATGAAAAAGTTTCTTTCATATCACTAAATCATTCATGTAAGAAATATCAATAACACAAAAATAAACATATATATTATAACCATAAAAGATTGGGACAAAAGTAGGGTGAGCCATGTTGCACCTCACCTTAGGGTTAGTTGTGCTACAATTTTTCTCATAGTTGGCCACCCCAATGCCAAATCTTGATGCCTTGAGGGAAAAACTAAACTCAGGGATTTAACACATAGTTTATAGAACAAATTTAATGCAAAAAGTGATGGCCACTCTCCTTCATACATAGAAAAACCTGAGTCTCTGTCACTCACACCTCTTAACCAGTCACAAGGTCTAAACCTCTTTGGGTTCTGCCACCATTTCTCTTTCCAAATAAAATTTATGAGTGAGATAATATGAGAGAAAAGCTAAGGAAAAAATAAGAACCATGAACCCTTGATTATTTCTCGCTATTTTTATAATCACACCTTGACCCTCCATCTTCCCAATCTTTAACTAGAAGCTTCTTGGGAATACCAACCATCACATCAAGGGAAAATATTATTTATTCAAGCAAGGCTAGGATTTCTCCCACCCCCATTAGATATTTTTCTCCCTAGTCAAGTTCCCCCCCACCCCAAGCCATCATGATTTGTTGGATGCTCCCTTCCTTTAGCTCTAGATTTGTTATTAATAAAATAGAACAATACATCACATAATAAAGTTAAGTACATAATATATTTTTTGGTAACCCAACATTACAATCATTTCAATATATCACAAATTTTGGGGAAATGGAAAGGGGGTGTAATAATCCCCTATGTCTCAAAGGAACACCATCCTTGGTGTTCTCATCAATATTGGACCTTCTTTGGTTGTAGCAACACTAACCTTGGTGTTGTCTTTCATTGCAACAATGGTCTTCATCCTTTCCTTAACTAAATCAAATATTTGGTTCTCTTCAATTGTTCTCCTTTTATCATTGTGTATGTTATGTTCAATTTGGCTACCTTTGGACCTTATATAATTTCCTTGTATAAGACCAAAATTTCCTACAAAAAATATATTACCACATTTAGTATTATAGACTAAAATCATCAGTTTTATATGTGAAAACCATTGTTCTATTACTTATAGTCTTAGGTGTTAGTGTCGGTATCTTCATCCCTCCATCAGTGATCAAATTTCTCTTTTTGCATGCATAGTAGGTGTCCCATCCAATCAGCTGCATTCCATTAGGTCATGGATCAACTGATGGTAGTGGTTCATTGTCAATTTCCCTCATGCCATTTACCTATTGGCCTATTTTCACATGTTCCGGTCATTTACAGTCATTTTTTGTCATTACATTTGCAAAAATCATTTTTAGGGTTTTGGGTCTCATTAGGTCTAGGGTTTGCCACCATGGTCATCAAAAACTCAATAAAGGGTCAGCAGGCACATGAGGAGGTCTAATAAGTTCATCAGATCAAAATTTCACTAAAGATATGCTCAATAAGTGATTTTTACCTCAAAACTCTGTTTTGAGGTGAAAACAGAGTTTTTATTTCTATGTACAAAATTTTATGTAATTTCAATATTTTTAATATGTAATAAGTTCAAAGCTGCTGCCCTTGCTCACCTTGCCAACTCCAACATTGCAAAAAAAAAACGCAAGCATCAATGCATCAGTTTACCGAGTGATTAAGAAAAGTCAATCCCAATGGAGAAAGAGAGCTTATGACCAAAAGTGAATTTGACATTAAAAAAGTGGGTTTGGAATTAGTCAAAATTAAAAGTCATTCATATTTAAAGTGAAAGGGGTGCCATTTGTCATTTCATTGAGCAAAAATCCTTTGGAGAGTCAAAAATCGCGATTTGGAGCCAAGGAGACAAAAACACTGTTTTTCAAAGCAACTTGTCCTGGCGCTGCGCATCAGAGGCAATGTGCTGCACATCAGGTTGGCGCTGCGCATAAAAGGCTTTCCTGCAGTGTTATTTTGAATGGGCACTGTGCATCAGGAGGGTGTTGTGCATTGGGCCCAGTGCGCTGCGCATCAGTCCAGATCTTCCTCAATCACTCCAAATCGTGCAATAACCCTCAAAATTGCTACATTTTCATTCTACAAGTAAGTAAACAACATCCTAAAGCTGAATTTGAGTTCACACTTGTGTTCTTCATGAGTCTTGCATGTTTAAAATGAAACCCTAGCTTCTCTTCATTGTTTGCCATTCTATTGTGCAATTTTCACTCCACCATCACTAAAAGCATTACTAAACCCTTTTCACCCTTTCATTACCCTAAATTACTCTATTTATCCCATTTTCCCATATCCCACTCCCCTAAAGCAACTAATTCCCTCATCAAACCCTAAATCCCTCACTAAACCCTAGTTTCCCAAAACTAATCCCCTCATTCCCCAATTCCATTTCCCAAGAGTAAAATCTCTTCATACTCATCACTATTGTCCTCTTTCATCACCATTTTTCACCATACTTTCATTACATCATCTTCCTAAGACAACACTAAGCATCATGGCAAGAAACAGTGACTCAAGCTATGAAGAAGAAACACAAAGTGACAGTTCAAGAGAAAGGAATGTACAACCTAGGAGACCTCACAAGGGTGGGAAAATAATCAGAGAGGAGCCTATTAGCATTGCTGAACTTCTTGCTTGTCCCCTTTCCACCACTTGTTTCAGATACCAATCTTTCTTTGAGTTTTGTGAGATAGTTGAGAGGGTTAAGTATCATCATGAATTAGCTAGGCAATTTGTCATCAACATGGAGGACAATATGGTACAACTTGCTGGCATCAATTTCACTCTTTCACCAGCCATTATTGCAGAAGCAACTAGGATGCCAGATGTGGGGGAAAGATGGAACAAAAGATAGAATATCAGCAAACAGAACTATGAACCCTACATTAAAGCCAAATATCATAGTAAATTGGGCAGGGTGTTTCCTTTTAAGTTTTTGGAGGACTGGTATGTTCCACTAATGAAACTCATCATTAAATACTTCACATGTGAGGGAAGGTTCTCCAGACTCTATGCCTATCATATCAGATTGCTTATGCATTTTACCAGGGTTAGAATGATGAGTATTCCATACTTCATTTGCAAAAACATAGAGAGGATGACTGTACTTGCAAAGAGAAAACCATACCCACAACAGCTTAATAGCATTTATCACTTTTCTATCATCAAGATTGTTGTTGTGCATCAGCTCACTCAGTTGGGAGTGCCATGGGAAACCTTCATTGCCCATGAGATTTTCAAGGGGCCTCAAATTTTTGCAGAACCTCAAGAGGAAGGTGGACCTTCCGGGCAACAAAGAGAGCATGAAAGAAGAACTAAAGAGGCTCACATTCCTGTGTTTATAACTTATGAAAAGGGCACAAGAAGACTTTTTGCAGCTGCCAAACGAGTATTATCTCCACCAGGGGTGGAAGGGGTCTCGTTCTCTTCACTGGACAACAGGAAAATGCTATCTTCACCTGGGGTGAAAGGGGCTTTGCCTTCTTCTTCAGCAGAATAGGTACAGGACAGAGGAAAGCAACCATTGCATGATGAAGGGCCTTCTGAAGGCCAAGACAGGGATTTTATTTTGGTTGAGGAAGAGGACACTGATTTGGGCTCCCAAAGCTCAAGACTCAAGGATGTGATCATCAAGGAGAAAGAAGTTGATATCCAAGCCTTATCACTTGATCTCGAGAGAGCTAAATGGATCATTAATTACCTTGAGCAATAGAACAAGAAATTGGAGGACAAAGAAACAATTATGGAGCTGCAAACCATAAGGGAAAATCGGCAAGTGGTAAAAAGAAGGAAAATCAAGCTGACTTCATTAGAGCAAGAAATAGAGGATGACCGAGAATCATGGTTGGAAAGAGTGAATATCCACCTTGAGAAGCTACTTGATAAGACTAATAAGGAGAAGAACTTGTTGCACCACATGGCCTATCACTATTTGGCCCAAAACAAAATTTGCAAGTCAAGAATAAGAAGCCTAAAAGCCAAGTTAGGGAGAGCCTTAAAAGCCAAAAAGGAGCAAGATAAACTTAGAATATTGGCTGAACCTTCCTTTTGCTCACCAAAGAAATTGATAAGCTTGGCTCCTGCCAATTCTGAAGCATTTTGGAGAAATTTTTGTCATTTCCAAAATTTTAATTGCAAAACATAGAAAATTTCCTATGATGTGCAACGTCACTGGCGCTGCGCATTGAGATGGTTGCAAATTTTGAAGAATGGCTTACATTTTTAGATTCCTCATGAAAATTTACTAAAACCCAGAAAGTTTCATGAAGTTTGGAGGAGATCTAGATCACCTAAAGGGCAAAAAACACCTCAAAAATGCTCTTTGTGCCACTTTTTGGACCCACAGGAAGTAGTATTTGGATAACTGATTTTGGAAGGGGAAAATGGACACCAAATCCAAGAATTCTACTTGTCCTAGAAAGTAGACAGACAGACCTTTCCAACAAACCATCTTGGAGCTAATTTGGTGAAGAGGAAGGCCTTCAAACTCAGCTTGGAAAAGGAACTGCGCATCAGGCTAATGGTGCTGCGCATCAGGCAAAATTTTGCCAATTTTGCTCAAGAACTCAGATTTTCGCCTAGTTTTCTACCAGTTTGACTTTTTCTTCTCTCATGGTCAAATTCATGATGTAATATGATGTAAATGGATGTACTATGATGTAAAAATGATGAAAAATGACTCAAGGAGGTAGATGCATCAGTTTTAGGTGGTTTTGAGCTGAATGAATCAGTTTCCATAGTTTTAGAGGCAAGTTGTTCCACTGCCTATTTTTCAGTTCCTTGTTTAGATGTTGTTGAAACAGCTCCTTGACTCATGGATTCGACCCCAGAAATTTGACTCTTCTGGCGCTCTCCTACAACAACCTGACCAGAAATATCCCGAGCGAGTTGGGTTCCCTTCCGCGTTTGCAAAAGCTTTACTTGGGAGAAAACGAGCTGACAAGTACCATTCCCTCTTCCTTGGGAAACCTTTCATCGCTGATTGAGTTGACTTTGGAATGCAACAGTCTCACCGGTTCCATTCCGAGTCAACTCATCAGCTGCAAAAATTTGACTCTCTTGCTGCTCTCCTTCAACAATCTGACTGGAAATATGGAGAGGGAGTTGGGTTCCCTCCCGCAATTGCAAGGCCTTAAATTGGGAGAGAACGAGCTGACAGGTACCATTCCCTCTTCCTTGGGTCGCCTCACCCATTTGCAAGAACTTTCTCTTTTCTCGAATGATTTGTCAGGTCGCATTCCCACATCTTTGTCAAATATGTTAAACTTGCAATATCTCAATTTAGCGATAAATCAACTTAGTGGAGAGATCCCAAAGTTTATTGGAAATTTCTCTAACTTAGTAACACTGATTTTAAGTCGTAACGAGCTGAGTGGGACCGTGCCAGTAGAGTTGGCTAAGTTATCTTTTCTCGAATTATTACTTTTGAATAGCAATCAACTAGATAGTGGCAATGTTATAAACATGCCTTTTCTTACTGCTCTTACTAATTGTTCTCACTTAAAGCACTTATGGTTGCACAACAATAAATTAAGCGGGGTTTTGACACTTGCCATAGGTAGACTTTCTACTAATTTATCTATGTTACTATTATCAAATAATAAAATACAAGGAAACATCCCTCCACATATAAGCAATCTTAGGAGCCTAACTTTATTAAATTTAAGTGAAAATTTTATAAATGGTAATGTTCCACCATTAGGAAAATTTGTAAAAATAGAAAGATTGTATTTAAGTAACAATAATTTAGAAGGAAACATACCTGACGATTTTGAAGGCTTACACCACATTGGTCTCTTGGACCTTAGTGGAAATAGACTCTCTGGAAAGATTCCAAATTCCCTTTCACTCCTTAAACAACTAAGAAGACTCCATCTTCATCACAATAACTTATCAGGGACCATACCTTCCAGCTTAGGAGATTGTATAATTTTGGAATTGCTTGACCTATCTCATAATAGGCTCTCCGGAAGTATACCACATGAAATTGGGAAAATTTCTAACCTACAGTTCTATTTGAATTTTTCATGGAATTTATTAGAAGGTTCCTTGCCCACGGAGATTGGTAAAATTGCAATGGCTCAAGCTATAGACATTTCTGTCAATCAATTAACTAGGGAAATCCCCCCTGCACTTGGAAGTTGCAATGAGCTACAATTATTGAACTTATCTCACAATTCCTTCCAAGGGTCTATTCCTGAGTCACTTGGAAATTTACAAATCCTTGCAAGCCTAAACCTCTCTTCCAACAACTTATTAGGTGTAATACCAGTGGTCACACTCAAGAATTTGAAAATGCTTCAAAGCTTGAATTTTTCTTCCAACAATTTCACAGAGAAAATTCCAGAAGGAGGCTTTTTTACAATTAAGTCAATTGTCATGTCCCTAATTGGAAATTCTGGCCTTTGTGGACCGCAACTATTTCAACTGCCTACATGTCAAACACCAAGACGTCATTTTGCACTTGTGAAAAGACTAATACTGCTAGTGAGTGGAGTTGCTGCTTTTATATTATGTTGTTTACTTTTGGGATTCCTTTGGAAAAGAAAGGGATTCCTTTAGAAAAGAAATATGCCTATGCAAAACTTTGATTCCTCACAAGCCATTTTGCAAAGGTTGGAGCACAAAAGGATCTCATATCAAGAGCTTCATAGAGCAACTAATGGATTTGCCGAGACTAGCTTGTTGGGAACAGGGAATTTTGGTTGAGTTTATAAAGGAATTTTGAGTGATGGCGCACTTGTTGCTGTAAAATTTTTCCAGTTGCTAAAGGACAAGGCTGAAAAGAGTTTTAAAGCAGAATGTAGTATCTTGCAAAAGGTTCGACATCAAAATCTGGTGAAAATCATAACCTCATGTTGTAACATTGATTTCAAAGGTTTAGTGTTCGAATTTATGTCTAATGGAAGCCTCGAGAAGCATTTGTATCCTAGTACAAATGACAACAATGGTGAAGATGGTTGTGAAATGGGACTAAAGACATGATTGAACATTGCAATAGATGTGGCCCATGCCATTGAATATCTCCATCATGATTCTTTTGTGTAGGTAGTTCATTGTGATTAAAAACTCGATAATGTGCTTATTGATGAAGACATGTTGGGGCATGTAACTGATTTTAGTATTGCAAGATTAGTTGATGAAACCTCCACTGAGTCACTTACTTCATCACTTTCTTTGAGAGGATCTATGGGCTATATTGCACCAGGTATGACATTTAGAATGTTAAATGTTTACTTTTTGTTTCTAAATGTCTCATCAACATTTTTGTATGGGCCAATAGAGTAAAATTTGATGAATGTTATCATGAATGTAGAGTATGGATTCGGTCAACTAGTGTCTACCAAAGGAGATATTTACAGCTATGGCATTTTGTTATTGGAAATGCTTACCAGGAAACGACCAGCTAATGATATGTTTTCTGGAGACCTGAACTTACACAAGTGGGTAAATCTGGCCTTTCCAAGCAGAGTAAAGGAGGTAATTGATCATAACCTTCTCAGGGAGGTGGATGGAGATGAATTTGAAGAAAATAATGTATTCAATTTCATTTTTTCTTTGACACGGGTTGCTTTGGTTTGTTCAAAAGATTCACCCAATGAATGACCAACTATGAGAGATGTAGTGTTGGTATTGGAGAGGCTCAGAAATGATTTGGGGGCAAATGAAGTTGCTTTTAGGAGATTAAGAGAAAGCATATCTAATTTCCTTACCAATACAAATGCAACAAGGAGTGATGCACATGCATCAAATGCCAATAGTTCTTCTTCATTTTAGTTTGTGAAAATTGCAATACCAGAAGATTTCAATATTGCTATTATTCATACAATGAAACTTGGTTTTTTAACTTATAATTATTTAAGTAAATCTCTATTAGTATTTATATTTATATGCCATTATTGTTAAAAGAAAAAGTGCATGCTTTTCAAACACAATATTATATAAATTGCAACTCGTTTATTTTATTATCCATTCATAATGTTAATATTTTTAGTTGTTTAAAAAATCATTCCGCTCTTTGTTTTTCTATAATTGAAAGGCTATGATTATTTAAAAAAAACATCTATGACTTTTAAACACATATTTTAGCTTAATGAATTGATTTTATGAATTATGTTGGAGTTTGATTCTTTTTTTTAAATTACCTTTAATTGTTCAACTAAATTTTTGTTAATGTTTAAGATCTATTTATAATTAATATTAATGTGAAAATTAAATGCTTTAGTAACACTTTATTAAATAGATGAAAAATTTACATCTTGATGTGATTTATTATTATAGCCATGATGTCAATATTCATATCCACAAAGTAAGATCCCCTATAAAAGAAATAGGAAAAAAATCATAGGAAATTAATTGTATTATCCTTGTAGCATAAGTGAATGGATTATTATTATTTTAAATTTAATTATAAGTAATTCGTTTATGTTATTAACAATAGTTTATATATTGAAAATTCATTTAAATGTGATTATTTATTTATTTATTTACTTTCATATAAATAAAATTAATGATACATCAATAAGAAGTATTTTCTTTTAAATATATAATTTGGTCAATATAATAACTTGATGATGTACTATATACAATGTATTCCTTTTAAGCATACAATTTTCATTTACAAATCATGCTAAAAGACATGAAAATTAATATTATGAAATTATGACTTATTATAGATTTTAGTAATTTTGATCTTTTTTAGTTATAGTATAACTCTACGATCTATAAATCTTCTATCTTCATATATTTTTGCACAAATGTTTAAGAGATGTCCTTACCCTTTCAACCCTGGTTGTTTTCAAAGGACTCTTGTTGACCATGTAGATATTTGGCTTCTTGTAGTAAAGTTCTTATATCCTATTCAACACTTCAATTTGATAGTTAATCTTATTGATAAAACAATGAGATACGAAGATTGCGGTTTTTTTCTATGCTCCTATTCATAAAGTAGAGAGTGATGAAATCTAAGGTTTTATTTTTAAGTTGGACTCACTAGCTTCAAGTGGATAGAGGTTTGTTAAATATCGTATAAATATGTTATAATTTCAAAATGGAAAATCACATAGACTTCATTTCTCAAATTTCTAAGTAACATGTTCATTGATATGTCATTGAATTTATCTTAAAATGCATTGTTAGGCTCTATTCCAAATTTAATTAGAACTTATAATCTTATGAGCTTAGATATCTCTGTCAACTCCCTATTAAGGACAATTCAAAGTACTCTCAAGAATTTGGAAATGCTTTAGTGTTTCAAATTTTCTTTCAATAATATCATGGGGGAAATTCCAAAAGGGTTTTTTTCTCTTCCAAATAGAACAACTCTCATGTCCTTCATTGGAAATCCTATCCATTTTAGACCACAAGATTTCCAATTACCTATCTCTCAGACAACAAGAGGTCATTTTGTATCTATGAAGGAGTCTTATTGCTAATGAGTGGACTACTGCTTTTATATTGTGTTGTCTACTTTTGAGATTCATTTGGAAAGTAAATAAGTGTATACAAAATGTTGATTCTTGCAACGTATTGTCCGAAGGTTAGAGTAGACAAGGATCCCATATCAAGCGATTCACATAGAAACTAATGGATTTACCAAGGCCAACTTGTTTGCAACAAGGAATTTTGTGATTGATAAGGGAAATTTGATCGATGACACACTTTTTGCTATGAAATTGACTTATAAACACATTTTAGCTTAATGAATTGATTATATGAATTATGTTGGAGTTTGATTACCTTTTTAATATTATTTTAAATTATTCAACCAAACTTTTTTTTTTCCAAGGAAAAAAACGGTAACTTTTTATTAAAAATTAATGAAAAGTTACACTAGCAGATGCAATGAAGCATCCAGTAAGATGCCACATGGGCTCAAGTGCTTTCGCACCCCACGCAACGTTAGAAGACTAACGTGCACAAAGAATAAGCAAAAGAGAAGAGAAGAGGGAAAGAGAAAAAGAGTTGAAAAAACTGAATTCCGGCTGTGAGTAAAACTCATGCTTCAAGTTTTTCTCCCCTTTTTCTTTTCGACCTTGCACCACTCTCCCTGAGTGGGTTCGATCGAAGCAATGACTAGCTGAGTTGTTTCATTTGTAGGCCCCGTTTCTTTGTCTGAATCTGATGTGTCTGAGTGATGACGCCGTTTGATGCCTCCCAAGCCTTGATCCACAACTGTCATCTCTGCCTGATTTTGCTGGGTCTCTACCTGATGTGAGTGGGACTGTGTAGCCTTTTTGTCTACTGTCTTATCCTGCTGGTTCTCTATTTCAGCTTCCTCTATGGTGGTATCATCCTCTTCGGCCTCTGTTTCTTCGTCTTCTATTACCGAAGGGGCTTTCTTTTCCGCGGCTCTCTTCCTTAAAACATCATCTATGTTCTGCCATCCTTTGGACTTCCTTTGTTGTGGCTTGCTTTTATTGAGGCTTTTGCATGCATTGAACAGGTGACCTGTTTGCTGACATCCCCTGCATCTGAATGCTGTATTCTCATAATCCAAAGATTGTTTCCACTGAGAGTTATTGAAATTCAGAATAATGCTTTCAGGTAATCCTTGGCTAAGATCTACCTCGACACATATCCTAGCAAAAGTAAAGATTCCTTTTAGGTGTCTCTCTGTATCAATCTTCAACATTCTTCCGAGGGTGTTCCCTATGGCTGTTAAGGTCTTGAAGTGCCAAAAATGTAACGGAAGATTATGCAACCTTACCCAAACTGGCATCCTTGATACCACCATAGTATTGGCATCAAACTCTGGGAACCATGGGGTAACAAACAATCCCGCACTGCCCCAGAACCATGGTCCTTCATTGAGCATTTTTTCCTTTTCTCCTTCTCCGAGGAAGATTACTATGAAGAAACCCTTCGAGCATAGGTGGATATGGCAGTTTTTCGTCCAGACCGTGTGAATCCATTGGTACAAAGCATCTGTTCTAGGCCAGAAACCGTTAAATCTACAAATAACAGCTCTTTTTTGTAGATCTGAAAAAATGCATTTTACCTCTGGAGTATCCAGCAAGATGGATGGACTCTCTGGCATTTGATCCACGATGTACTGCCCTGGAGGTATATTAGCAGCTGTGGATTCTTTCCCCTTTGGAGTCTCTTTCCCTTTGGCTGCATCGCGATAGGTACCTGTAGGTTTTGAGGTAGATCCCTTAGATCCCCCTCGCAGACGATGGTTGAGAAAAATAGTTGAGTCCTTTGCCACCTTGTAATGCTGGAGTGTGTGTTGATCCTGCAAACATAGCCCAGCAAAAATTAGGATTTGTAATGCAACTGGAATTCCCAGTTTGTCCTGGATCTCTTTTTTTAAATCCAAAACCCTCATCCTTTCCCAGATCTGCGTACAAATATGTCTGCCTTCTATTGATCTGATGAAGATTTGTATCATATCTGCTGTATCTGCCTTGATCAGATCCCGTTTCTCGGATTTGTATTCTGGATCTAGCAACATTTCATTTTCCTTATGCCTAGATCTGGCCAAAACTGGTAGATCCACCCCGGGTCTGCTCTGTTCGTGCCTGGGGTCAAAATATACTCGATTAATGGCTAGATCGCGTAGATCCAAACCGGATCTGCAGGATTTAGGTCTATGCATTACGGGGGGGAGCGGATCTGCAACATGCAGCCCCCCCTGCCGGTTCTGCATTCGTTCTGGGATTGGCGAAGACTGGCCCCTAAACGCCACATAGCCCGGCGGTGTCCTTGCTCAAGATCACAGGTTGGGGTTTCGATCTTCCTCCATAAAGAAAACTCCTCGTGGATCCTCGCAGTAAGGTGATCTTTCGATGATGTCTGCGCCTCACCATCTCTTTGAATGCTTATGTCTCGCTCCCGATCCAGGATCGGTAGGTTCCATATGACAGGGGCCCCTCCAGATGCGCCGCCGCACTGAACAGAGTATATTTGAGTCGTATTCAACCCTTTCTCCGAAGGCGCAGACGGCTTCCGGGCCAGGTTCACTGATAACGCGCACCCTGTATCATTTCCAGGATCTGAGGCTGGTTTGGGAGTCGAAGCAGCTGCAAAATCCCTGCGCGGACAAACCCTAACCATCGCCATCGTCGTCTCCCCTAAAATCCGAGTCCCTTGAGTATTCCTATTCTTCCGTATATTAAAAAATCATTTTCTATTTTATGGAAATCCTATTTCTAATTTTCCATTCGTTGAATTTTCCATTAATTTTAGTTATGATTATTCAACCAAACTTTTATTAGTGTTTATTATCTATTTATAATTAATATTAATGTGAAAATTAAATTCTTTAGTGACATTTTATTAACTAGATGAAAATTTACATCTTGATATGATTTATTATTATTATCTGTGATGTCAATATTCATGTCCATAAAGTAAGAGCTCCTCACAAAAAATCATACGAAACTAATTGTATTATATTTAAAGCATAACTGAATGGATTATTATTTTAATTATAAATATTTTTTTTTATGTTCTTAACAATAGTTTAAATGTTGAAATCCCATTTTAATGCGATTTTTTAAAATTTCATATGAATTAAATTAATGAGACATCAACAACAATTTTATTCTTTTAAATATATAATTTGATAAATTTAAATGTAAGTTATATATAATTTGTTTAAATTATCAACAAAATTTTAAAAGTTGAATTTTAATTTTAAATATGATATTTGATTTTTTTTATAAATAAGATTAGTGAATCATTAATTGAACTCGATGTTGTACTATATACAATGTATTTTTTAAGCATACAATTTTGATTTACAAATCATGCCAAATGGATGAAAATTGTTATTATGAAACTATGACTTGTTATAATTTTTAGTATTTTTATCCTTTTTAGTTATATTATAACTATAGCATCTATAAATTTTCTATCTACATATATCGTTGCAAACAAGTTAAAAAGATTTCCTTACCATTTTCAATGAAGTCTTGTTGACCATGCAGATATTTGGCTTCTTGTAGTATGATTCTTATGTCCTAGTCAACACTTCAATTTGGTAGTTAATCTTATTGATAAAACAATGAGATATGGAAATTGAGGTTTTTTTTCTATGCCTTATTCATAAAGTAGTGAGTAATGAAATCTAAGGTTTTATGTAGAATTTGTCTCTCTAGCTTCAAGTGGATAGAGGTTTGCTGAATATTGTATATATATGTTATTATTTCAAAATGGAAAATCACATATATTTCATTTCTCAAATTTCTAAGTAGCATGTTCACCGATATGCTCATTGAATTTATATAAAAATACATTATTAGGATCTATTCCAAATTCAATTGGAAATTTACTATCTTATGAACTTAGATCTCTCTTCTAACTCTCTATTAAGGACAATTCCAATTACTCTCAAGAATTTGGAAATGATTCAATATTTGAAATTTTCTTTCAATAATCTCATGGAGGAAATTCCAAAAGTGGAGGGTTTTTTCCAAATAGAATAGTTTCCATGTCCTTCATTGGAAATCCTGGCCTTTTTAGACCACAAACATTCCAATTATCTATGTCTCAAACAACAAGAGGTCATTTTTCATCTATGAAAGAATATTATTGCTAATGAGTGGAGCTATTTCTTTTGTACTATGTTGTCTACTTTTGATATTCATTTGGAAAGGAAATAAGTGTATACAAAATGTTGATTCTTGCAACAAATTATCCAAAGGTTAGAGTAGAAAAGGATCCCATATCAAGAGATTCACATAGCAACAAATGGATTTACCAAAGCCAACTTGTTAGGAATTATTTTTTTTGTAATTTATAAGGGCACTTTGATTGATGACACACTTATTGCTATGAAAGTTTTGAAATTGCAAAAGAGAAGGTTGAAAAGAGCTTTAGAGTAGAATGTAATGTTCTATTAAAGTTTCAACATTGAAATCTAGTGAAAATCATAACTTCATGTTCCCACCTCCATTTTAAAGGACTAATGTTACAATTTATGTATAACTTAAGCTTGGAGAAAAATTTGTATCCTAGTAAAAGTGATAACAATGGTGAAGATGCATCTGAATTAGAATTGAAAACAAAACTAGAAATTGCGATAGATTTGGCCCATTCCATGGAATACTTTCAGCATGATTATTTTGTTCAAGTAGTTAATTGTTATTAAAACCCAATAACATGTTTTTGGATGAAGACATTGTTGAAAAGTGGCAACAAGAAATTGCTAAAAATAGAAGTGCTAAAAATAGCACTACTAAAAATAGCAGTTTGGGTACCAGTGCTAGATTGGGCAACAGGGAATGAAAAATGGAAGTGCTAAAAATAGAAGTTCTATTTTTAGCAGTTCAGGCTAGATTCCTATTTTTAGGCAGTCCCTGGTCTAAAATAGGAAGTAAAATTCGAATTTGGTCTTACCAGCAGTATGAATATTAATTAATTCAGTTTGAGTTAACTAGTTAAGGAATTACAAACTTGAAGTCTATGTGAGGACATGCAAGAGTTTATCTATTAATTGAGGAATTTATCCACCAGTTAAAGAGATAAGGATGAGTTGTAATTAGTTGGCTCAGTTAACTGAGTCAAGTCCAGTTAGATTAATTTAACAAGTTGTTAAATTAATGAGATTCAGTTTGTTAATGCTTGCATGCATGTAACAACTGTATTTTTAGATAACTAAATATTATAGCTTAAATAACTCATGCATGTCAGTTCAGACAGAGACCCAGTTGATATCAGAGAAGGGACAATGTACTATCAGTTGGATGAATATTTTTACTATAAATGAAGCTCATCCTTGATGAGGATTTTTCTCCTTCAGGTTTGTGTAGTTATTTCAGAGGTCAGTGTTGTGTGTGAGGTGAGAATCACACAGGTTGTAGCTAGAGGACCCAGGAAAACTATGCATAGAAATAGGAGGCTTGGAGGGTAGAGGAGAAGGTTTGTGAGAAGCCTTTGACTATCTATGAGCAGCAGAGGGATTGTACTGAGAGCTGGATAGCTTCCGAGCTAAGGCTTTGTGTAATCCGGACATATTTCCACTTGTATGATAATACAGAGATGGGGTTTTAGGCTGGTGCTTTCCCCTGGTTATATCTTCTATGTTATGTGTGTTTGATTTCTCCATATCAGTTATATGTGTTCTTATTGATGTTGCTCATGTTTGATTAAGCTTCCGCTAAATTGGTTGTAGAAGTAGATCAAGTGTTTTGCTTTAGTACATTGCATTACCAGGTGATCTACAGTGGGAATTTCTACATGGTATCAGAGCTAGCTGATTTGTAGAAAAAGTTCTACATGGTATCAGAGCTAGCTAATTTGTAGAAAAATTCTACAAAATTCTACATAGTATCAGAGCACAGGTGATCAAGGAGAGAACAATATACTGAGAGGAGATTTCAAAGTTTTGAGCTTTGGGCCGAGGGTTTGCAGAGCAGATCTGAAAATTTCAGTACAAAATTTTCAGAAATAAATAGCAGATTTGGATTCCTTGCGGAAAAATACCCCAAAAAAAATAAAAATCGGCTAAATCGGAGTTTGGATGAGGGAGATATCGCTAGTTTAAAATCAGCTCTTTTTATAGAAAATTTCGTGACGGTAGGAAAGTGGAAATAGATTGGTGTGCTAGCCAAGAACCTGTATGCACTTGAGGTACAAGATGCATGCAAAGCCTTGAGGAGCAAGGCAAAGGTTAGATACTTGGTGGTTGAGAGGGAGAGTAAATTACCTCTCAACATGCAGCACTAGAAGAAGTCTCAGACAATTTTGGAGGAGCCATGGTTGATGCAGTAGCTTCAGGAGGTTGTGGAGCAGCCACAACTAGAGAAGCTGAGAGGAGATCGAGTAGATACATCTACTCATGAAGAGACCTCTAGTAGGGGGGAACTTCGAGCCAGGTGGGCAGAGTGATCACATGCAACCATACCTCTAGGTAGGAGGCGGGGCGATGTGGAGTGATCATCCCAAGGAGGAGGGGCAGGATCCTTGAGGTACCCAACCTCTTTGATTTGAATTTGCTATAGGAGCCCCGATGATGAGTAGCAGAACTGATTGATTGGGTAGAGACAGATGCAGATGGAGCGGCAGAGAGAGCTACAGTGTAGGGAATCCTAGGATAGCGCAGAGCATGCATGCTGCAGCAATGCAATAGGCACAAATGTGTTGTATAGTGCAGAGTAGCACAGAGAGGTGTGCAACGGTGCGAGATGCATGGAGACGTTGCAGTAGCGCAGAGGTCAGAGAGGGAGCACTTGTGAGAAGCAGGTAGAGCTTCAACATCAAAGTATGTTTCTAACCCAATAGAGAGGCCAGTTAGGAGTTTTTTTTGTTCCAAGAGTTGTTGGAGCAACCACACTTGGTAGATGTGTTGCATGCAGAACATTCCAGAGGTACAGGATCAGGTTTGAGAGGAAGCCTTTCTTGTTGAGAGGGAGTGTTGAAAAGTGGCAACAAGAAATTGCTAAAAATAGCACTGCTAAAAATAGCAGTTTGGGTACCAGTATTGGATTGGGCAACAGGGAATGAAAAATGGAAGTGCTAAAAATAGAAGTTTTATTTTTAGCAATTCAGGCTGGATTCCTATTTTTAGGTAGTCCCTGGTCTAAAATAGGAGGTAAAATTCGAATTTGGTCTTACCAGCAGTTTGAATATTAATTAATTAATTCAGTTTGAGTTAATTAGTTAAGGAATTACAAACTTGAAGTCTATGTGAGGACATGCAACAATTTATCTATTAATTGAGGAATTTATCAATTAGTTAAAGAGATAAGGATGAGTTGTAATTAGTTAGCTCAATTAACTGAGTCAAGTCCAGTTATATTAATTTAAAAAGTTGTTAAATTAATGAGATTCAGTTTGTTAATGCTTGCATGTAGGTAACAACTAGTATTTTCATATAACTAAATATTATAACTTAAATAACTCATGCATGTCATTTCAAACAGAGACCCAGTTGAGACCAGAGAAGGGACAGTGTACTATCAGTTGGATGAATATTTTTCCTATAAAGGAAGCTCATCCATGATGAGGATTTATCTCCTTCATGTTTGTGCAGTTATTTCAGAGGTCAGTGTTGTGTGTGAGGTGAGAATCACACAGGTTGCAGCTGGAGGACCCAGGAAAATTGTGCATAGAAATAGGAGGCTTGCAGGGCAGAGAAGAAGGTTTGTGAGAAGCCTTTAACTGTCTATGAGCAACAGAGGGATTTTACTAAGAGCTGGATAGCTTCCGAGCTAAGGCTTTGTGTAATCTGGACATATTTCCACTTGTATGATAATACAGAGATGGGGTTTTAGGCTGGTGCTTTCCCCTGGTTATATCTTCTGTGTTATGTGTGTTTTATTTCTCCATATCAGTTATATGTGTTCTTATTGATGTTTCTCATGTTCGATTAAGCTTCTGCTAAATTGGTTGTATAAGTATATCAAGTGTTTTGCTTTAGTACATTGCATTACCAGGTGATCTACAGTGGGAATTTCTACATGGTATCAGAGCTAGCTAATTTGTAGAAAAAGTTCTACATGGTATCAGAGCTAGCTGATTTGTAGAAAAATTCAACAAAATTCTACAGACATGATGGGAAATACAATGGATTTTGGCATTGCAATATTAATTGATGCAACCCCTATTAACTCACTTTAACACTTGCTTTGAAGGGATCCATGTGATAAATTCTCCCAACTATGACATTTTAGAACATTAATTTTACTTGTTATTTTGCATTAAAAAAATTGTGCACATTGGTCAAGTAAAATTTAACAGAAGTTGACTTCAATGCAAAGAATGGCTTAACTGAGGCAATGTCTACCAAAGTAGATATTTGTAGCTATGAAATTTTTCTATTGGAAATGCGTATTAGGAAGCAACCAACTAGTGAAATATATTTTGGAGAACTAAACTTGTGCAAGTGAGTGAAGAGAGTGTTTCCAAACATAGTGAATGTTAGAATTTTGGGTAGCTCAGAAGGTATTTTTGATAAGAATACCCACCAAAATTTATTGGTTGGGAAATTTACCCAAAAGTGGTTTTAGACCCAAAGTGTGGGTTTAGGACCAAAAGAAAACTAATTATTTATTTTTAAGGGTCAAGAGGCTAAACCCTAAGCCTAGAGGTTTCTTAAGTGACCTGAGGAAAAGGATAAATAGAGGAGACCTAAGATGAGGTCTCACACATTGTGTATAAGTGAGATGGACTTCACTTGAACAAGGAAGGGAGTTAAAGGAGAAAACTATACAACCCTAGATGAGGAGGGTCGTAATTAGCAAGGAGGGTCAAGCTTCTTCCCAAGGAGGAGGTTAAAGTGGTTCGAAGATCTTCGTTGTAGACAAAAGAAGTTGGTTAGAGTAGATCAAGGTTATGTAGAAATTCCTTGTAGATTCAAATTGCTAAATTAATTTGCTAAAACATTAGACTTGAATATACTCTACTCATCAACGGAGATAATTAAACAATCTCTAAATCACAAAGCATACAAGAGAAATAATTAATTCAACACATTACACAATGATTTCCTGGGGGAAGCCACAACTAAAAACCCCTACTATATGTATATTGCATTAGTCAGAAAATATGAGAATATTACAATGCTTTGCTCAAGCCCGAGCATCCTCTGCACTATCTCTATCTGTCTCACTGCTTCCTAAACAAGCCTTGGCCAATACTTAACCATTTTTCTACTTGGCCAAGTCCCTATTTCCTTGTGTTGTTTCCTTGGGAATTAGCCCCCTATTAATTAGGTAAATTCCTCAATTGGAATTGCACAATCCTCATAGGCCTTCCTTTGACTGCATGCACCACATGTATAATTCAAATTATTATACAACTGATAGTACATTGTCCCTGAACTCCAAGATCAACTAGGTAACTCTCAAATCTGACATGCATGAGTTATTTATGAGTGAGACATCAATTCAATTGTTGATCACTGCAGGAAACACCACACTACTAGATCTCCCACTAGTTCCTCCAATGGTTGGAACTAGTTTAACTGACTTTAACTTAGTTAAACTAAATTAATTATTTTCAACTCAAGATAATCTCAACTAGAACTCCTATAATGTAGGAGACACTCTAAATGACTCAAGTTAGACCCTCAACTCGAATTAATTGAGCCAACTAAGTCAAATTAAATTAGTTAACTAATATTAGTTGTCACGAGATGTGGAACTACAATTTTATTCCTAATTTAATTCAAGGACAAAATTAAATTAGGATTTTCTTATTGCTTTTTCAACACTCCCTCTCAACAAGAAAGGGATTATCTGCTACCTCGATCTTGCCTCTATGAAACTCGAATTTGCATCTTAACAAAGCCTTTGTCAAAATATCTGCATCTTGTTCCTCTGTAGGAGTGTACTCCAAAAACATGATTCTCCTATGCACACAATTTTGTAGATGGTGATATCAGATGTCGATATGATTGGACCAATCATGAAAAATTGGATTCTCATAGAGTTTGATACAACTCTGATTATCACAGTAAATCACTGTAGGATCCATCTGTTGACCAAATAACCCAACAAGGATCTTCCTCGTCCAGATAGCTTCACAAGTTGCTTGAATAGTAGCCATGTACTATGCTTCTGCTGAACTGAGTGCAACTGATCTATGCTTCCTGTTGTACCAAGAAACTACTGTTGATTTCCCCTAATGTGCTCTTCCTGTCAGATGGACTCCCTGCCCAATCTGCACCTATGAAGCCTTGAAGCTTCACTCCCTCTGTCCATTTGTACCAAAGACCAATCTAAGTGGTGCCTCTGAGGTATCTTAACACATGTTTAGATCCCTTCCATCAAAGTTTGGTTGGCTTAACCATTTCTTGACTAAGATGGTTAACTACAAAGCATATGTTCGATCGTGTGTTCACCAAGTACATAAGTGAACCCACAAACTGCCTATAAATAGTAGCCTCCACTACTTCACCTGAAGTAGCATCTTCCTTCCTCCAATTTCCTGCTAGAGGAGTCTCCATGGGTTTGCTACTCTCCATGTGGAACTTGTTCAGTATCTCGTTGGCATACTTTCCTTGAGAGACAAACAATTCCTCATCTCCCTGCCATACTTCCATACCGAGGAAATAATGCATGAGCCCCATGTCCTTCATCTCAAATTCTCTTGCAATATCCTATTTGCAATATTTTACGAGCTTATCATCCCTTGTTAGAACTAAATCATCGAAATATAATAATATAATCAACAATTTACCTTCAACCAAAATATGGTAAAGGTTCGCATTGAATTCACTTTTGGTGAAGCCCAACCTGGTGAAATAACTGTCAATCATGGTGTACCAAGCACAAGGTGCTTGTTCAATCCATACAACACTTGTTTGAGTTTGCACGCATGCGACTCTCTTTTGAAGGTATCAAATCCTTTCAGCTACTCAGTGTACACCTCTTCCTCAATCACATCATTGAGAAATGTTGTTTTCACATCCATATGATATATCTTCCATCCCATCTTCGTTGAAAGTGCTAGAATAGATATGATTGAAGAGTACCTTGATACTAGAGAAAAGGTCTCCTCGTAATCAATTACCTCCACATGAGAGAACACTTTGGCAAAAAATATGTCCTTGTGTTTCTGTACACTCCCATATGATGCTTGCTTAACCTTGTAAAGCCATTTGGAACTCACCACCGACTTGTCTGTTGGTCTTGGGACTACTTCCCAAACCCTATTTCTAATCATGGAGTCATACTCCTCAACCATGGCATCAATTCATATTGGTTTTGGCATTGATTCCTCAAATGAGGATGGCTCAATCTTTACACTCTCACTCATCAGGGCCATGTAGCTAGTGTACCAATATGGTAACCTCCTCTAATTGCTTTGTGATGTGGGTGCTCCCACATTCTTAGATAGCTTGAAGCATATTTTGGCCTCCATTATCATTTGAATCAGACCAAGGCTCCAACATGGTACCACAGTGCTCGTGGTCCCTTTTCGCAACCTAGATTAAGGCTATACCAACCTCATTTTAGGGCTTGACTTCCTCCCTTCTTCATGTAAGAGAATAGATCCTATGTGTATAAATTTTTGTTGGTAAAAATGGTTAGTTCAAACATCTACCAGGACATTATGCGCACATAGAACTTGGTGCCTTTATCTCTTTAACATGGCCAAAGCCAAGCCCCACTAGGGAAAACAAATATCCACAAAAACTCAACCCTTATCTGAGCACAAACATAGCCTTCCTTAGCATAGAAAATTAGACCATTAACTTGATTCTCTAAGGTTGTGGCTTCTTCCCGACGTATGGATCTCCCTTAGCTTATCAAACTTGACTCTTGAGATGAGATCGTTAGTGTTTTAGCTATGCCCTTGATATTTTCTAAGATTTATATTCACAACAACTAACAAAGAACATGGGACAACTTCAACATTGACCTTATATCAGGCCTTCAAACCCCTTACAGTATTGTACCCTTGATAATTTTCATAGAAAAAGACTCTCTAGGACCCCTTCAGTAGAAATAGGGCCTCCTAGGAATTTCTTGGAATAAGAGAGCTACATATCTCTTGCACTTAATTGTCTCATGAACCTCACTTTAGGCTCTTTAAATAGTTTTCCTTGGGTCACTTAGGAAACCTTCTAGATCTAAGGTTTTCACTTATTTGACCCTTATAATAAATTATTATTTATTTATTTTGGTCCTAAACCTCATCTTGAGTCCAAAGCCCCATTTTGGGTAAATCGCCCAGCAAACAATTTATTGTGGGTTGTCCTCTCTTGGAAATACCATCTAAGCTACCCAAAATATAACACTCCCTCTTAGTGAGGAAGTTATTCCCTTCATGTTTTTAGCTCCATGACTTTTCTTGCATATCCATCACCTCCTTGTACTATTCATGGATTTCCTTGCATAGCCATATCTATCCGCGTATGTGCCATGACTTCTTTGTATTAGGCATAGCTTTGACTTGCATGGTGCATTAATATTCCTACATGCAACATGAATTTTCTAGCATGATCCTTACCTATCCTTGTAGGATCTATGACTTTCCTTACACCACCATGAATGATCTCTCATGGTTCAGGATTTTCCTTGCATGGGATGAAAACTTCTCAAAATTTCTTGAACCTAATGATTCAAACTTTTATAGGGCAATTGACAATCCTTTGCAGTGTCCCTTTGAAGCTAGACTCCCTCTTAGTCTACACAATCTTCACTGTCTCATTCTAATTCCTACACACACACTGATCCATTATGCCTTCAAAGTAGGTTTGATACCATGTTGATTTTTCCTTAACATGTTAGAATTAGGTCTATGTCTAAAAACACGATCACAAACACATTGAAATACCACAACTCTTAGAACTTTGCATAGTAGAAATATTTAGTAGTGAATTCGAGTTAGTTCATAGATATATGAGCCTAATGCGCAATTATTTTATTAATACATTAGTAAAAGAATCATGGGGATCTTGTACCAGTGATCATGGCCCTCGACCTCTAATACAACTAGTATACATAATATACAACTAAGGCTTGTGGTCTGCAACATGAGATTTGTAATCTGCCCAAAAACAAATAGACAAGAACAAACACATAGCTTACTTGCTGAATTAGATCATATAGATCAATCCTTTCGCACTTGTTGTCCTTGAGACCTAGTAGATCATTTTCCTCCTTTAATCAAATTCTCACAAGGGTTCTACTACTCCAAAACCTTTACACTTTTCAACCCCATGAATCTGGTTTCTCATAGTGAAGTGGCCTATTCTAACCACTATACATTAGCCTCCAGAAATCTGCATTCTTACAATGATAATGCTCCTCCAATATCATTGTTCATAGGCCCCAAGGATCTACCCTCTAATAGTAAATTTGATATTTATGTTAGGAAATTACTTGTTGGGGGGGGGGGGGGGGGTTTATTGATAGCTAATGGTTTATCTATATTCTCTATTATTATTGGACTCCCTTTGCAGTTGTCAGAGAGAGAAATTTGCAGATATACTTATCACAAATTCAAGAACATTCTTAGAACATTCAAGAACCAACACATGAAGACACCATATATAAGTGGAAACCCTGAAGGGAGAAAACCACAAATTTTAGGTTGAAAGTGATGTGAAGGAAATCTAATACTCCTTATTACATCATATTTTTGTAGGCTCCAACATACAAGAGGCTCCTACCTCAAAGGGAGCTCTAACAACCAAAAATTTTCTGTAGGCTACAACCCACAGGAGGCTCCCACCTCAACAGGCTACAACCTGTACTTTATCAAGATACAATATAGAAAGTGACTACAATATCTCAATCAAAATATCAAGTCAAAAGAGTTGGTTACCTAATATACAATTTTGTTTTCAAGTCTACTGCAAATCTTCATTGCTTCTCTTCTTCAACTATGTTCCTCTTTTTTCGTTGCTCATCAACTTTCTCATGCAGATTGCTTCACTTCAAAAGTTCTCTTTGTTGATTTTTGCAACTACAATCAAATTCCACCTTGGACAACTCAGATGATTGAGATGATGATTGCATTAGATTCCTCTTTTCGAGAGGACCAAAATCAACCTAAATATCACCTTATTTTGATAAGTGAAAGTTGGGTTTTGAATTTATTTATTCACTCATGTATATTGGGTTAGGTCAGCGCTAAGGAGATGTTAGTTTGAACAGGTCGACCTCAACCCAAAGTGGGCCCTCATGAAATCCTTTAAATATAATATACCTCAAGCTCATTTGGACACATTGATCAAGCCATATTCTCTTCTCTTATTGTCTTGGTTCACACAGGTTTGACGGAGGAAAGCTTGCACAAAGGTTCCGAAACTATAGGGATGAAGCTCAAACTCATCTAGGGTTTTATGGATCTCGGACGATGAAATGTAACTAAGTATTTTTGTCTCTGGATGCAAGAACGGTATGGTCTTGACAACGTATAGGGAGCCTTCGATGCTGGCACATAGTGTTCATTGGAGTGTCTGGGAGGCTAGGATTTCTGCTACTCAGTTTGGTCCCTGGACACACGCACAGTGTGGTCCTGAGAGCATCTGAGCTTCCATAGATTCTCACACAGAATCCTTATGAGAGCGTCCAGGGTTTGAGGTAGACCTGGGCAATTTTTACCCCAAACACACTCATCCATTTTACCTGGGAGCGTTCATATTTGTTTTGGACGCAGTCTTCCAGTTCTATATAGAGCATCCAGGACTACCATAGATGCTCACATAGCCCTGCCTCCCTTCCTCCAGGACTCAAAGATGAGATTTCAGTATTCCGAAGATTCCACTCAGTGAAAGCAGTGTTCAACAATGTTCAACACAGTGACAACAATATCTAGCAGTTGACTACAGTTAATGACAACACACTACATTCCTCATAATTAGGGTTGTGATTATAAGCATGATTAGATATGTTTCATGGATATCATAGTTGTTTTGTTGCATAGATAAAGTTATGGATCATTTTACTCTCTTTTGTTGAATCATTTGATGATGATCTAAGAAGAAGAATATTTTCAAGGGTTTTCCCCATAGTGGGTTTTTCCCTGGTCTCGAACCAATCCTGGTGTCTCTATGTGTGTGTATGCTTTTCTTCTATTGTTCCTTTATGTTCTGCTGCACTGATGATGATGTTGTTCTTTTTATATAATTGTATATGTTGATGAATAATGGTGTAGATTTCTGAATAATGTAATGATGATATGGGGTGAACTTAATATATTAATGAAGAAATGCAATTATCAAAGCAAAGAACAATGTAGCCCTATGAAAAATTAACATGGTATCAGAGTTGGGTTGAAGAAAAGCCATGGAGATCACCCTGATGATGACACCTTTGATGGAAGAAAGAAGAGGATGGTGGAGACCTAAAAGAATTCTAGGGTTTGAAGAAAACCCTAGGCAACTTTATTATTAAGGTTTGATGGATTTTATAAGGTTAGGGTTGGAGAGAAAACCCTGGTTTATGGAAACAATATGAGATATGTAACCTAGCTGGTCAATGTGAAGATACTCAAGCACTTGTGAAAGATTTTATGGGATAATCCCTAGTAGGCGTTGTTGGATGATTGAAGGAAACATTGGTATATGGACCATGGAAACTGATGACGCTTGAAGATTGCTTCAAGAGGGAGAGGATCACCTCTCATTGAAGATAAGTATTTCTTGACTTATGATGCCTCTTACTTTTGTTTAGATTTATGGATCTGATCATTATGCTCATTGTTTATACTTCCTACATATGTATTTGAGTATATGGATGTTTCTAACCTCCTTGATGAGATAGATACTTCTTAAGGATCATTTGAATTGCAGGAAGGATGGTTAGAGCTGGAAAACGTTAAAAGGCACTATGACAAAGTGCTTCTAGTAGCCTATGTCTAATGAAAAGGTGCACATGTATTTGAATACCACAAGATATGCATGGTATGTTGTATTTGAGAAATAACGTTGACGGCTAGGTAAGCCCTAAGGTATGATGAGAATGTATCTTTATTTGATGGCTCATACATTCATATGAATGTGACTTGATCTATATGATAAACTGATGCACCTCGTGTGGAACATTTTGATCTTCTTGAATTGTATAAAGAAGGATATCACCTTGACTCTAGTAAATGATAATTTTCATGATGGATTTCATATAGAATTATAGCTCATTGACTCTTATACGTGATACTACTGGTAATTCTTGTGATAAGCATGATGAAAGCATATGGAAAGAGAGATTGACACTCTTGTTGCTTTGGTAAATATTTATTGAATGACCTAACTTGATCTCACTGGTCATGATAAGCATGGTAACCTTGATGTTAGAGGTATAACTATGAGATTGATATTCTATATCTCTTACTACCTGTGGTCATGTCTTGATAGCATATGGTAAAGATGAATTGCCTAACTTGATCAAGTGCCTTGAAAAAAAGTGTTATTGCGTTCATAACCTTTGAGATATGATGTTGCATCTATCTATTGCTTTGAGTCTAACCTTTGATGAAAGATTGATATCATGATGCTGATAGCCATGATAGATATATGTTTATGATCTAACAGATCTTTCGTTGCTTGACACTAGTAGAGATAAGTTGATGATATGAATGTAGATTCCCAGTCAGAGGGATAATCTCTTCTCAAGATTCTTACCCTTATTACTATTTTCATTATGTATTTTTGAATCATGATTTATGTGCATCCTATATTATAGTTATGCAACAGTCTCAGATCTGAAGCTTGTAGAGAAATTAGGGTTCCTGCTCCAGACACAGGCACAGAAATGGGAAATCTCATCCCTAGACGCACGCATGCTAAGAACAAGATAGTGTCCAAGCATCTAACCTGAAGGGAGTGTCCAAGGGTTTGACTACATTTGACCATCATATGAAGCTTTATGAAGTTGTTTGAACTCTAAATCAAGGTGTCTCTGACATATTCTGCCAATGTAGTTTGATTTCTGAAGTTGTTGGGTTAAATTGTTGATCGCATAAACATGAAGTATTGTGCATGAAAACAGTTGTTAACCTGAAAGATGTCAGTACCACAGTTGTGTTGTAGATAACAACAAGATACGCAAGCAGAAAAAGCTTGAATTTTTGCCATAACATGAACATGCAGACTGAAATTGTGTTTGTAGGTGACGGGACATACATATAGATATGTCACTATGTTTGTGCTACAAGAGGTTGGCATGATTTGGCTTATTGATATAGATGAACAATGTTTTGTCATGATGCTTGAAAACAACTTTGAATTGATGATTGAAATTTGGACTTGACCTGATGTCGAATGATTTGATCCGACGATTTTTGATTTGGCTTGATCTCTATGCTATGTCGACATAATGACTTATGTAGGTATTCATAAAAATGATTTTGTATTGGCCTCCTTGTTCCTAGCACAATGTTTGAGGTACTGATAGTTGTGATTCAACATGAAATTGAAACATGCATGACTCATCCTTGGTGTATGCATTTGCACCTAGTGACAAAAATGGCTTATGAAAATGACTTGATGAAGTTTGGATTGATATTGCATGGTTGGTTACAACCTGTTGGCACTATAATTAAATGAGGTAAATATTTGATATGAGCTCCACCTATATCCTAGTTGAAAGAATTGATATTGTGATGTTGATGACTTTGATATTGGTTGTGATCTGACTTATAAACTTTGATAAGTTGACTTTGTTGATGTGATGGTACAACATTGATTTATGTAAGGCTGATTATGTTGGCTTAGCAAGGCATTATGCTTAGAGCATTGCATGAAGCAAAATCCCTAATCTAGATATGTCTATATTTGACATTTATCTGATGAAGTAAGGATGATGAGTTCCAAGGTATAATGGCTTCGATTTTTATTATGATTTTGGCCTTATGTCCTGATGATCTACTCTTGATAGGTGATGATCCTTTGATGATCTAAATCAAAGGGAGATGGCTTCTGAAGCTCAAAATGATGTATCATGGCATGATGAATTGATTTCTTGAATTTGGCAAATAAATATTGCAAATCTATTGGAAAATGTTTTTGAATAATGAAAATGCAAATCCTTGGATACTCTGATTTGAAGTTCAATATGTTGTTGAACTTGACATGACATCCATCAGTTGATTGAAGCATTGATGTTCTATTTCAAACATCCATCTCTATATGTATGGTGTTCATAGAACTTGAATAAATTCATGAGTGAGCCGCTTCATTCACAAAGAGTTTCCACCGAGCATCCTTTGAAATATCTACAGGAGATATTCTATTTTTGAGGCTGAGATATTTCTCCTATGATATGTGACGTCATGGATGTATTGTTGTTGATTTGGATGCTTCTTTAGTATGATGCCATTATATCTTGGATTAGAGGTTCATAGTATGATTGAGGATGAGTGCAATGTTGCTAGCATGGATAGTTGTGAGGAAGGATGAAGAAGCTCCTTAGAGAGCTGTCTAAGCATGATCTAGATATGGCATAGAGTGAGATCCGATTGACAAAAAATCCCATATTTATAGTTGGGATTGAGATAATATCATATATTGAGACAGCGTAGTTGTTCAAAATAAGCTCAGGCTTGTGGTTGGCATCTCCTTGAGAGGGAGGATGATTATGGTATCCTTTTGTGATTTATATGATTATTTATGTTCTGACATGATATTTGATTTGATGTCTTGTATGAACAAGAAACAAATTTTATTGAGACAAGAATATACCATATTTTAGTATGATGAGAGTAGCACTAATCGAGGAAACTAAGCCAACTCTTCCTCCCTGTCGTAGCTCCTAGGGTGAGGAATTGAGATAGAGGACTCGTGGGGTTGAGGGAACTTTGGACAATAGGGTATGATCCCTATCTGTTACCCATAGGGTTGAAGATGTTTCTCCCTATCTTCATAGGGTAGTAGAATGCTGCTCCCATGTCTAGTCTTTACAAAGTATACCACAATTGGCATCATACCCACAAGGAGGGCTTCTTAGGAATACTTGGGGTGTACAACCGAAGTGAATTATGATGTAGTTGTTCTACCACATGACTATTTAGGGTCATTAATGGGAAGATCAATAGGCAATAGATGGGTTGAGATAACCCTATGCGATTCTAGGTTGAGATTAGGCTCCTTGATGAGATCCCAGGGTCGAGATGCACTCCCCTGTGTGTTTGTATATCCTAGTTCTTGATATGGGGTTGTATATGTATACCTTCCCACTGAGATTTCGGGTCAAGATGTGTTACCTGATGTGGTTTCAGGTTGAGATGTGCTCCTTGATGATATGCTCTCTGATGACAGTTGATGATGATATTTTGGGTAGTAGCCCACTGGAAATGACTCCAGGTAGCAGCCTGATGGATAAAGGGTTATAGCTTGGGCTCCCCTTTAGTAACAAATTCTTCAGCTTCTAGATTCAAGAATGTTCAACATATGATTAGGAACAATCAAGAGATAAGCAAGAACAAGAAATGGATAAATCGAGATGTACATTGATGATTTGTGATGATGAGATACTTGAGGTGGTCCTGCCATGATGAGTACATTATAGATATGAATAGTGATGATAGGTGATAACACTTGAAGACACAAGAATGACATATTGATCGATGGACATATATTGGCAGGTGGAATTCTCCCTAGTTGAGAGGGAGTATTAATTTTTGTAATCTCAGTAAAATTCCACCTTGGAAAAATCAGATGACTGATATGATGATTGCATTATATTCCTGTTTTTGAGAGGACCAAAATCAACCTAAAGATCACCTTATTTGGACAAGCAAAAGTTGGTTTTTGAATTTATTTATTCACTCATGTATATTGGGTTAGGTCGGCCCTAAGCACATGTTAAATTGGACAAGTTGGCCTCAACCCCAAGTGGACCCTCATGAAAGCCTATAAATAGAAGATACCTCAAGCTCAATTTGATACATTGATCAAACCATATTCTCTTCTCTTATTGTCTTAGTTCGCATAGGTCTGATGGAGGAAAGCTCGCAAAAAGGGTCTGAAACTATAAGGTTGAAGCTCACACTAATCTAAGGTTTTCTAGATCTCCAACACTGGCATGTAATTAAGTATTTTCATCCCTAGAAGCTAGAACAGTATGGTCCTGAAATCGTACAGGGAGCCTTGGACACTAGCACAAAGTGTTCATGGGAACGTTTGGGAGGCTAGGGTTTTCGTTGCTCAGTTTGGTCCCCTGATGCATGCATAGTCTAGTCTGGGTTGCCATATATGCTCACATAGAAGCCTTATGAGAGCATCCAGGGTTTGAGGCAGATCCATGTATGTTTGAACTCAAACACTCTCATCTAGTTCACCTGGGAGCATCTAGATATGTTCCAGACACAGTCTTCCAGTTCTGCGGAGAGTGTCAAAGACTGTTATAGATGCTTGCGCAGCCCCTCAAAGATGATATTTTAGTATTCTAAAGATTCTTCTCAGTGAAATTAGTGTTCAACACAATGACAACAATATCTAGCAGTTGACTACAGTCAAGGACAACACACTACAGTCCTTAGAATCAAGGTTGTGATTATAAGCATGATTAGATCCATTTCATGGATATCATAGTCGTTTTGTTGCATAGATAAAGTTATCTTCATTTTACTCTCATTTGATGAATCATTTGATGATGATCTAAGAAGAATAATATTTGCAAGGGTTTTCCCCATAGTGGGTTTTGCCTTGGTCCCGGACCAATCCTGGTGTCTCTCTTTGTGTGCATGATTTTATTCTATTGTTCCTTTATGTTCTGTTGCATTGATGATGATGTTGTTCTTTCTATATAATTGCATATGCTGATGAATAATGGTGTAGTTATGAATAATGTAATGATGATATGGGGTGAACTTAATGTATTAATGAAGAAATGAAATTATCAAAGCAAAGAACAATGTAGCCCTATGAAATATTAACACTCTTTCCATTCAACAATGTATATTTTATAAGCATGTCTTGTTAGCTGTTTGTATTCTCTACATGAATATGAAATGAGAATTTGCTTCTTGGTCTTCCAAGACTGTTCACAATCAATCTCTTCATTTTCAGTGTTGAAAATCATAATTTTGTAATATGAAATAGAGTTGGAATAAAATGGACCAGCAACAATGATTGTAAAAGACATATCTAGAAACTTCTTAGTTTGTATTGGTTACATGTTCCAAATTTTTACAAGGTACTTGTTAATGATTAATAAAAGTATACATTTTCCAAATAGCTATGTTATGAGTCATTTTCCAGTTCAATCAACATATCTATCAATGTTTTAGCCTTTGCACTTCACATCACTTTCAACCTTTTGCATTCAATCCTTCAACATTAATGTGAACTTCACATTCAACATAAATTATCATCAATGTGATCAATGACATCAATGACAATATTACCAACATTCTCCCCCTTTGGTATTGATGACAACTTTTTTTGTTGTTGCTCATTTTATAAATTACCTATTCTTTTTACCTCTATCTCTCCAAAATAATAATAACGTGAATCCAAGAACGTTGGATCAATAATAAATCCAAACCATAAATAACGCCAACCATAACAAGTGCAATAACATTGGAGTTTAATATGTTAACACTGGAGTTGAGCATTGGATCATTAATACTGAACGCTGGAGTTGAAGGTTAGTTATGCGCCACCAAGGATAACACATACAATATGTAATAGTGTTGTAGTTTAACCCTGGTTAACAATATGTGGTTTAACGCTGGTTAACACATATGTAGTTTAACGATGGTTAACACATACAATATTGTTAACGCTGGTTAACAATATGTAATAGTCTGAGATTCTGCGATGTTTCATATCATCTTCCCAAAACAGACTCTCGAAAGCACTAATCACAAAAAAGAGTCGTGAATTTACAGTTTCCTTGATTTGTGCATCAATACCGGTCCCACATGATTTGTGCTTAGCAATACAAATGCAACAAGGAGGGATGCACATGCATCAAATGTCCATAATTCTTCTTCATTTTAGTTTGTGAAAAATTGCAATACCGGAAGATTTCAATATTGCTAATATTCATACAATGATACTTATTTTTTTAATTTATAATTGTTGAAGTAAATTTCTATTAGTATTTATATCTATATGCCATTATTGTCAATAGAAAAAGTGCATGCTTTTGCAGCACAATATTACATAAATTGCAATTGGTTTAGTTTATTATCCATTCATAATGGCAATATTTTTAATTGTCAAAAAAAATCTCCTTTTTGTTTTTATATAATTGAAAGACTATGATTATTTAAAAAAAACATCTATGGCTTCTAAACACATATTTTAGCATAATGAATTGATTTTATGAATTATGTTGGAGTTTGATTCATTTTCTAATATTTTCAACTAAATTTTTATTAATGTTTACTATCTATTTATAATTAATATTAATGTGAAAATTAAATGTTTTAGTAACACTTTATTAACTAGATGAACAATTTATATCTCGATGTGATTTATTATTATCATCCATGATGTCAATATTCATACCACAAAGTAAGAGCCCTTAGGAAAAAAATAAGAAAAAAATCATAGGAAATTAATTGTATTATCCTTGTAGCATAAGTGAATGGATTATTATTATTTTAAGTTTAATTATAAGTAATTTGTTTATGTTATTAACAATAGTTTATATATTGAAAATTCATTTAAATGTGATTATTTATTTATTTATTTTCATATAAATCAAATTAATGATACATCAATAAGAAGTCTTTTCTTTTAAATATATAATTTGGTCAATTTAAATTATATATAATTTATTTAAAATTTCAACAAAATTTTAAAAAGGTGAATTTTCATTTAAAATATGATTTTTTATTTTTCTTATAAATTAGATTAATGAACAAGTAATTCAACTTGATGTTGTACTAAATACAATGTATTCCTTAAGCATACAATTTTGATTTACAAATCATGCTAAAAGACATGAAAATTAATATTATGAAATTATGACTTATTATAGTTTTTAGTTATGTTGATCTTTTTTAGTTATATTATAACTATATTATCTATAAATTTTCTATCTTCATATATTTTTGCACACGTGTTTAAGAGACGTCCTTGCTCTTTCAACCCTAGTTGTTTTCAAAGGACTCCTGTTGACCATGTAGATATTTGGATTCTTGTAGTAAAGTTATTATATCCTATTCAACACTTCATTTTGATAATTAATCTTATTGATAAAACAATGAGATACGAAGATTGAGGTTTTTTTTTATGCTTCTATTGATAAAGTAGAGAGTGATGAAATCTAAGGTTTTATTTTTAAGTTAGCCTCTCTAGCTTCAAGTGGATAGAGGTTTGTTAAATATCATATAAATATGTTATTATTTCAAAATGGAAAATCACATAGACTTCATTTCTCAAATTTCTAAGTGGCATGTTCATCAACATGTCATTGAATTTATCTTAAAATACATTGTTAGGCTCTATTCCAAATTTAATTAGAATTTATGAGCTTATGAGCTTAGATCTCTCTACCAACTCCCTGTTAAGGACAATTCAAAGTATTCTCAAGAATTTGGAAATGCTTCAGTGTTTGAAATTTTCTTTCAATAATATCATGGGGGGAATTCCAAAAGGGTTTTTTTTTCTTCCAAATAGAACAACTCTCATGTCCTTCATTGGAAATCCTAACCATTTCAGACCACAAGATTTCCAATTACCTATCTCTCAAACAACAAGAGGTCATTTTGTACCCGTGAAGGAATATTATTGCTAATGAGTAGACTACTACTTTTATATTGTGTTGTCTACTTTTGAGATTCATTTGGAAAAGGAAATAAGTGTATACAAAATGTTGATTCTTGCAACGTATTGTCCAAAGGTTAGAGTAGAAAAGGATCCCATATCAAGGGATTCACATAGAAACTAATGTATTTACTAAGGCCAACTTGTTTGCAATGAGGAATTTTGTGATTGATAAGGGAACTTTGATTGATGGCACACTTTTTGCTATGAAAGTTTTGTAGTTGCAAAAGGCAAGGTTGAAAATAATTTTAGAGTAGAATGTAATGTTCTACTAAAGGCTCAACAATGAAATTTGGTGAGAATAATAACTTCATGTTCTAGCTCCATTTTAAAGGATTATTGTTCTAATTTATGTCTAATAGAAGCTTGGAGAAGCATTTGTATCCTAATAGAGGTGACAAAAATGGTGAAAATGTATGTGAATTGGCATTAAAAACAGAAGTAGACATTTCCATATATGTGACGCATGCGATGGAATACTTTCATCATGATTCTTTTGTTCAAGTAGTGCATTTTTATTTAATACCCAATAGCATGCTTTTCGATGAAGACATGACAAGAAATATAATGGATTTTGGTATTGTAAAATTAATTGATACAACCCATACTAACTCATTTTGACACTTGCTTTGAAAGGATCCATGGGATAAATTGTCCCAAGTATGGCAGTTTAGAACATTAATTTTACTTGTTTTTTTGCATAAAAAATTATTGTACACATTGGTCAGGCCCAAAATTTGATGAAGGTTGATTTCACTGCAGAGTATGGATTAAGTGAGACAATGGCTACCAAACTCGATATTTATAGCTATGACATTTTGTTATTGGAAATGCTTACTAGAAAGCAACCAACTAGTGAAATGTATTTTGGTGACCTAACCTTGCATAAGTGAGTGAAGCGAGTGTTTCCAAACATAGTGAACGAAGTATTTCACTTGAGTATTTTTAGCAAGGTGGATGGAGATGAATTGGGAGAAAACAATGTACATAATTACTTTCTTTGCTACAAGTTAGTTTTCTTTGCTAAAAATATTCACACAATGAGTGACTAACAATGAAAGATGTGGTAATTGTTACACTAAAAAATGTCACCATGGCTATGTACAGTTAGTATGGCTCTATCAACAGCTATGCTAACCTCCTGGGCAAGTCTTAAGCCTCTGCTCTCCATGTCAAACTCCAAAAGAGAGAGAAAGTCTTCATAAATGTATTTATCTCTGGGCACGCAGGTTCTCTCAACCTTGCCTGCGGGTACGCACCCAATGTTCACAATAACTGCGTCCTTGTACGCTCTGTATGTAAAGGGGCAGGTGCGTCCCCCTGTAAAGGTCAAAATGCGCAAGTTTCATCTTTAAAAAGTTACTTGTGGTCATTTCTAGAGCATTCTAGAAGGTTGTTTGATGAGTATTGAGCGCCTCCAGATGGTTCATGTATCCCTACCAAAGAGGAACTTATCCCATCAAGAGAGGAGCTATCCCATCCAAAGAGGGGATTATCCCATTGATGGTGGACCTGATTAACTTCCTCTTGAGCACTATAAATACAGGCATTGGGCCAGAAGGAGGAGAGGTTGAAAGCTAAACATTTCTAAGGGTAGATGCTGCAGGAATTAGGACTCCCATTTAGAAGCTTGTGAGGAGAGATTCCCATCCTTACTTGTTCCATTTGGAAGTGGGTGAGCTTTGTCAAAGTAAAGGAAAACTCTTGATGGACCCTGGGAGGGACTTGCACAACACCAAGGCTCAGGTTGTAATTGTTCCTTTTGTTTCCTATTAATGCAAATGAGTCCATTCTTCTCAATAACTTGTTATTTATGAGTTGTTTCATATACTCCTTGGTCTATATGTTAAATGTGTTTTATTTTATGAGATTATCAAGTGCTATTTAATCGTTTGATTGTTAGTGAATGCAGGTTTCGAAGTGAAGGAGGAGCTCATCCGGATCGGCGAGGCTGGACTACTACAACAGCGTTGGACTACAGGTAGGATCTAAACACTTGATTTCTTGTATGGTAAATGCATGTTTAGAGAAGGATTGCTCTTGTTTGTCTTGTTTGTCACTAGAGAGTCTTAGGCTCCTAGGGAGGTTGGTTGTGTCCGCACAAACGACTCTTTCCGCCTGACAAAATGGCGACTCCACTGGGGAATCCATTGATGTGAAAGTTTTTTCCTTTGAATGAACTTTGCTCTGAGAAAATTGGTTTATTTTTCTGGTTTTTGGCTGTGTGAATTTGTATTTGGGTGGATTAGCTTAGGATTAAATTAGATTTAGTTTTTCTTGAATTTTCCAGTAGGACGCACCCTCTGAGTATTGCACAGTGCGTCCCTGTACGCACTGTCGCTGTGTGCACAGAGTGGGCCCGCACCTGTTCTAACAGGTTGCCTGCGTCCCCTGCTAAAATTTAAGAAAATTTCATTTTTTATATTTTTCCTCTTAGATTTTGCTTTTTCTTAGTTTTTTCTGCCCAGATCCACTGGTTATCTGCCATTAATCTTCACCTAAGCTTGTTTCATTGGCATTCCTGCTCTAAGCTTTCATCAATTGGGTGTCTTGAGTCTCTTTTTGAGAAATTCTTGATTTGTTTTCCTTTGGTCATTACTTGGAGGTTTCTCTCAGTCCTTTCACAATTTTGCATCTTTTTGCTTGTGCTTTTGCAAAAAAAATTCCCCCTCATTCGCCGGGGGGGGGGCTAAATTGTGTATGAGTGTTAATCGCCTTTGAGTGTTTTTATTTTTTGATCTTTGGAACTCTCACCCAATTTTCTCGACTTGCACTTGATTGGTTCTTAGATCACATTAGAATCGTCTTGTGTTTGAGAATTCTCTTGCATAGATCACATTTGTATAATTAGAATTCTCATTTTCAGAATATTAATGAAAAATGTGCATAGATTACATTTTCATACTTTTCAAGTGAATTGTGCATAGATTACAATTGCATAGTTTACATTCTGAAAAATCAATCGTAGATTTAGATCAGTTTGCTTTGATTTGAATTTACACAAAATAAAAAATAAAAATAAAAATTGGTTTGGAATTGATTTGCATTACTTTTTCTTGATAAAATTAGTGCATTAGAGAATTTGTTATATTTTCTCTTCGTGATCAATTTCTTGCATTGTTGGAAGTGAATGGAAACTCTCTCCTTACTTTAGTTAGGATTCATCGAATTGAAAAGATTACATTATCATATTTGATTGCATTCAGTTGAGTCGGGTCATAACACCATTGGTTTCATATCCATTTACCCATTTGAGTAATATCAGCCTTAATAACACAGCGCTTAATTAAAATTCATATAGTAATTTTTACATTTCTAGGGCTCTGAAACACCAACATTGCTTAGGCTAGTGTCTTGGAGTAGGAGAGTAATTAACTCTCCAAGACAGCAAAACCAAACAAGTAGCTCATCTTGTGGTAGGATAAATCCAATTGTTTCATTTGTACTCTGGGAAAGCTCCTCTTAAAGGAGAAGCACGAGACCGTGTCCGAACCAGTGAGGGGATCAATCCTCCTTCATTGGGAAAGACGCCAGATACGCACGTACTACAAACGGTAAACCTTGGATTATTGTCGAGGAGCCTGGGGTCACTTGTCGGTAAACCTTGGATTATTGTCAAGGAGCCGGCAAGGGGAATGAGCTTGTTACTCTGCCCTTGTGTGCTATCGGGTCGTAGACTGTTCCCCCAGGCATATTTGTTGCTGTTGGTAACCTTAGTGACCATTATCTTTAGGATTCTACCCGAGGTGACGGTGGAGGGAAGATCCCACTGTACCTGGAGCAGACGTCGGCTAGACTCACTTCGATTTTCTGGGGGGTTCACTTCACTCGAGACGGTTAAAGTGGAGGAACTTGGTCCAGTCTATTCATTAAGTAGGTTGCCGGGGTAACTGTTCCACCCGCCACTTCTGTACTGAATTCTGCGATGTTGGATTTCATCCCCAACTAGTGTTTTCGGTCTGGAAGGTTACTGTTTGTGTATGGTTTGACTCCTAGATTTGATAGCGCGTGTTAATTTGTTTGTTTTTACTTTTAGAGACCATAGGTGTGAATTGTGAATTTTAATTGTTAGGTGTGAACTGTGAATTGTTAATTTTAGTTTTAAATTGTTAATCAAATTCACTGAAGTTGAATATAATGGCAAATGTTCCGGAATTTATCAACCTAGGAACCCCTCCTAACGAGAATCCTAGTACTTTTCTTTACTTTGGAAATGTTGGTCCTCCTTATATGGCTACTTTGTCATTACCTGGATTTATAATAGGATTACCGATATGGTTATTTTCAACTTCGTTGGCCCAAAGTACTCCAATTGTTCCACCTCAACCGGATGCTTCACCTCAACAGAGTTCACCATCTCAACATCACCAAACTTCTGTTGACCCTTTACCTTCTTCGCCTAATTTTTCTTCCTCCATTTCTTCCTCTTCGCCTGGTAAAAGCCTTGATGCTAGTAACCAGGAGGCTAAGAAGAAGAAGAAAGGGAAGAAGAAGAAGAAGAAGAAGAAGCAAGATAAGAAAGAAGTCAACCAACCAACCACGACTCTAAGTGTTAGTTGTGTTGAGGAAAACTCCGACATGCATCGTAAACCCAAATACCCTTGCAGGCTTTGTAAGGGTGACCACTTCCTTGTCAATTGTCCTGGTATTCCAAAGGTCTTGGAAGTTTGGTCAGAAAAATCTCATCAACTTTCCATTGATCCATCAACCAGTGATAGTCAGGTTCCTGGGAAAAAGGGTAAAGTTAGGTTTCCTTGTAAGTTATGCAAAGGGAGTCATCAAACTCACATTTGCCCTCACATGGATGAAGCCTCAACATTGTTGGAAAACCTTACTGTTCCACAGCAAGAATTTCCAACTGGTTACCGTAAAATTTCTCCCAACCTACCGTCAACTGACGGAGTGATTGATCTAATTTCAAGTACAGTCGATCACACTCTTCCATTGGAGAGTGAAACTCATGTCACTCAGGTTGATGATCCGTTAGTTGATCAAGTGGTCGATTCAATTTCACATTTGGTCGATCCCACTTTCCCTTTAGAGAGTGAACTTCATACCGCTCAGGTTCTTCTTGTTACATCAGATTCTTCTATGCCGGGGGGCATTTCACCTGTTTCTACAGAACCCCCTCCAAGTACTGAGGTCTTTTCCTTTGATTGGAATAGATTGACAGAACCTCGTCTTCCTTCCTCCATCCCTTTCCAAATAATTGTCAAGGCTGGTGGTAGGGACATACATCGTACACAGGTAGATGAAGGTGCTTCTGTTAGTATTTTATCCTCAACTGTTTGGAGAGCTTTGGGTTCCCCTCAGCTTGCGCCTATTACGCAGAATCTGAAAGCTTTTAACAGAACCATTAGTGAACCTTTAGGGATCCTTCCTAAGTTTTCTATTACCTTGGAAGGTAAAACTATCTGTATTGATCTTATGGTAGTTCGAGGTCCCTTGGATTTCAATTTACTCCTTGGGCGAGACTATGTTTATGCAATGAAAGCTGTCGTATCGACACTCTTTCGCGTGATGTCTTTCCCTCACAATGGCAGTATTGTGACTGTAGACCAGCTTTCGTTCCTTAGTCTTGTTTCAACTACCAATAATATGACATCCCTAAATGTTCCTGATTCTAAAGTGGTATCTACCCTGCCACGGGTTAATTATGTGGCAACCGATCCCATGTTTTCAGTTACCGATGTACGTGAGCCTCTCACTGTTTGCTCATCTTCCTTTGATTTAGATCCGGTAATTGACATGGAAAACTCTATGGGATTACTTGAACACGATGTTCTTATCCCTTTTGAGTCCCTTGACATGTGTTCCTTCCAGAAAATTATTCTTCCTTCTGATGAAGACCTCTTGGAAGCCATGATCAAGGTGTGTCCATTGACATGTCTTTCTTCCAGTTGGAAGTCATGATCAGTGTAGCGAGGATAGTTTTTTTCCTGTGTCAACCTCGTTAAAAAATGAAACAGGGTGCCGAGGAAAGTTCCTTTCCCTGTATCAACCTCATTAAAAAATGAAATAGGCTAGTACGAGGAAAGTTCATTTTACTGTGTCAACCTCGTTAAAAAATGAATCAGTGTGTGCGAGGATAGTTTTTTCTTGTATCAACCTCGTTAAAAAATGAAACTGGATGTAGTGAGGAAAGTTCCTTTTACTGTGTCAACCTCGTTGAAAAATGAATCAGTGTGTGCGAGGATAGTTCCTTTTCCTGTGCCAACCTCATTAAAAAATGAAACAGGTGTCCATGAGGAAAGTTCCTTTTACTGTGTCAACCTCATTAAAAAATGAATCAGTTTACGAGGAAAGTTCCTTTTACTGTGTCGACCTCGTTAAAAAATGAATCAGTGAGTATGAGGACGATTCTTTTCCTGTGTCAACCTCGTTAAAAAATGAATCAGTTAGTGCGAGGATAGTTTTTTCCTATATCAACCTTGTTAAAAAATGAAATAGGCTGTAGCGAGGATAGTTTTTTCCTGTATCAACCTCATTAAAAAATGAAATAGGAGGTCACGAGGATAGTTCTTTTACTGAGTCAACCTCATTAAAAAATGAATCAGGTAGATTTTAGGATATGTAGGTAGATTGTAGAAAGTAGGATCTTGAGGATAGTTTCTGTTACTGAGTCAACCTCGTTAAAAAATGAATCAGGTTTGAGGATAGTTCCTTGTCTTGTGTCAACCTCATTAAAAAATGAATCAACTCCCTTTTCAAGTTAAATATTGAAAGTAAACCTTCATTCCATCCATCTGGTTGAATGCAATGAAGCCTGGGGGGCATGTACCTCGCTTTGCATCATTATACTGGGGGCATGAGAACTTTTTGAGCATAGTTCCTTGTCTTGTGTCAAGCTCGTTAAAAAATGAAACAAGGGTAGGTTAAGTAGGTAGATTGTAGCGAGTAGTTATGAGCATAGTTCCTTGTCTGTGTCAAGCTCATTAAAAAATGAAACAAGGAGTCTTGAGCATAGTTCCTTATCTTGTGTCAAGCTTGTTTAAAAAATGAAACAAGGGTTTTGAAGATAGTTCTTTTCCTGTGTCAACCTCACTAAAAAATGAAACAACTCCCACAAGTCTTTCCAAGATTTTGAAAGTGAACCTTCATTTCATCCAGCTGGTTGAATGCAATGAAGCTTGGGGGGCATGTACCTTGATTTGTGTCATTATGCTGGGGGCATGCGAACTTATAACAAACCTAGTTTTTGTTTCAAGATTGCGTAAACATGAAACTAAATCCGAGCATAGTTCTTTTCCTGTGTCAAGCTCGTTAAAAAATGAAACAAATCCTCCTCTACTTGAGTCGAGAGTTTGACTAGATCTCATAAATGTTAAGTTGTATATTTAGGTTAGTTATTTCAGTGTTTTGCATAATTTTCTTACAGTTTTAGGTCGGGTCTTTCAAATGATCTCGTACATGAACCTTCATTTCATCCAGCTTGTACTTAGTTGAATAAAATGAAGCTAGGGGGGCATGCACTCTAGCAGCTATGCTTAGGGGGCATCAAGCACAGTTTTATCTCTGTTTCAAGCTTGTGTAAAAATGAAACTACTTTGAAGCATAGTTTTTCTCTGTTTCAAGCTTTTGTAAAAATGAAACCTATCTCGAGTCAATTTCAGTTATTTTCAAGACTCGTTAAACTCATGAAAATCCCGAGATTATTTTGCTATCTTTCATTCTCGTAAAACAAATGAAAATGCCGAGTTCTTTCCATCTTTTCCTGCTCGTAAATTAAATTGAAAGTCGGCCATATGAGTACATTTTTATCATTTTTTCGAACTCATTAAAACTTATGAAAAAGTGAAAACCTTGAGTACATTTTTATCATTTTTTCGAACTCGTTAAAACTTATGAAAAAGTGAAACCTCAGAGTCATATTTTAAGCCCTTTTCTGACTCCTAAAACATGAAAAGATTTCCGAGCGTTTCTTTTACACTCGTTAAAACGAAATTAAGAGACGGTCCCCTTATAGCCCTTTTCTGACCGTAAAAACAGGAAAAGATTGCCGGGTTTTTGTCGTTTCAAACTCGATACTGGAAATACAACGACGTGTCCTTGATCGCTTTTTACTTTTCAGGTCAGTGGCACTAATCATGAAAGTACCCCTTGGTCACAAGATCAAGCGGTTCTCCCAGGTATTATTTTATACTTTTTCGAGCTTGGGGGACACAAATTTACGAAAAAGTTCGACCTGGAGTCTTCTTAAGTTTTTCAGACTCTCTAAAATTTAAAAACGCCGAGTTTCTCCTATACTGGGCTCGTTAAAATTTCACAGTAAAGGGCCTGTTCAATTACAAACAGGAACGTACCACTCCTTCTTAGGGTCCGAATTTAAACTAAGTTGGACTCATCCGAAGGATGAGCTTATAATCAAGCATATGTTATCCTCCTCAAGCTTGTTAAAAATAAAGAGGTACTTGCCAGAAATGGTGGGGGAAAAGAGAGAAGAATGAGCTTATTTCTTATCCTTTGTCTCAGAAGAACCCTTATTACCACTCTTGAACACGACACTTTTCATTCACCTGGGTTGGGAAATCCTTTGCCTCACAGTTGATCAAACCACATTGAAAGTCTTCAGCCGGGTTCCGGGGATTAACTTTGAGTCATTCGTTACCAAGCCATCTGTTGTGCCGTTATGTGTTCAAGAGGCCTGCAAACAAAACTTTCATCTGCAAAATACTTGTCATCCATTTTGACCATCCCTGAGTCAGTCCTTACAGCAACATTTTCTCCAACTTGAACTATGATTTCGTGTTGTGGGCTTGCCTGCAACGGGTCACTTTCTATCGACATCAGCACATTATCTAGAGAGATGACTTAGAAATCGTCAGTACCTTGAAGTCTGCATGCATCAATGGCAGGTTTCTCGCCTTTGACGTCAGTTTACATCATCGACTTTCGATCGAAGGATTCCGTGAAATGTTCGACATCAACTCATTCATTCACATCTCATGGATTGTACTAGGTACTTTGAGAACCATTGACATTACTGGTGGTCTCTCTCACACTTGTTAACAGTTTACATCATCGACTGGTAATCAAGTGGTTTCTACCATGTTCGACATCAACTCATTTATTCGCATGGCTAGAATCGTACCAATTCGGGAAGTAGAAAAGAAGACCCTGGATCTAGCTTCCACCATCCAGGCTGCGAGGAGTTTTGTATTCATTATATAGTAGACCAATTATAAACAGATGGCTGCGTCCATACTGTGTCTACACAAGTCTATGATTATGATGTACTGCAAGATCATTCCTGTATCAGAGTAGTTAGTCTGTTAGTTAAAGCTTTGATCTGAGTATGGGAATGCCTACCTCAGTGATGATATAATCTTATACATGTATTTTGTGTTGAAAATTGCAGGTTCTGACCAGGCTCTCCACGAGATAATCCTTGAAATGATAAAGCGCTTCACCCTTCCTAGATTTACAAAACCCTAATCTACTACAGGCTTCGCACTTTAGGGGGCAATCTGTTACACTAAAAAATGTCACCATGGCTATGTACAGTTAGTATGGCTCTATCAACAGCTATGCTAACCTCCTGGGCAAGTCTTAAGCCTCTGCTCTCCATGTCAAACTCCAAAAGAGAGAGAAAGTCTTCATAAATGTATTTATCTCTGGGTACGCAGGTTCTCTCAACCTTGCCTGCGGGTACGCACCCAATGTTCACAATAACTGCGCCCTTGTACGCTCTGTATGTAAAGGGGCAGGTGTGTCCCCCTGTAAAGGTGAAAATGCACAAGTTTCATCTTTAAAAAGTTACTTGTGGTCATTTCTAGAGCATTCTAGAAGGTTGTTTGACGTGTATTGAGCGCCTCCAGATGGTTCATGTATCCCTACCAAAGAGGAACTCATCCCATCAAGAGAGGAGCTATCCCATCCAAAGAGGGGATTATCCCATTGATGGTGGACCTGATTAACTTCCTCTTGAGCACTATAAATACAGGCATTGGGCCAGAAGGAGGAGAGGTTGAAAGCTAAACATTTCTAAGGGTAGATGCTGCAGGAATTAGGACTCCCATTTAGAAGCTTGTGAGGAGAGATTCCCATCCTTACTTGTTCCATTTGGAAGTGGGTGAGCTTTGTCAAAGTAAAGGAGAACTCTTGATGGACCCTGGGAGGGACTTGCACAACACCAAGGCTCAGGTTGTAATTGTTCCTTTTGTTTCCTACTAATGCAAATGAGTCCATTCTTCTCAATAACTTGTTATTTATGAGTTGTTTCATATACTCCTTGGTCTATATGTTAAATGTGTTTTATTTTATGAGATTATCAAGTGCTATTTAATCGTTTGATTGTTAGTGAATGCAGGTTTCGAAGTGAAGGAGGAGCTCATCCGGATCGACGAGCCTGGACTACTACAACAGCGTTGGACTACAGGTAGGATCTAAACACTTGATTTCTTGTATGGTAAATGCATGTTTAGAGAAGGATTGCTCTTGTTTGTCTTGTTTGTCACTAGAGAGTCTTAGGCTCCTAGGGAGGTTGGTTGTGTCCGCACAAACAACTCTTTTCGCCTGACAGTAATGGTATTCGAGGGCCTTAGAAATGGTTTGGAGGAAAAAAATTGTCTCTAACTTATAACCACATATTTTAGCTTAATGAATTGATTATATGAATTATGCTAGAGTTTGATTATTTTTTAGTATTATTTTAAATTAATCAACCAACCTTTTATTAGTGTTTATTATCTATTTATAATTAATATTAATGTAAAAATTAAATGCTTTAGTGACATTTTATTAACTATATGAAAAATTTACATCTTCATACGATTTATTATTATCATTTGTCATGTCAATATTCATATCGATAAAGTAAGAGCCTCTGAGAAAAATATCATAGGAAACTAATTGTATTATATTTAGAACATAACTGAATGGATTATTATTTTAACTATAAGTGATTTTTATGTTGTTAACAACAGTTTAAATGTTGAAATCCCATTTAAATGTGTTTTTTTTTTAATTTCCTATAAATTAAATTGATGAGACATAAAAAACAATTCTAGTCTTTTAAATATATAATTTGATCAATTTAAATTTAAGTTATATATAATTTATTTAAATTATCAACATAATTTTAAAAGTTGAATTTTAATTTTAAATATGATATTTGAATTTTTTTTATAATAAGATTAATCAACCATTAATTGAACTCAATGTTGTACAATGTATTTTTTAAGCATACAATTTTGATTTGGTAATCATGCTAAATGGATGAAAATTAATATTATGAAACTATGACTTATTATAAATTTTAGTATTTTTTATCCTTTTAGTTATATTATAACTATAGCATCTATAAATTTTCTATCTACATATATTGTTGCACACAAGTTTGAGAGATGTCCTTACCATTTTCATTGAAATATTGTTGACCATGTAGATATTTGGCTTCTTGTAGTAAGGTTCTTATATCCTAGTCAACACTTCAATTTGATAGTTAATCTTATTGATAAAACAATGAGATATGGAAATTGAGGTTTTTTCTATGCCCTATTCATAAAGTAGTGAGTGATGAAATCTAAGGTTTTATGGAAATTTTGCCTCTCTAGCTTCAAGTGGATAGAGGTTTGCTGGATATTGTATAAATATGTTATTATTTTAGAACGGAAAATCACATAAGTTTCATTTCTCAAATTTCTAAGTAGCATGTTCACCGATATGTTCATTGAATTTATATTAAAATACATTATTAGGCTCTATTCCAAATTCAATTGAAAATTTACAGAGTCTTATGAAGTTAGATCTCTCTTCCAACTCCCTATTAAGGACAATTCCAATTACTCTCAAGAATTTGGAAATGATTTAGTATTTGAAATTTTCTTTCAATAATCTTAGGGAGGAAATTCCAAAGGTGGAGTTTTTTTTTCCAAATATAATAGTTGTCATGTCCTTCATTGGAAATCCTGGCCTTTTTAGACCACAAGCATTCCAATTATCTATCTCTCAAACAACAAGAGGTCATTTTGCATCTGTGAAAGAATATTATTGCTAATGAGTAGAGATATTGCTTTTGTACTATGTTGTCTACTTTTGAGATTCATTTGGAAAGGAAATAAGTGTATACAAAATGTTGATTCTTGCAACAAATTATCCAAAGGTTAGAGCATAAAAGGATCCCATATCAAGAGATTCACATAACAACTAATGGATTTACCAAGGCCAACTTGTTAGGAAAAAATATTTTTGCAATTTATAAGAGAACTTTGATTGATGACACGCTTATTGCTATAAAAGTTTTGCAATTGCAAAAGACAAGGTTGAAAAGAGTTTTAGAGTAAAATGTAATGTTCTACTAAAGTTTCAACATTTAAATCTGGTGAAAATCATAACTTCATGTTCCCACCTCCATTTTAAAGGATTAGTGTTACAATTTATGTATAACACAATCTTGGAGAAGAATTTGTATCCTAGTAGAAGTGATAACAATGGTGAATATGCACATGAACTAGAATTGAAAACACAATTAGAAATTGCCATAGAACTGGACCATTCCATGGAACACTTTCATCATGATTCTTTTGTTAAAAATAGTAACAAGAAATCCCAATTTAATTTGTCCTTGAATTAAATTATAATTCTATTCTCATAGCAAATTGTAATATTTAATTAATTTAAATTGACTTATTTGACTTAGGAAATTTGAATTGGAAGTTTATCTAGAGTCATATAGAGTGATCCCTAAATTTTAGGGGTCCATGTTGAGTTCTTTGGAGTTGTAATTAGATAACTCAGTCTAACTGAGTTATAGTCAAATAAACTAGTTCTAACTGTTGGAGGAACTAGTAGAGGTCTAGTAGTGGAGTAGTGCACCAGTGCATCACTAGTACCACACCAGTTAATTGAAGATTCACTTACAAATAATTCATGCATGTTAGTTCAGATGAAGACCCAGTTGAGATTAGAGTTCAAGGACAATGTACTATCAGTTGTATAATTTTTCGAGTTGTATAGATGGTGCATGCAATCAGTTGAGGACCTATGTTTGGATTGCATAGTTATGGAGAGTGGATTTCCCAATTAAATATGGGCTAATTCTCTCAGGAATTTTGAAAGGAAGTAGGGGCTTGGCAGGCAACAGAATTGGTTAAGTGTTGGCTTGAGTTGGCTTGTGAGGCAGAGAGTTAGCTTTTACTAGTGCAGGAATTGTTCAGGATGAACAAGCATTGTATTTTCTTCTCAGATCTTTTGGTTAATTTAATCTAGATAGTCAGGGTTTTTAGCAGTTGCTTTCCCCAGAGAAATATTATGTTATGTGTAATTGATATTCTTCCTCTTTCTGCTTATTTTTTTCATCGATCATTATTGGTTTCCACTAAGAAGAGTAAAGTAGATTCTTGTCTTGTGTTTTAGCAAATCACATAAGTTGTTGAATATACAGAAAAATCTACATGGTATCGGAGCTGAAGATAGTATAGAAAAGGAGATTTCAAGTTTGGTGTGCAAGTGAAAATTGAATTTGCAAGTTCATACTTCAGAGAAACAATATGTCTTTCTATGGGTTGCAACTTGAGTATGCCTTGGAGCGTAGCTCAAATTACATAGCTTAGAAGGAAATGATGGAAGTAGTATTGCAAGACAATGGCCTCAAGGAATTCATAGATCATGACATTCCTAAGCCTCCAACATCAGATGCTAAAGATCTGGTTAAATGGAGAAAGTGTGTGGCAAAAGTGAGAAGGATTATACTGGAGGGAGTTCGATACTACATTGTCTCGAGTCTTCATGGCAAGTATACTCCATACTCAATGTGGAAGGCATTAAGGAACTTGTTTCAAAATAGCAGTGAACGTAGGAAATTGTCACTGAAGGACAAACTCCAAAAGATTAAGATGGAGAAGGGCGACTCTATTCTGAAGTACTTGACCAAGTTCACCCATTGTTGGGATGAGCTTGGAAGTGTTGGGATCACTATTTCTGAGGACGATATGGTGAGCCTAGCTCTTTTAGAACTTCCTAAGAGTTGGCACAGTTATCAGGACTCTGTCAATGGGAGGGAGAAGCTACCAGATTGGGAATGGCTATGGTCGGATTTGGTACATGAAGAAATTCAGAGGAATACCAGAGATTGATCCTCATCAAAGACTGATGATGAGGAAAATTGTGCCTTAGCGGGGAAGGGGAAGGCATCCCATTCCAAATGGATTTTTTTCACCGAGGCAAGAAGAAGGACATTTTGAAATTCAAGTGCTTTCATTGCCATGAGTTGGGACATTTTTCCACAAACCGTCCACTTAAGAAGGCTAGTAAGAATCCCTCAGGAGGAGCAATAGGAGGTGAGGCGCTTGCCTCACAATTCGAACTAGACCTTACCCTCATCACATATATGGTGTCATCGATGATAGGTAGTGTATGATACCTAGAAAGTGGAGCTTCTTTCCACATGACTATTAACAAGGAGCTCTTCAGTAACATGTAGGAGAAGGATCTCCAGATGCATATCGATATGGGTGATGACAGGAGGTATAGTGCTACCAAGCTTGGTACATTTACCTTTTAGAGGGAGTCAGGTGCTCACCTCACTTTGTGAGATGTTATGTATATTCCTGGTTTGAAGAATAACTTGGTATCTGTAGCCATGTTGGAGGATAGAGGCTATGATGTGATCTTTAGTAAGGGAAATTCATTCCTTCGTCACATAGCCATGAGGCAAGTAAAGAGGATAGGGGTTTAGGTGAAGAATATCTACAAGTAAAGAGGATAGGGGTACAGGTAAAGAGGATAGAGGTCTAGTGTGTGCTTCATTAATTATGTTGTCTCTTTCCTATTTTAATGCACATAATATAAGTTATGTTTTATGGTCCCAACTTCTATACATATCCATTCATGAGTGTATCTGGGGTGACCTTCATTACCAATGCATTTGTTTTGTGTTTTAGAAGATCCTTTGGTTCCTTCTTCTCTTGTAAAAATTGTACAATATCTTCCAAATCCATGGGGTCTCTTTAACTTGAAATAGGTGTCTAGAAGCTCATATTATATTCTTGTTGAGAAAAATAGAGTGACTTTTAAACCATTTAATTCTAAAACAACTCTATTTCACATCACTGAAATTAACAAAATACAGTTTACAAAAGTTACGCGAAATCTTTGGTAGCCTAATCTTTCTTAATAAATAATAAATCGTTATCATCAAACAATACAGAATCAAAAGGTTTTCAAAATAAATAACATTTTATCAAATCATTATTTATATTGGTTTATTAATCGAATTTTATTAAATTAAAGGAACTTCTATTATTAAATAGAGTAATGAGTGATGGGAGATTACATTATAGTTTTTGGTTTACAGATTAGTGAGACACCAATTTCTTGCTTATTTTTAATATAAAAAAATTATAATTGGTCGATAAAAAGGAGGTGGGAAATCAAGTTGAATGGTAAACCATTCACACGAAATTTTGCGTTTCAACGAAAACATCGGAAACCAATTTTCTCAGCAGAGTGGAACACTTTTTTACCGATCACCATTCATATGTTTCAACGAAAACATCAGCACCCAAATTTCTCCGCGGAGCTGTAACACTTTTTTTTACTAATGACCGATGTAACATTAACTTTGTTATTAAATAATTTTTTTTTAATAGAACGGACGGATGATGTTATGTTTTTTAAGTTTGATTTTTTCTTTTTACTTTTTTTTGTTTGGGTTAATTGATTAGATTGACTCCAGATTAAGGCAATTTGTTTATCAAGATGAAAGAAGATAATAAAAGTTATAATTTTCTTTATTATTATAAAAAATATATAATAAATAGTAAATAAATTAACTTTACAATATTATTAATATGTAGTGTAAAATAATTCTTTTGTATTATTTATTTATAGAATAAAAATATACATCAAATTTTCAAGATTTTTTTTTTCAATTATAAAAATAATATTAAATATATATATTTTAAATAATATTAAAAAATCATATATAAATTGTAATTGAGCTCAAAATGATGGTATGGTGAATCAAATTAATTTGGAACAAGTTACAAACACCATAAAATGAAAATTAAGATTGGGTTTCATTTACATCATATTTACTAAGGCATATGGTGTTCGTGTTTTCAACATGGACATTGTGTTCATGTTTTTCAACATGAAGGAAAGTTTGAAAATTGTAAGAATTTACAGGGTAAGTTCCTTAGATAGAACACCAAAGGACACCGCTCACAAATAGATCACAAATCAGTACACCAATATTTTTGACGTGGTTAAAACCCTCAAAGAGAGAAACAAACCACAGCTTGAGCCAACGCGGCCACTTTAGGCAATTTATTAATGTAAAAGAAAGAAAATTTACATAAGCTTCTCTCATGAACAATCACCTAACAAATGACCTTCCATGCTCTTTAAATAGAGATCATGGACTAATCAGGTGTTAAGTCATGGATCAAGTGTTAGTAATACTGAGGAGAGAATGAACCGTTAGATCACTTCATGTCTAGAACATATCTTGACCGCCAGATTGTAAGTTACAAAAATTACATACTAAAGAAACACACTTTACCTAACTCTACACTAGACCAAGTTGTACTTAATATCCTAACATCCACCCTTAAGAACAATTTCATATAGAATTGAAGAATGCACAAAGATGACACAATAGGAGAAGGAAGGAGGAATTAGAGCCTATCCCCCCTTAGTGACAACTTCTTGAACTCCAACCATAAATTGAAGTTTAGTAAACTTCGCCTTTGTGAGAGCCTTTGTAAAGATGTCTACAACTTGATCATCGGTTGAACAATATTGCACTTCAAGAACATGGTCATGAATGAGCTTTATGATAAAGTGCATGTGTAGTTCAATGTGTTTGCCGTGTTGATGTTGGATTGTATCTTTGCATAGTTGAATGGCACTTTGATTATCACACCAAAGTGTAATTGGAAGTTTTCGCTGGAAACTAAACTCTGACAGGGTCTGACGAAGCCACAAGGCTTCCTTACTAGCTTCAATGGTGCCACGAAACTTTGCTTCTGCTAAAGAAAGAGAAATGACACTTTGTTTCTTGCAAGTCCATGTAATGGGTTTGAAACCAACAGTGAAGACATAACATGCAGTAGACTTCCGATCAACAGGGTCACCAACCCAATCGAAATCAGTGAAACCAACCAATAAAGGAGATGCTTCTTCATTGTAATGAATCTCAAACTGAACTGTACCTTGAACATAACAAAATACTCTTTTAGTCTATTTCTAATTACTTTTATGTGGGTTATGCATAAACCAAGAAACAAGGCCAACAAAAAAGGAAAGGTCATGAAGGGTATGGGTCGGATACAAATTTTTTCCAACAAGTTGACGGTATAAGGTAGTATCAACTTCAGGGGAAGTACAAGTGACTGAAAGTTTGGCTCCATACCCAAAGAGAGAAGGGGTTAGCTTACAGTCTTCCATGTGAAAGTGGTGTATAAAATCGCATGCATACTTGGACTGGGAAAGGAAAATACCTTCTTTGGATTGCAAGACTTGAAGACCAAGAAAATAATGCAAGTGTCCTAAGTTTGTCATTTCAAACTGCTTTTTAAGGCTAGACTTCACATGGTTTATAAGGTTGGGATCAATACCAGTAAGGATAAGATCATCAACATAGAGAACAAGAATGATAAGAGACTTACCCACTTTCTTGGTGTAGACAATATTGTTAGAATGACAGCTAGAAAAACAAGTATCTAAAAGAAAGCTATCCATTTTGGCATACCAAGCTCGAGGGGCTTGCTTGAGACCATAAAGGGATTTCTTAAGCCGACATACAAGGCTGAAGTCTATTTGTATAAATCCAGGAGGTTGTTCCATATAGATTTTTTCATGCAAGTCCCCATGCAAGAAGGCAAATTTAACATCCATCTAATGGACTTCCCATTTGAAATAGGCAGTAAGTAAAAGAACAAGGCGGATATAGTTCATTTTTGCAACATGGGAGAAGGTTTCAGTATAGTCAATGCCTTCAACTTATGAAAAACCCTTAGAAACAAGATAAGCTTTATGTTTATCAACTTTTCCATCTAGTCCAAACTTGGTTTTGTAAACTCATTTGCATCTAACAAGTTTTCGTCCCTTTGGAAGAGGAACAAGTTCCCATGTATCATTTGCCAAAAATGAATGGTACTCTTCATTTATAGCTGCGTCTCAATCTACATGGCCTGAATCTTCTGCAAAGGTGTCAGGATCATAATTCGTTGAAGATTGGGCCAGTAAAGAAGAGGCTCAATTGAACTGAGAGCATGTATGATGTTGATTTGTAGGATCACCTGCAAGAGCACCTGTTGCATCCCAAGTAGCGCAGACCCATTTTGGAAGCTGAGGAGATGAAGGAGGATCCCGAGAAGGTGGGAGAGGATTGTCATCCTCGTTGTCATCATCTGAAGAAGGAATAGAGAGAGGTGGCACATCCGTCGAACTAGGCTCGTAGGCCAATATATTTTCGACAAACTTTACATCTATTCTAATGATAACATTTTTGGATTTAGGTTGAAGAAGTTTATATCCTTTGACATCTTCAGAATATCCAACAAAAATAAATTTTTCGCTCTTAGGTTCTAAGGCTTTATGTTTCTCATCTAGAATATGGGCCCACGCTTCACTTCCAAAAACATGAAAGTGACTTACATCTGGTTTAATTGAGCTCCATGCTTTTTGTGGAGTGATATTTTTTAAAACCTTAGTAGGAGTGTGATTTACTATGTAATTTGCACAATTAATTTCTTCTTCCCAAAAACTAAGACTAAGTCCTTTAGATTGAAGAATACAATTATCCATTTCCTTTAAGGTGCGATTCTTCCTTTTAGCTACAACATTTTGCTTTGGAGTATATGCAACAATATGTTGCAATTGAATTCCATGCTTAGTGCAAAAGTTGATGAATTTGTTGTTAACATATTCTCCACCATTATCAGATCTTAGCTTAATAATTTGATGTCTAGATTGTTTCTCAACAAGGGCCTTAAAGGCCAAGAACATGTTAAAGACTTCACTCTTGAGTTTTAAGAAGTATACTCAAGTGCATCTGGAGAAATCATCAATGAAAGTTAATAAATACTTGTAGCCAAAGAATGAAACAACTAGAAGTGGACCAAATAAATCACTATGCACAAGCTATAAAGGGGCTGAGGCATGCCAAGAGGCATGTTTTTCAAAACTATCCTGATGATGTTTTTTGTGTACACATCCGAAACAAACACCATGTCTGCAAGATACCATAGGAAGACTTGTCACCATATTTTATTTACATAGATTTTGAAGGGAGCGATAGTTTAATTGTCCAAATCGTTCATGCCAAAGTTTGCTCACTTCATTATTATGAACAACAAATACCAAGGGAAGATTTGATGACCCAAAGTTGTTAAAATTATACAACATTGTAGAATCATCAGCAATATCAGTAGCTAAAATCTGTCTAGGATCTCTTAGGTCCTTAATTACAACATCATGAGGTGAAAATTCAAAGGTTTTACCTTCTCCTAAATGAGTTATCTAATATATAGATAGAAAGTTGCAGGATAAGGTAGGAACATATAATACATCATTAAACTGACCATTGTCTAGATGAATAGTTCTAGTCCCTACAACACTAAGAGATCTATCATCACCAACATATATATTTTTGGTGTTACAATCATTTAAAGAATAAAACATGGTTTTGTTTTTTACCATGTGATAAGAAGCTCCGGAATCAATGAGCCACTCATGAGAATGAGAAGAAGAAGATACATTTAGTGCATAACCAAACCGAGATGCTTGACAACCACATGCAGAAAGTGTTATTCCAAGAGATGAAGTTGAAGTTCAAGAGTGCTCCAAATGGATGTTATGCTTCTTCATTGTTGCTTCCAAGGCTTCCATCTTCTTAAAGTATTTGGATTCTAAGTGGCCATCATGATTACAAAAGTTGCAATGTCTATCAGTCTTCTTCCCTTTGTTTTTAGTTGCCTTATCATTTTGTTGAGTTGATTTTTCATTTTGAGAATGAAATAAATAGGACCCTTGTTTGGTTTAGGAAAATTATTTTTAGGATGCTGCTTCTTAGGATTATTTGAACTTGGTTGCTGTTGGGCTGCTAAAGCTTTCTTAGAAGAGTTTCCAGCATTAAAAAGACCAAGATGTAAGAGTTTTTCTTGTTCTCTTATTAAAGAATCACAAAAGACATCAAAAGAGGGGGACTTGTAGTTTTGTCCTTGAGAAATAAAGATTTCTCTAGTAGAATGGAAGGTGGAAACACACATAGAGTAGGTTGGCCCCAACTCAGCAAGAATGGAATAGATAAGGCTACCATCTTCTTTCTTAAGCTTAACACTTTCCAAGAGAAGTCTAAGGGTCTTGAACTTGGACAAAAAATCTTCAATGAAAGAAAAATTATTGGGGTCTAATGTAAGCAACTAATTTTTGAGTTGATGGGCTCTAATTTCATTTTTAACTCCAAAAACATTATTGAATTGTTTCATTGCTTCATCGAGGGTATCAATTTCTGCGATATGGAATCTAAGGTCTAAAGAAATATACATACCCATCAGCCCATGTGCTTGGTGTTGAATTGGGGTAGCAACGGATGTTCTCTAGCCATGAAATTTGGTGAAGAGACTAAAGCACATGATATCTCCAAGACCCAGAAATGGTTTGGATAGATTGTACCCGGTTTGGGAGATATTAAAATAATTAATATTTTTAGTGGAGTTCCTAAGTCTAAACTTAGGAAAAATAAAATATTAATGGGTATTAATATAAAACTGGGTTAGAAGGTTCCAAAAGTCATGGATCAAGCCAAATCTAATCTTAGTCATTGATTAGTGATTTAATCTTGGTCGTTGAAGGACCAATGAGAAAAGTATAAAAAGAGGCTTGAGGGTCAGTTGGAGAACACACCAGAGTGATCAGTCATTCATTTTTCTAGAGCAGGGTTGCTAAGAAAAAGTGAATCAGTGATTAGCAGCAAGGGGAAATGAGTACTGGGCAGAGAGGCAGAGATAGTGCCAAGAGACCAGCGCAGAAGCAGAGAGCAAGAGGCAATAGCCAGTTTAGGCCATGTAGAGCTCAGCAAAGACAATGCAAAGCCCAGAGGGACTGCATCATCCACACAGAAGGCAGAGGGAGTGACGCAGAGGGTCCCAGAGGCTGTGCAGTGCCTCAGAAGGCTGACGCAGAGCAGCAGGAGGTTGACGTAGAGGCCATAAGGGCCAGCGCTGAGCTTCAGAGTCGCTGGAGAGGGTTTCGTGGGACATGTTTTTTGAATACCTGATTATGAATAGAGAGGTATTATTGCTGTGTATTTTTCTCTGTCGGGTCAGCCGGTTAGGCACCTAGTTGTACTCGAGGAAATACTGTATAATAATAAACCCTCAGAATAGTTGCATCGGTTTTCCCACATTGGGTTTTTCCGGGGACATTTGTCCAAAAATAACGGTGCCACTTGTGTGTTTGTTTTCTTTTAGCTGTTGATCTGTAGATGTTGTGATTGTATAGTGTTTATTTTGGTATTTAAATGTTTTAAATAACTTGTTTGAATTTAAACAAGTAGAAGAAATAAACCAGCAGAATACAAATTAATTTTCTAACGGATAGACTTAGAAAAATCAACATGGTATCAGAGCGTGGTTGTAGATCACAGGAGAGATGAAGGCATCAACTAAGCAGAGCATTTGTAGCAGAATCAGCTGGCCCGAGTGACAAAAGTTGATCCTTGCAGAAGCGATAGAGGAAGGGTTGACGCAGAGGGACCGCGTCATCAGTCAGAGCCAGAGAAAGGCCAACGCAGAGGTTGAGGAGTGCAGAGAGAGGCTCATTTAGAGCCATGTAAAGACCAGAAGGGTTGATGTAGAGGCTGAGGGAGCTATTTTTTGCCAGTGTCGGGATTGCACAGAGCCTAGAAGCTCATTCCTTCAGTTGTTGGGACATAGGAAGCTGTGGGAAGTTTACCGGAGCGAAGATGGTGGGGTACTATGGTCAGAACATTACCTAACAGGGAAAAACCAAGGTAGAGGGAGTTGTTGCCTAGGCAGATTTCTAGCCAAGGAATCTAGATCAATGTTGCGGGTGCACAGATGATCGGAGAGGGGAAACTTGACGATTGGCAGAAGGATTTCCAAGAGGGAAATCGAGACTCAGAGGGATTCCAGCAGAGAACTTCCATGCGGGAAGTAGAGAGACTCAACAGGAGTCGAAAGGAGAAATTCCAGAGGGAAGTAGAGAGACTTGGAGGAGTCGATAGAAGAGCAGAGAGATGGCCATGAATGGGCTGAGAGATCAGGACAGGCTGGATGGAGCATCCAACTTTGTGGTCTAGAAGGCCAGGATCTTGTCCATTCTAGACAGACATCGCATCAACGGCTTTGCCTTGAGAGTAATGGCTATCCCAGTTGACCCGGTAGCTAATTAGAAGTACGAGGAGGCAATGACCAAGGAAAAATGCATCATCCTTATGGGGTCAAGGATCATGTGGTCCAACATATTGTCGAGAAGGAAATGATAAAGGACATGTGGGACACCTTGAAGACATTATACCAACATACTTCTGTGCAGAGGAAGATGTTACTTGAGAATCAGCTAAGGTCATACCAGATGCAGAAGGGGGAGCAATTAGATCACTTCCTTGGTCGGTTGAAGGAGATCCGGGACCAACTAACTTCCATAGGAGATACGCCGGATGAAGAATTGATGGTGAGGACCACACTTAACACAGTCTCCGAGGAGTGGGAGACATTTGTCTAGAGCATATTGGGCAAGGCAGATCTTCTAGATTGGGAAGAATTGTGGGTGGCTCATCGCTAAGAGGAGATTAGGTGGTTGAGCAAGGCGAGAAGTAGCAAAAAATGAGTTTGGATCAAGAAGGAAGAGGAAGAGGATGCAGCTATAGCATCCACGAGAAAGCAAGAGAAGATGAAGAAGAATGACCTCTCTAAGGTCAAGTGCTTCCTGTTGGGCTGTTAATATGCCATTATTATTATCACTTGTGAATGCTTATTTCACCCATTTCTACCATTCTTCATCATGTGATTTATTATAATTTATTATTTAAATCCATTTTATAATGATTTATGCTCTTAAGAATGAATATTATTTATTCTACTTTATTTCTAATAAATTGATGATTATGCATGATTTTATCAATGATAGTTTTAATAAATCAGTTGTAACATTATTCACCATTTTTAGCCTCCAAAGATAATTTCCAGATTGAAGATTTGATCATTAAAAGTGCCAGCTCAGAAATTCGCTGGAATAAGAAGTGACAGTTTTGCGGTTGATATTCTGAGCAAACGAAGAAGAATCTGGAAAATCCGGAACATGAGTTTTGTCCAAAACACACCGAATTAACTTTATTAGAGAACGGTTTGCCCAAATTTGGCTTGTACTGAGAGAAATGCAGGGTTAGTTGAGCATGATTTTCTCAGATTTGTTGTTGCGGCCATCCTCCAAATCTCAGCTACAAAGCCAAATTCGCCTTACTCTTGTTGAAAGATGGATTGAAATATATTTTCTTGTTGATCAATTGGTTGGAAACAACCCAATTTTGTAAAAGAAATCATGTTGTAATTATCTCTATTGTAACTTCGCTCTGATCTCTCTCTATTTAAATGAAAACAAAGATCAGAGATGGGGATGGATGGAAAAATGATGAAGGATTAGAGATTTAGAATTGAGGATGGCTGAGAGAATGTAGAATTGGGAATGATGGATTCAGAATTATGATTTGAGAATTAGAAATTCAGAATTAAGGATTCATGATTCATGATAGGATAGGAGGAAGAAGGGATTGTTGCATGTTGTAATTCTCAAGCTTTTGCTGTTGTAATGATTTCACAATTTGATGATTAATATATGATTTGGGAGTTGCTGCTCATTCTTCTCATCTGAAGTAGCCCAGCAGCGTCCGTTGGCGGCTAAGGGCCCAGCCACTAGTGGATTACGCTGCTGCTGTATTATATCTTTACGCTTCATGTGTGGTTTGATCTCTTTCTTTTACTCTGTTCAGTAATCTGACGCACTTTACTGTTTTACATATCAGCGTTGTTATATATACTTGATTGGATACTATCGTTATCTGCAACAGGAATGCTATGTTATCATTTTAACTTTGTATCGCATTGCTGTTCCTTTTGATAATTGATATAACATTGCTGTTCCTTACAGATTGTCATTCGATTACAGATTAACCGTGCTGTATGTTCCTAAATCGATACAACTGTATGATGTATTCTTAAATTGTGACTGTTGTTTATTCGAGATTGTTGTTCCGTTACAATTGTTGTTACTTTATAGTTGTGATTCATGCGTATTGTATCGAAGCTCGGATTACTGTCCCTTTTAATGATAAGTGCGTTGCGTGCTTGACTTGGGTTGTTGTACATTCAGATTTAATCTGCTGTTCTATTTCCATTTGTTGTCTGATTTATTCTTAGAGTAAAGATTGATATTAATTTGGCTTTGCTGTTGTTTGTTTCCATTAATTAGAGTTTTTTGTTCAGATTCCTTTAATTACAGTTTGCTACCCATTTACTTTGTTGTTCATTTCTGTTGATTAATTGCAAGATTTTTCTTTTAAAAGAGTTTTCCTAATTTACTTTCAATAGCAGCTTTAGTTTAAATTCTATTTCCTTTCAATTGCTTTAACATAGGCTGTCAACTGTAGAGAACATTGGTTACTTCTTCCTCATTTTCAGATTGATTGTCTTGTCCTAGTTTGATTTCAATTGTATCAATCTTTAGAGGAATGGGTTATTGCTACTGTATCCTCGATTGATGTTTGCTGAGTGAATAGTTGGATTTCAGAGCATTTGAGTTTATGTTGTTGTAGTTAGATTTCCTCTCAAGCATCCATTTACTTTTAAGCACTATACTGCAAAACATTACTCTTGAATGAATAGCCGCCTCAGATTGAGTACACTTTTGAAATAAAAAGTCGTCCCTGGGTTGACAATTAATGTGAAGGTAATTAGGAGTTAAAAAGACACCTTTTTATCACTCAACACTTCCATTGTGGGTAACTGGGTCATTATGTGAACCAATGTCTGAGGAAAAAGAACAAGGGAGAGGCATCTGACTCTAAGTCATCACTAATGAAGGTGGAGAAAGAAATCGAGGAGGATGACAATTGTGCCATGAGTGCTCATGTACCTCTAGAGAAGAGGTGGGGAGACATTGAGTTATAGTCAGGAAGACTACAGGCGATGAGGGGCAGGATCCTTGAGGTACTCAACCTATTGGATTATAACTTGCCACAGGAGCCCCAAAAAGGAGTAGAAAGACTGGTAGATGTCGGTAGAGATGGATGCGGATGAAGCGGTAGTGAGTGCTACAGTGCAAGAGTCCCCGGGCAGCATGAGGCTAGCAAGCTGCAACAGTGTGAGAGGTATGGGAGTGTTGCAATGGTGCAGGATGGCACAGAGAGGGGTTGCAACGGTGCGAGATGCAGGGAGTTGTTGCAGCAGCGCAGAGGTTAGTAGAGGGAGCACTTGTTAGCGAGAGAGAGAGCTTCCGCATCAGGAGTGTTTCTAGACTAACAGGGATGTCAAAAGTTGGGTGGATCACTTATTTTCTTCTCGGTAACTGAGTTGCAGTGCAGTAGCAGTATGCAGTATCACGATGCAGCATGATGAGAGGGGGATGTAGTGCAGATGCAGTGTTGGGAGGATGGACAAGCATCAACATGGATGCAGAGGGAGTTTCCTTACGGATGTAGTAGTGATAGTGGCAGGGCCATGGGAAATAGTACAGGATGTAGCAGTGTAGAGGATGTTGGGTGGGGAAGCCTAGCATCAACATAGGTACTGGTGTCAGATAATTAGAGTGATGCTCAGTGAGGAGTATTTACTAGAGCACAATCCTCACTAAGAGGGAGTGTTGATTTGGGGTAGCATCGAATGTGCTCTAGCCATGAAAATTGGTGGAGAGGCTAAAAAACATGAGATATCCAAGACCCAGAAATGGTTTGGACATATTGTACCCAGTTTGGGAGATATTAAAATAATTAATATTTTTAATGGAGTTCCTAAGTCTAAAATTAGGAAAAATAAAATATTAATGGGTATTAATATAAAACTGGGTTAGAAGGTTCCAAAATTCATGGATTAAGCCAAATATAATCTTAGCCGTTGATTAGAGATTTAATCTCGGTCGTTGAAGGACCAACGAGAAAAGTATAAGAGGAGGTTTCAGGGTCAGTTGGAGAACACACCAGAGTGAACAATCATTCATTTTGCTAGAGCGGGGTTGATAGGCAAAAGTGAATCAGTGATCAGTAGCGAGGGGTAGTGAGTACTGGGTAGAGAGGCAGAGACAGTGCCAAGAGACCAACACAGAAGCAAAGAGTGAGAGGCAGCAACCAGTTTAGGCCACGCAGAGCTCAACAGAGACAATGCAGAGCCTAGAGGGACTGCGTCATCCATGCAGAAGGTAGAGGGAGTGATGTAGAGGGTCCCAGAGGCTGCGCAGTGCCTCAAAAGGCTGACACAAAGAGGTTTGAGGCTGACGCTGATGCAGAGGCTAGAAGGGCCAGCACTGAGCTTCAGAGTTGCTGGAGAGGGTTTTGTGGGACATGTTTTCTGAATACTTGTTTCCGGGAAAACTAGTGTCTTTTCGATTTGCTAGTCCCACTAGGATTGGTAGCTATCCTAGAAACAAACAATCAAAGCAATTTACAATTTCCTTTATGTATGATAGATAAGAGAGAAGCAAAGGGACCAACCTGGATCTTCCGCTTGACTCCTTGCTTGATTTCTCTCTCCCTTAATAGAGCTTGCACCTCTTCTCCTACTTATCCCGCTCAGTGAATACCTGTAGAGACAAAGTAACAAAACACCATCAAAGCATCTCAATATATTATATCATAAACAATGCAAAATCATAAATACATTGAACATACAATAGCATTCACAAATAACAACATTCACAAATACACGATTGTATGGAGGAAAACTCAAAGAACTTTATTAATAATAGAAGGGAGAATTACAACCCAGCTGTCTGATCCAGCATCATCCTCCCAGCATCAAAGCCCTCTTCACCTCATGAAAAGCAAGATCACCCAACAATACAATGCCTTTTCTCAAAGACAAACTATCAGCACTTCCTTACAAATTACCAAATTCCAGCCTTAGATCTCTCAGATGAGGGATCCATTTATAGATGTTTGCAAGGGTGTGAGTCATCTCTGGGTTTTTGATTAGTGTCATTCCATTTGTTGTTCTTGGTTCCACTTGGAGGTTTTTTGGATCTCTTACTCATCCCTGGGTGAACTTAGAGAGGCAAGTTTCATAGGAGAAGTTTTTGGAAGATTCCATGAGCATCCACTTAGCAAAATGTCTCAGAAATTTGTCCATACTCGCTCATCACACCCCACAGAAGGCCTCTTTAGTATGCATCGCACTTGGCTAGTGTAGAAGTTAGTATGCATCGTACCCTGACAATGGAGCAGTCAGTATGGTCCAGTTTTGGCCAGTTCTGAGTGGTTTTTCAGGTGGAACTTTTGGGGAATGATGTAATCAATTGACCATGATCCTTTAGGGTATGAAACAACAATTTTAGGGGTCAAAGAGCCCTTGGTTTATCGACATATAAGATTGGGGTTTCAGTGCCCAAATATGTCTATAACAGTTGCCCCCTAAAGCATGAAGTCATAAATCTTTTGATGTTGGGTGAAATGCTTTATCATGAGGATCCGAGGTATTTGAACTGGAAGGTGACCTATATAAGATACAACACAACAAAATACATCATCATCATATTAATTTCATGATCTAGCTGAGGTGGGCATTCCCATGCTCAGCTTTTTAAATTCATTTTCATGTACATAGGGCAGATAATTGTTTGCAGTTGCAGACTAGTTCTTCATATGAAGAGTCATCTTCCCTAGCTTAGATGACTCTCTGTGCAGCTTCTGTGTACATTTGATGTCTTTATATCCTTGAATATATCACAGCCCAGATGGATGAAACTAGATCCAGGGTCATCAAACTCGTTCAATCTTCGCCCGATGTACAAGTCGATCCATGTGAAAATATGTCTTGAAGTCGAACATGGAAAGACATCGCCTGATTACCAGCCAATAATGTAAGCTATTAATAGGCGCGAGAGGAATCACCGATAATGATAATGACCCTCAAGGTACTACAGTACAATTCACGTGGTGTGAATATATGATCCAATGTTGAACAACACGTAAAATCTTTCAGTCGAAGGCCATTGATATAAACCTGTCACCGGAAGTGAGAAACTTGCCATTGAGGCATGCAAGCTTCAAAGTACTGAAAGGGTTGTTTCTAAGTCAACTTCTTGGGTAATGAGCTAATGTCAACAAGAAGTGACCTGTCATAGGAGGGCCTTAATGTATCCCACATATACAACACGAAACGAAGCAAATGATTTTCTGGGGGTGAAAACGATCTGATGATATACGGTTCAGGAATGGCGATCATGAAAAATGGAGGGTAAAGGTATTGCAGTGGATGAGGCATTAGCTGGATGGTGAATTCTCTGAATGACTTCTCTTGAACATATCAGCGACACTAAGATGGATTGGTAGTGTTAACCCCAAAATATGGATGGTATGAAATACCAATGATATGACCGGTAAACAGAATAACCCAACCCGACCAATCATCGTGATGGAGTAAAAGTGTCATGTTCAAGAGCGACCTACTACCATAAAATTCTTCAAGTTTTCTTCCATTTTTCCCCAATCATTGCTGATCAATACCTCTTTATTTTTGTCAAGCGTGAGGAGGATAACATATGCTTGTTCTATCATTCGCCCTTTTGGGCAAACCTGTCGCTATGTTTTAGCGAATCTAGCGACAGTGAAACTCGTTCTTGTCTGGGTGGACAAGTTTGTCGCTATTGTTTTAACGAGTTTAACGACAAAGACAACTCGGTCCTTTCCTTGTTTAGAGAGTTTGAAAAGGGGCGAAAAGAAAACTCTAGTAGTTCTTTTTCATAGCATAATCCCTTGAGTCCAAAAAAGATTAAAATAATACAAAAGGGATGAAATTTCCGATCACTTTAGCGAGCCAAAAAAGACAAGCGCTCAAAATTTTTATCAAATAATCCCTCAGGTCTGAAAAGTTTAAAATATACAGGAGGGATGGCGCTTACAATCACTTTAGTGAGCTGGAGAGGCCAATTGCTCGACAATATTTTCATATTTAATGAGTCTGAAAAGGGTTTAAAGTGGACTCGTTTTTTGAGGAACATGTGGAATTTAGGGTAGCGACTGGTTTCAGGGAATCTTGGAACTTCTCAAAACATGGTGATGCGAAGAGGGTGACCAACAGGACCACTCATTGCAGCTGTTCCTCAAAAAGGTAAACAATCAAGTGGAAGTGTATGATCGGCCAAAAGAATGGAGGTGATGGTAGGAACACAACCAAGGCTCAAAAGGCTGATATAATGGCAATCACAAAGGTTATTTACCGAAGGCAGGTTCATTTTTTAATGAGCTTGAACTTTGGGGGAACATATGCTCAGTGGTAGGTTTATTTTTTAACGAGCTTGAACCATACGATAACATTGCTCATTGCCCTTTTATGTAGGCTAGAAACGACCAAACTACAAAGCTAAAAACACTAAAAAGTTAAGGAACTACTGAGGTTAGGTAGGATGGCTTCATCAACAGTTTAGACAAAACCCTTCCTTTGCCTTGTCCGTAGCGCAGACAACGGTGAATGGTGGGTTAGACCAATCAGCTAACCTAAGAAGTTAGAAAACTAAAAATATAAAAAAGCTAAAAAGCTAAAAAATGAAATTGGTTGTTTTTTGCTTGCATAAAAAGGTTTGCATGCCCCCAGGCATCAAGAAAAGGAGAGTCTCTAGGTAACCATATGGAATTTACTATGGTTAAGTAGGATTGTTTTTGTCAGCAGAGTCGACGAAACACTTCCTTGGATTCGTCCATCAAATAGACAAAGGTGAATGGTGTGAGATAACACCTCCAATCACATAACCTATAAGGAAACCTATCTTTTCAGCTAGGTTTGTCTGCCTAAGCAAAGCAGGGTGCATGCCCCCTAATCTTTGTTACATTCACCAGACTACTCGTGGTAAATAGGTGGATGGAATGAAGGTTGAAGAGACATTCTTGATGCAAAAGGACCATTTAGGGATGATGTTTGACTTGAAGCTGTGTTTGAACTGGGAAATGAAAGCTGGTCAATAGTGACAATTTTGCCTTCATGCGGGAAACACATCACTTGAAAGAGTGTTGAAACAATAGCTTCCATGTTGTAAACATAGTCATGTCCGAGGAGTAGATTGTAATCTAGCAGTCCTTGGACTACCATCACGTTCAAGTGAACGGTTTTCCTTCTCAAAGTTATCAGAAACTTAGGAAGGATCCCTAACGGTCGAGTGGTTCCTTTATTAAAGCCTGACAAATTCTATGTAACAAGCATAAGCGATGGCGAACCAAGTGCTTTCCAAGTAGTTGAGGAAAGGATACTCACTGAAGCCCCTTCATCTATGATAGTGCCAGACACGATCATTTTGTAAACTTGTACTATGATCTGGAATGGTACATTAGAAGGAAGGCGAGATCTTGCTAGTTGATTCCAATCAAAGGAAGTAACCAAACTGCTTGGAGGGGGTACCGAATAAACGGGTGAAATAACCCCTTGAGTAGCGGGAACTGGGGGATTCTCTTCCTGTTGTGAAGGAACGAGCAAATTGCCCCCAAGTTCATCAGACTCTGAAGTGACAAAAAGAATTTGAACAGTATTGTTCTCACTCTCTTTGGGAATGATATCATCTAAAGGTGGATCTTCTGAAGGCAAAACTGGGTCAACTACCATTTCGACTTGTTGACTTTGGTCCGATATGGACTCAAAAGATTCACTTTCAACGATAGGTGTTTCGACCAACAGTTCAATTAAGTCAGTTAGATTTTCAACTAGTAAAGGACTAGGGGAGAGTTTCTTGTATCCAGGTGGAAGTCGCTACAGTGAAGCAGGACGGTTATGTAAGACTCTTTTGGCCTCACCCAAAAAAGGAAAATGGGGAATTATATGGTTCCCTTCACATAATGCACATGGAACTTCGACTTTTCCTTTTTGTCTGTGGACTTCACTATCACTAGTTGATGGTGTATTATCAACATGTTCAGTAGAGGTTGATGACACCAGTTGGTGTGAACGGGGGGACCATTCTCTCAAGATCTGAGGAATGCATAGAAGATCTCGATGAAAATGGTTTCCTTTGCAAATTACACAAGGATATTAGGAGATTTAGCGTGCGGATTTTCATCAGATGATTCATGGTTGCCCCCTTGCTTAATTGACTTCTTCTTCTTCTCCTTCCCTTTCTTCTTCTTCTCGGTCACTCGGTTACTAGCATCACTATTTTCACCAAGCGAAGATGAAGAAGGGGAGGGATAAATAAACGAAGAGGAAGGCGAAGGGTCAACTCAAGTATCAACTGGATGCTGACTCGATTGCTGAGGAATCACATTATTTTGAACCACAAAGGTTGAGAATAGCCATATTGGCAGGCCAATAGTAAGTCCCCGAAGGGACAAAGTGGCCATATGAGGTGCACCAATATTTCCCCAAGATGTAAAAGGACTAGGAATCCCCTCCAAAGGAATTTCTTGATTGGTGGACTCCATTATCTCAACTTAAGACCAATGAAGGAACAAGGATGTTATTCCAAATTTAAATAAATTTTAATGATGCTTTGACAAAAATTTTCTTTTTCAATTTTTAAGAGTCGAGAAAAAGCTAAAGATGACTCTAGTCCCCTTCGATTTTTAATGAGCCTGAAGTGACAAGTTCTCAGATTGACCTTTTCTTTTAAGGAGTCGAAAAGGAATGAAAGTGACTAATTTGGAGATCTAGATAGAGGTATTACCAAACCAATCGCAAAACTACAAAATACACCTTGGTGATAAATTATATAGAATTTACCAAGGACTTATGTATGACAGTCAATCTTCCTGAATGTTGTGTTCAGTGCATTGTGATTGATAGGGCGACAGACACAGCTTCCTATGGATAAGGGATATAAGCCTATTGTGGTCTCCCAATATATACTCAACGGTACGGGGAGCACAAGTCCGTGCTAGCACTTGTTGTATCAAAGAGGAGGAATCACCTAAGCTTCGATGAAAATGATAGTTACTAGATTTTACGACGCCGGAACACGTCTCTAGCCTAGACCTCTAGATGTGTTGCGTTAGGTTCCAAAGTGTTGTTAAGTTCATTGAAATTTATTTTAGAGTTCATCTTGTTTAGAAGTTTGTCTTTCAAGGTTCATTGCATTATGTAGATGTAAAATTCCTAAATATACAATCTAAAATGATAAACAATCGTTGTTTATTTTTAGCGCTGAATATCCTAGCTACTAAGGAAAGAAGATTATGATTCTTTCAAACAAAGAGAAAAGAGCACAAACTAAATGCACTTTTCCTAAATAATTTTTCGCACACAATCTAAATGCAAATGCAAATGCATGTATTTGTTTTTCATTCCCTTTAATGTGAAAAATGCCAAAAAGGAAAACTAAGTATAGATCTGAAATATTTTCTTCAAAGCGACACTTTGACAATTTCTCTTCAAAATGAAAGGAAGACTAAACGACACTTTTTGATTTCGAATAGAGAATGCTTTTGAAACTTCAAAATATCAACAAATCAAATCAAATACATGACAAAAATTTCAATCAGCTATCCAAGGAAGGAAGATTCAACGACACTTCTCTTTTTGATGCAAAACAACAGTTACGACACTTTTTTGCACCAAAATGACAGTTCGATTTAAGTAACTTTTTGACAAAGGATTGCAAATGATGGAAAAATACATAATTTATTTTTCTAATCCTAATCAATGGAGGTTGAACTATGTAAAGCAAGGAGGCTTCAATAATGAGATACTATTCATAAGCAGTAAAACAATTGAACAGAGTTGAAAATAAGGACAAAAAACCCAAATTTCAAGGAGAGAAATAGGACTACTCAGTCATCGCACCTGTGATTCACAAAAACGCGGACACATCTCACCTCCTACACTTGGGAAGTGCGATGCATACTGGCTTCCAGTGACAGATAGTGAGATGGGCCGGGGAGTGCAACTGAGGTGGGTTTTGGCTCAAATTTGCAGCTGAATTCAGTGAGTTAAGCTGAGCTATTATGGACAGTAAAGAACAAAGTACAGGGGTATGATCTTGGAAGGTTATTGAGCTACCAACAGGACATCTAGGATGCTTGTAATTGAGATGTTCAAATCATAAACTAAAATGGAGATTGACTAAAGCAGCATTCATCTACTTTGCAATTACAGAGCAAGAGCAATTCGAAGGCTATCTGGCTAACTTTAGGCTCTGTCTATAGTTTATAAAACAAAAAATCAACAACAAACAAACAAACAAACTATTCGATCCCCAGTGGAGTCGCCATTTTGTTTCCAGGAAAACTAGTGTCTTTTCGATTTGCTAGTCCCACTAGGATTGGTAGCTATCCTAGAAACAAACAATCAAAGCAATTTGTGATTTCCTTTATGTATGATAGATAAGAGAGAAGCAAAGGGACCAACTTGGATCTTCCGCTTGACTCCTTGCTTAATTTCTCTCTCCCTTGATAGAGCTTGCACCTCTTCTCCTAATTATTCCGCTCAGTGAATACCTGTAGAGACAAAGTAGCAAAACATCATCAAAACATCTGGATCTATTATATCATAAACAATTCAAAATTAGAAATACATTGAACATACAATAGCATTCACAAATAACAACATTCACAAATACACGATTGCATGGAGGAAAAATCAAAGAACTTTATTAATAATAGAAGGGAGAATTACAACCCAACTGTCTGATCCAGCATCAAAGCCCTCCTCACCTCATGAAAAGCAAGATCACCCAACAATACAATGCCTTTTCTCAAAGACAAACTATCAACGCTTCCTTACAAATTACCAAATTCCAGCCTTTAGATCTCTCAGATGAGGGATCCATTTATAGATGTCTGCAAGGGTGTGAGTCATCTCTAGGTTTTTTATTAGTGTCATTCCACTTGTTTTTCTTGGTTCCACTTGGAGATTTTTTGGATCTCTTACTCATCCCGGGGCGAATTCAGAGAGGCAAGTTTCATAGGAGAAGTTTCTGGAAGATTCCATGAGAATCCACTTAGAAAATTGTCTCAAACATTTGTCCATCCTCGCTCGTCACACCCCACAGAAGGCCTCTTCAATATGCATTGCACCTCGCTAGTGTAGAAGTCTGTATGCATCACACCCTAACAGTGGAGCAGTCAGTATGGTCCAGTTTTGGCTAGTTCTGAGTGGTTTTTTAGGTGGAACTTTTGGGAATGATGTAATCAGTTTACCATGATCCTTTATGGTATAAAACAACACTTTTAGGGGTCAAAGAGCCCTTGGTTTATCGACATATAATATTGGGGTTTCAGTGCCCAAATATGTCTATAACAATACCTATTTCTGAATAGAGAGGTATTGTTGCTGTGTATTTTTCTCTGTCGGGTGAGCCAGTTAGGCACCTAGTTGTACTCAAGGAAATACTGCATAATAATAAACCCTCAGAATAGTTGCACTGGTTTTTTCGCATTGGGTTTTTCCAGGGACATTTGTCCAAAAATAACTGTGTCACTTGTGTGTTTGTTTTCTTTCAGCTGTTGATTTGTAGATGCTATGACTGTATAGTGTTTATTTCGGTATTTAAATGTTTTAAATAACTTGTTCGAATTTAAACAAGTAGAAGAAATAAACCAACATAATACAGATTAATTTTCTAACTGATAGACTTAGAAAATTCAACACTTGGTCTTGCTTATTTTCCCATTTGGCTTTCTTATCTTCATCTTTAGGTTTAGACTCTTGGCTTGAGACTATTCTATAAAGACCTTTACTTCTAAGTAAATCCACCATGTAAAAGCTGGGGATCGAATGAACGGCGGAGCTGCGGGGGAGTGAGCTGAACGAGGGTTTGGAACAACAGGGGATTATTGTTGGTAACCATGGAGGGGTGAGGAGCGGGGAGTTCCACTCCCTCCTACAGTCATGTAGTTGTGAATAGAAGCAAGGACGCTGGTTCGAATCACTTCAAGAAACCAATGGAGGCAGAAACAGAGAGTATTAGCACAGAAAAGCCGAAAAACATAAGTTCTCATGAATAGGAAGAGAATCATGAGGAAGTTAGAAGAGAGAAGAGAACAGGAGGTAGCAGTCAAAGAGCTGAGCACAAGAGTGTGACAGGACTCTGTAAACCCATGTTAACCATTAAACCTCGGGTTGATTTAAATAATCTAGTGCTACAGGAGCATAGGGATCACATGGCGGCATACGTAGTTATATGTAAATTTATTGGGATATGGCCAACGGAGAAGGCTTTGCACATATGGATAAGAAACCACTGGAAACCAAAGGAGGAAATAAACCTTCACCTTGGGTCCAAGGGATTCTTCACAGTGGTGTTCACAAACCTAGAGGACAAAGACAGAGTGTTCGAAGGAGGACCATATTTTTATGCTGCAATAGGCCTCTACATGCGACCATGGGTGATGAATTTTGTCCAAGAACGAGAAACATTCACATCAATACCGGTATGGATAAGAATATACTCCCTACCTTTAGATTATTGGCTGCCAGAATCCTTAAAAGCCATAGGCAATAAATGAGGTCATTTTCTAAAAATATCAGAGGCGACTGTGCGAGGAAAATACACCTCCTTTGCCCGCATATGTGTAGAAATGGACCTATCAGGAGCACTTCCAGACGAAATCATTCTAGAAGTATATGATGAAGAATGGGTGTAGGCGGTGGACTATGAACATGTCCCATTCAGATGTCATAAATGTCATGAATACAGGCACCTCTTCAGAGATTGCCCTTTAAACAAACTGGAGGACAATATGAAAACCAACACAGGCAAAGATCCCGAAGCCTTTACCAAGATGGGAGGCAAAGGGAAAGGAGGAAAAAAGTACCAAAAGAAAACTAACGAAGATAAACAACCAAGTCAGAATAGTTTCAAGATTTTAGAAGAAGAAGGTGGGAACAATGGGACGAACCAAGCATCGGAGGATAATCCTGCAGAGAAGGAAAAAGATGCTAGCATGGAGGATGTACCTGAGAACAAAAAACTAAAGGAAGATCTGCCAAGCATCATGGAACTTGGTAGGGACCATGAGATGACCCCAAGTGAAGTTGGAATGGAGGACCACGAACTACAGGAGATTCTTGAGAGGGAGAATCTCGATCTAGAAAAGTTCCTAGAGCAGGGAACCACCAAAGGGGTTGATTCTCTACCACAAGAAGAGTTTGACAGAGTGCAACATCTCTTCCTCTGGAGATCTCAAGAAAAGGGTTCTGGAGTCAAAAGAAACCATGATAGCCAGGAAAATAGAGGGGTTAAAATGATGGAGGTAACATCAGGACACTCTTCCAAGAATCCAGGCAGGAAAAGAGGAAGGAAAAGACAGAATGAGTTGCTGACAGAGTGTGGGAAACTCATGATTAACTCAGGTAAGATGAGAGATCTTACTACTTACTCATTTACAAACCTTTCATAATGAAGCTCATGACCTGGAACATTAGGGTTCTAGGAAGTAAAAGGAAACAAAGAAATCTTAGCAATATAATAAAAGAAGAAAAACCGGATATGGTGTTTATCCAGGAAACAAAATATTCGATAGATAAAATAAGAGAGATACATAGAAAATGGCTCATTAAGTATGAATATCTAGAAGTTAAAGCATACAACACGGCAGGAGGGATTCTCACACTCTGGAATCCCCAGAAACTTGGAATCCTGGATGCTGAAGCATCCAGGAACTACCTTTCAATGGTGATCCAACCTTTGGGTGATAAGGAAATATATATGATCACAAATGTCTATGGTCCTCAAAAAATTGAAGACAAACTCAGGCTTCTTACCTCATTAGAGGAGCTAAGAGAGAGAAATCCTATTATGCCCTGGATTTTGGGAGGGGACTTTAATATGATTATATATCTTACAGAAAAAAAAGGTGGGACCAGAACACTAGGCAGAGACTCCATTGCCTTCCAAAACTTCCTAAACGACATGAGGCTAGTGGACACGGAGACAATAAATGGTACCTTCACTTGGAACAATAAGAGGGGAGGGGCTTCTCAGGTTGCCTCTAAACTATATAGATTTATAATCTCGGAGGACCTCCTTCTCACTGGCCTTGACTTGACTGCATTAATCCTTCCTTTTGGAGGCTCAGATCACTAGCCTATCCAACTTGAAGCTTCTTTTATAGGCACTCCGAGGAACAGACCTTTTAGGTTTGAAAATGTCTGGCTCACTCACCCTGACTTCATTAGTAATATTGGTAAATGGTGGGTGGAAGATTTGCCCATTCAAGGCACTAATATGTTCCTACTACAATAGAGGCTGAAACACATCAAACTCAGGCTTAAAGAATGGAACAAAAAGGAGTTTGGAAATATTTTCAAAGCCAAAAGAGAAGTTGACCAGAAACTACAGGGAATTAATCAAATCCTCATCAAAGATGGCTTTACCAAGGAAAGAAAAATGCAAGCTGACTCTCTTCAACAGGAATGGGAAGACAGATGCCAGCAAGAGGAGATCTTCTGGAGACAGAAATCGATAGCGCAATGGATTAAAGAAGGGGAAAGAAACACAACGTTTTTTCACAAGTCAACCGTGGATCATAGGTCACATAATAGAATTTCAAAACTCAGAGATACTCAAGGGAAAGAGCTCAGTACCCACAAAGAAATGGAATGTGCTCTGGTACAACATTTCCAAAGCATAGCAGAGGAGCCTCTCTTAGACAAATCACAATTTATCAACAACTTCATAAAGTACATTCCGAAGCTTGTAACCAGGGAAGACAATTACAATCTTAATAGGCTAGTGACTGAAGAGGAAGTTAATGAAGTCATCAAAGAGATGCAAAATGGGAAAGCTCTAGGACCGGATGGGTTCAATGTAGACTTCTTCAAAGCATGCTGGGAAATAGTCAAACAAGATATCCTTGATGTTGTGGAGGAATTGAGAAGATCCAAAACAGTTTTGAGGGTGCTTAATGCTTCTTTCATAGATTTGATTCCAAAGGAGGAAAAAGCTATGACACCAGATAGATTCAGACCCATAGCATTATGCAATGTGGTGTACAAAACTATTTCCAAAGTAATTGCAAACAAACTCAAGCCCCTTCTTCCAACGCTTGTGTCTGAGGAGAAAACTGGATATGTGGAAGGAAGGCAAATTCTAAACAACATCATTCAAGCTCACGAGGTGGTACATTCTCTTAAGAGCAATAAGCAAGTGGGTATGATCATACAGCTTGACCTAGCGAAAGCTTATGACAAGCTAAATTGGTCGTACATCAGGGGAGTACTAAAAGCGTATGGCTTCGACCACAACTAGATAAGATGAGTAATGGCCCTTGTTACCACAACTAATTTTTCAATCCTGCTTAATGGCTCTCCATCCAGAACCTTTATGCCTTCGAGAGGCCTCCGACAAGGAGATCCGCTCTCCCCCTTCCTCTTTATTCTCATGATGGAAAGATTAGGCAAAGCAATTAAATCAACCAATATAGAAGGAAGAATCCAGGGTCTCAAACTCACCCTGAATGGGGATGCCTTGACTCATCAACAATTTGTGGATGACACTATGCTGCAGGGTACACCCACGTCAAGGAAGCTAAAGCATTCAAACAAATCCTGAATGAATTTGCTATGGCCGCTAGTACAGAGGTAAGCCTCACCAAATCAAAAATTTTCTTTTTTAATACTGACATTGCTATTCATAGAAACCTCTCCAGAATTCTCGGCTTTCAAAGAGATCAACTACCATCCAAATATCTGGGAATACCTCTCACTGACAAAATTTGGAAGTTTGGGAGCCAGTGACTAATAAACTGTAGGAAAAAATTAGGAAATGGACAAGCAGGTCTTTGAATTTAGCAGGACGGCTAGTGCTTACAAAGGTTGTCCTACAAACTATTCCCACCTTCATGTTTTCAGCTCTTCCTACTCCTAAAGGAGTTTTGCAACTCATCAGGAATATTCAAAGAGATTTTCTTTGGGGAAAAGGGGAAGAGAAAAAAAATGGGCTTTGGTAGCTTGGGATAAGCTCTATAAACCTAAGAACCATGGGGGTTTGGGACTTCACGACCCTGAAACCCTTAGCAAAGTCTTGGGGGAAAAAATTTGGTGGAGATGGCTAAAGGAAACGGCAACCCCATGGGCCAAGCTCTAGAAACAGAAGTATGAAAATAATTGGCAAGAAAGGGATCATATTCGGATGTCTGGGCTCATCAAGGGCTCCCACATTTGGAACAGTGCTTGGGAGAATAGAGCCATAGTTCAAAAGCACAGTTTCTGGGAGATCAGAGATGGAAACCTAGCCTGGTTTTGGGAGGATAACTGGCAGCAGGAACCTAACCTGTGTAGAGAAGAATTAACCAATCTTAAGAATGACACTGACAATAAAGGTTTACTCAGGGTAAGTGACTTCTGGGATCAGACAAGCAACAAGGATAAATGGAGAACATGGAAGAACCCGATATATAGTGAAGAGACCCCTTTGAAGGCCCAAGTAGAAGCTCTTGCAGTGATCTTGGAACAAAGAAAGATTTTAACATCTACATCATCTGACCAACTAAGATGGGGAAGAAACAATGAAGGCAACTTCAACCTTAAAGAAGCCAAAAGAATTTCCATTGGGCTTGACTTTCCAAACCCTGATAAGGTATGGAAGGACCTATGGTAGAACTCGCACTAGATGAAAATCACACTGTTCATGTGGTTGGTGCAACATAAAAAAAATTTGACTTGGGAAAATCTTCGGAAAAGAGGTTTAGTTGGTCCATCTAGATGCCAGTTATGTGGTCTACAAGAAGAAATGATGGATCACCTACTCAACCTCTGCCCATTCACCTCTACCTTGTGGAATTGGGTAGCCTCAATCTTCAGGCAAACTGACAGGGACGCATCCAGCATTACTGGCACTTTAAAGAATTGGCAGAAAGACTTCTCAGAAAATGAAACAATCAACAAAGCCTAGACTCTGGTTCTAGGTTTTTGATCTGGGATGTCTGGAAAGAACACAACATTAGGATTTTCAAGAACAGAATTGGCTCAACCCAGAGCATCATAGCTCAGATTATAAGACAACTCAAAGAAACTGTGAGTACCCTTCTAAAGAAACCCCCCGAAAACCCTCCTCTAAACTAGGATGCACATATACTTTTGCAATTGGGTCTCCAGTTGCCGATCCCCCAGGGCATAAGCAAGATCATAAGCCATACAACAACGGGTAAGGAATTCTAGCAACCTCCTCCACATGGTTTTCTGAAATTTAATATAGATGGAGCCTCTAAAGGAAACCCTGAGGTGGTTGGTTATGGCAGAGTCATAAGAGATGAGCAGGGATACATACAAGTCATCTTTCATAGTCATTTGGGGAATGCCAATAACCATATGTCGGAACTCATGGCCTTAGAGCAATGCCTAGAAATCTTGATTAAGTTAGATTTACACAATGCTATCATAGAAGCAGACTCTGAATTGATAATTAATTTGGTCAAGAAGATATGCAACGATACAGCACCAGAAAAAGTGTTAAAACACTGGCATTTATTGCAGGTCTATCAACGTATACAATCCCACCTGAGAGCCCTGAGAACACTCAAATTTGTTCACCTACGCAGAACAACCAACAGGTTAGCGGATCGTTTGGCGAATGAAGGAGTGCTCTATTCAAGAAGTAATAGAAGATATGCTTGGGCATCAACACCCTCAGGGAAACTGTGCGAGGACTGTCACAGACAGGCGATCAAAGACAGGGAGTATTCTTAGAGTATGAAAAATAAGCAGTAAGGACACTGATCGAAACAGTAGAAAATGGACCAATCGCAAGGGGTAAACAATGGGTTGGTTGGTAGGTAGCCGACCATAGATTGCCTTGAACTCCACCATCCTATGGATTTCAGGCGGAAAACCACACGAAGGTTAAAACTTCAAACGGACCCAAAAAACTATAGTGAGGCGATTTATGATACTCATCGGGTCCGTAAGATAAAATAAAGCTTGGGAAAGTTTCTGACCCGAAAATAGCTCAGGATTGTCAGATCAAGGAGGGTTGGATCGCACAGTGATCGAGGTGAAAATATAATCGAAGGTTAATCCTCAAGCGAACCCGAAAAAAATATAGAGCGGTGGTTTTGTTTCTCATCGGGTTCGTAAGATAAATTAAAGAGTGGGCAAGTTGATGGCCCGAAATTAGTTATTGACCGTCGGATCTCCGAGGGTAGGATCGCACGGTGATCGGGGTGAAAATATAATCGAAGGTTAATCCTCAAGCAGACCCGAAAAAAATATAGAGCGGCGGTTGTGTTTCTCATCGGGTCCGTAAGATAAATTGAAGAGTGGGCAAGTTGATGGCCCGAAATGAGCTATTGACCGTTGGATCTCCGAGGGTAGGATCGCATGGTTTTCGGGTTGTAAAGACAACCAAAGGTTAAGGATTGTGTTTAAGACACAAGCGAATGCATTATGGGCCATTAGATATGTGGGCCCTTGACATCAAGGGCTTTCGGGTTCGTTGATGAGCGAGACTTAAGACATTTAGCAGACCCGAGAGAACCTTTGAACCTTTTAATCTCTCTTTCGGGTTCGGAAAGCAGGTTTCGTGTGCACTGGTTATTCAGAGCGCCGCTCTGAGGACGGTTCTTTGTACTCTCTATTGGACGAAATGTTTTGACAATAGTCCTATTGTAGTTTTGTTTGAGTTAGGCTCGAGGTTGTGTCAACTCAGCTGTCTGTTGAGTGTTCACAGAGCTGGTGTTGCTGTTCTTGGCCCCGTTAAAAAAAAAAGTGTACATTATGTATTTTTTCTTGACTAATGGAAGGCTCCACTCTTGATAAAAATAAAAAAAGTAAATCCACCATGTAGGATAGTCATTGGAAGTAGTTGTGTTGTCAAGAATAACTAGGCATGGACTTTCCATTTTAAAAGCAACGAAAGTTGTAGATGCTAAAACTAAGTGTTACAATGGACAGATCTTGAAAAATTAGACTGATTAAAAAAAAAACGGCTCTGAAAACGACTTTCGAATGAAGAAGTTATGGTTTTTAAAGAAAAGTTGTTGAAGATGCCAACAAACCATGTGAATGTTGGGAAGCGAATGATAATGCTATATTTTAAAAAAAATCCCCCATTTCCAAGCTTAATCTAATTATCTCACTTTTAAAAAAAATTACTTTATGTGACCCACTTTTATAAATAAGTGAAAGTCACTTTTACAATGGTAATTTGTGAACTACCCACTAAATTGTAACTTAAATAAAAGATAAAGTGACTTTAGAATTATAAGTGACTTATTTTTTATAATGGGTGAGAACACTTTTACATAAAGTAACTTTAAAACATAAGTTACATGTGCTTTTTGAAAAAGTAACTCAACAAAAAGAAACACTTGAACCACAAGATCTCTATTCTCATAAAGTAACTTTGGACCAAGTGAGCTAGTTTAAAAGGTTAATAACTTTTGGAAAGGAGGAAGGGGGAGTTGTTTTTTTTTTTTGCTCATTAAAGCTTTGGAGTGCGTGCTTACTTGAAAAACCTATTTTTGCGTGCAAAACAAAAAAAACCACACAACACAAAGCGTACAAACAAAAGTAATCCAAGCCTTACGACTTAAAGTTAGATTTGGCCGGAAACTAAATATTTTCCTCAATGTTTCTGATTTTTCGAGATCACACTAAGGCGCAATGAAAAAGCGCATACACATGAGAAAAATAATTTCTTTTTGTTTCTGTTTTGCCCAGATTGTACAGAGTCGCAGGGCAAAGAGCATATGCAGAAATGAAAGGTATAGATCTGGTAATAAAAAAATTATAGAGGACTATAAACCGAAATAAATAGAGAGATAAATAACTATAATTGCAAATAAAAACTTTATACCTCCAGATCTTAAAAATGACGTAGCTAGGGCTACCAAAAACCTTTTCGCGTGAAACGAAAGGGGTTCCTCACTTGAACAAATGCTCCTAACACAATAGAGAAATCCTCTCGGCCCGAAAGCGGTCAGAAATAGTAGATCTAGGAAACGACAGTCAAATGTAGTTGTACCTGTAGAAATTTTGACTGTAGATTAACCTGATTATGCAATATAACTAAAGAAAAATACTTAATCTACTTCTACAATCAAACTTGCGGAAGCTTAATCGATTTGAGCAAGATCAAACATAACACATATAACAGAGAAGAAGAATCAATGCACATGAAACACAGAAGAATACTCTGGGGAAAGCCTCAGCTAAAAACCCCGCTATCTGTATTATCATACAAGGTGGAAATACATCAAAATTACACAAAGCTTTAGCTCTGACAGCTAGCCAGCTCTCAGTACAATCCTCTTGGATGCTCACAGGCAAACAAAGCTTCTCACAAGCCTTCTCCTCTGCCTTCCAAGCCTCCTATTTCCTTGCGCAGTTTTCCCTGGGTGATCCAGCTATTACCCAGTGTAACACTGATCTCACACACTGTTAAAAGTGCAATCCTTAAGGAACCTTTTTCCTTCTGCATGGATGAGTTTCCTTTATAGGAAAATTCCTCCAACTGATAGTACATTGTCCCTGTCTTTAATCTCAACTGGGTCTTTGTCTGAATTGACATGCATGAGTTATTTATGAGAGAATCCTCAGTTATCTGGAGTACACTAGTTTCATGCATGCATGCATTAACTAACTGAATTCACAATTAGTTTCTGAAACTGTTTGGAACAAATTTAACTAGACTTAACTTAGTTAACTAAGCTAACTAATTACAACTCAAATATAACTCATCCTTATCTCCTTAATTAAGGGATAATCTCCTTAATTTAAGGGATAATTGTTGCATGACTTCACAAAGACTTCTAGCTTGAATTTCTCCAACTAATTAATCCATAATGAATTAATTAATTATTTTTTCAAGCAGCTGGTGAGACTAAATTCGAATTTTAATTCAAGGACAAATCAAAATTGGAATATTCTGAATGCTATTTTTAGCATTTCTTGTTGCTATTTTCAACACTCCCTCTCAACAAGAAAGGAATTCAACTCGATCTTGATCTTGAACCTTTGGAATGTTTTGCATGCAACACTTCTCTCTAGTGTTGTTGCTCCAGCAACTCTAGAAACAAAAAAAAATCCAACCTGAATCAGAATGATGCCTCTGTTATCTAAGTCTTTGACCACTATTGTCTCTATCGACTGAAAACTTTGCGCTTCTGCTAACTTTGCCTTTCTGCATTGTTGTAAATCCTTCTCTTCCCTCTTTAGTATCTAACTTCTCTAGCCTCTACCACTTTGATCTCTAACTGCATCAATCCCACTGATTCCTCCCGCTACTATGTACTTTGGACTCCCGTAGCAAGGTATGATCCAGAAGCTAAAACTTCTCAATGGACCCTGCCTAATTTCAGCCTTCTTGGGACTATCACTTCACATCGCCCCACCTTACACCTAGAGGTATGGCTGCATGTGGGCCCTCTACCCACTTGGCTCGAAATTTCCCCCCACTGGAGGTCTCTGCATGAGTGGATGCCTCCACTCGGTCTCCTATCAACATCTCCAATTGTGGCTTCTCCACAATTGTCTGAGACTTCTTCTGGGACTGCATGTTGAGCGGAAATTTACTCTCCCTCTCAACCACCAAGTCTCTAACATTTTCCTTGCTCCTCAAGGCTTTGCATGCATCTTGAACCTCAAGAGCATACATGTTCTATACCCATGAACCGATATGTTTCACTTGTCCCGTGGTGATGTGTCTAAGGAAAACCATTCCCTTACTGAAGATAACATCATAGCCTTGTCCTCCAACATCGTGACCGATACCAAATTTTTCTTCAGTCCAGGCACATACTTCACATCTGTCAAAGTGATAGAAGCTCCATGCTCCCTTTGAAAAGCAACTGTGCCCACTCCTGAAACACTATACCTTTCATCGTCACCCATCTCTATGCACATCTTGAGGTCTTTCTCCTCCAAGGTGCTGAGTAAACTTTTATCACTAGTCATGTGGAATGAGGCTCCACTGTCTAGAAACCAACCACAACCCATCATCGATGACACCATGCATACGATGAGGGTGAAGTCCATCTTGAACTGAGAGGCTAATGCCTCACCTTTAGATCCTTCCGAGGATCCCTTCTTGGACTTCTTCGATGGGAAATTAGTTGCATAATGTCCCATCTCATGACAATTAAAGCATCTCACTTTAGACTTGTCAACCTTCTTCCCTCCATGAGAAGAATTTGATTTTGGATGAGAATCATTCTCCTTCCCTTTCCTTGCCTTACTCACTAAGGCCATATTTTCTTCATCCTCCTTGGATGAAGAACCATCTCGTGTGCTCCTCCTGATCTCCTCCTCCATGAGATCTGACCATAGTCATTCCCAATCCAATAGTTTCTCCCTTCCATTCACAGATTCTTGGTAGCTATGCCAGCTCTTTGGAAGGCCAAGGAGAGCGAGGCTCACCATATCATCATCAACAATAGTTATTCCCACACTTACAAGCTCATCTCTATAGGTAGCTTGTTTAGATATGTGGAAATAGTATCACCATTCTCCATCTTGATTCTTCGAAGCTTGTCGTTGAGCTCCAATTTCCTCCGGTCGCTATTGTTCTGGTAGAGGTCCTTCAATGTCTTCCACATTGAATATGGAGTATCCTTCTGTTGTGGGGAAAAGTATCCGACTCGGAATGACCCTATCCCTACTCTAAGGGCGATAGTTCCTTAGCAACAACTGAAAGTAAAGCTTTGATATTTTCCTTTATGAAAGCACAGAGAAGGAAGAAAAGATTGACCAACCGATATCCTTCGCTTTTGTCGATCTTTTCTTCTCTCTTCGTCCCTTGCTCCCAGCTCCTTGTTCCCTTGCCGGCCCAGCTACACAAAGATCCTGCACAAACAAGAGAGGGAAACTACAAGAAACATGTACTCATAACTATTGCATGGATTAGAGTGAATCAGATATACAAGTAAATACAATACATCAATGCAATACAGGTATATAGGAGAACATTCAAAGCTTTATTGATAGAAGTAAAAGGGTCTGAGAAGGTTACAACCATCAATGGCTCCAATCCAGCAGCACCTCCCCAGCAACAAGAAATCTCCTCTTCACCTCTATAAAAGCAATCACCCAATAGCTCTAACTGTAAACCAACAGCACTTCCTTGCTTTGCACAAAATTCCAGCCTCCTCAGACCTCATAGAAGAGCTCTATATATAGGAGATTTGGAGAAAGGATGAGTCAGCTTGAGACTGACCTAAAGCTGCCTTGTGTCCTCTCCCTCTTTAGTTAAACTTCAGTTCTTGAGTCCACTTGGAGAATCTTGCTTCCACTTGGAGATCAAGACCTTCTTACTCATCACAGGGCGAATCCTTTGAACCAAGTGTCAGTTTGGAAGCTTCCTGGGCAGTTGACACCTTGCAGAATGACTGTGCCACTTGGCCAATCTCGCCCAGCGCAGGTAGCCTTCATTGGAGTTGACTTTCAGCGCAGGTACAAGGAGGAGCAGTTGACATTCAGCGCAGTTTCTCAGTGGAGCAGCTGACATGATCCAAAACTAGCCTGTTTTTGAGTGTTTTCAGGTGGAGAACTGATGGGAAGTGCTGTGGTTTGCTGACCTTGTTCTTCTAGGGGTAAGAACAACATGTTTAGGGACTGAGGATCCCTATAATTATTGACATTTCATGCTCCATGCTGCGAGGCACAAAAATGTCTATAACAGTTGCCCCTAAAGTATGAGGCCGTTTATCGGGTGAAATGCTTTATCTAGAGGGTCCGAAGTTCATTCCAGTGCTGAGGAGGCGCCCTGTAATACAATACAATACAATACATTATTTTTCATTTTGTTTTCATGATCTAGCTGAGGCGGGCATTCCCATGCTCAGCTTTATAAATACATTTTGGTACATAGAACAGACGATCGTCTGATGGTAGACTGATAATTCTCTGCTGAAATTATCATCCTTTGAATAGGATGATCATCTGCTGCAATGATGTACATGACAAATGCTTTTATATTTCCTGAATATATATCGCAGCCCGGATGGATGAAACTAGATCCGGGGTCTTCAAACTCGTTCGATCTTCACTCTAAGTACAAGTCGATCCATGTGAGAATTGTGCTGAAGTCGAACATGGAAAGACATCGCTTGATTACCGGTCAATGATGAAAACCGTTAACAAGCGCGAGAGGAATCACCGATAATGATAATGACCCTCAAGGTACTGCAGTACAATTCACGTGGCGTGAATAAAGGACTTGGCGTCGAACGCCACGCAAAATCTTCTGGTCGAAGGTCATTGATGTATACCTGTCGCTGGAAGTGAGAAACTTGCCATTGAGGCATGCAAGCTTCAAAGTACTGATGGGGGTGTTCCTAGATCAACTTCTTGGATAATGAGCTGAAGTCGACAAGAAGCGATCCGTCAAAGGAGGGCCTTAATGAATCCCACATCAATGACACGGAACGAAGCTAATGATTTTAGTGGAGGTGAAAACAAACTGTGACATATGATTCAGGGTGGCGATCATGAATGGATGAAGGATAATGTATGGCAGTGGATGGGACACGGTTGACACTTTCAGAATGACCTCTCTTGAACATATAACGACACTGATGCGATGGATCGGTAGCATTACCCCAAAATGTGGATGGTTTGGCGAAGACCATGGTGATGAGACCGGTGAATGAAACAACCCAACCCGATGTGGAACGGAGGAAAGGTGTCATGTTCAAGAGTGACTTACTACCATTAAACTTTGATGTTCTCCCAATTTTTCCCCAGTCATTTCTGACCAGTACCTCTTTATTTTTGTCAAGCTTGAGGAGGATAACATATGCTTGTTCTATAACCTGCCCTTCGGGCAAGCCCATCGCTATGATTTAACGAGCCTAGCGATAGGGAAACTCGTTCTCGTCTAAAGACAAGTTTGTCGCTATTTAATCATTTTAACGAGTCTAACGACAAGGAAAACTCGGTCCTTTTCATTTTTAGAGAGTCTGAAAAGGTACAGAAAGTTAACTCCATAATTCCTTTTTCGTCATCTAATCCCTTAAGTCCGAAAAAGTATAAAACAATGCAGAAGGGATGGGTGTTCGGTACTTTTAACGAGCCGAACAAGACAAGTGCTCGATCTTTTTGTGCAATAATCCCTCCGGTCCAAAAAGATTAAAATTTAGAGGAGGGATAGCTCTTCCGGTCGTTTAACGAGCTGGAAGGCCAAAACTCGGCAAACTTTTCATATTTTACGAGTCAGTGAAAAGAGATCAAAGAAGACTCGTCTTTTGAGGAACAAGTGATAAACAGGGATAGCAACTGATTCGAGGTACAGGTTGGAATTTTCCAATCACGGCAGTGTCACAAGGATGGCTAGGTGAAATCACTCTTCGCAGCTGTTTCTCAAAAGAGGTAAACACACAAATGGAGTTGAATGATCGGCCAAATGAAAAGTGGAGGTGACGGTGCACAAACACGAGAAAGGCTTTTATGGCTGATGAATTTACGATCTCAAAAGGTTATTTACCGGTTCATTTTTTCTGAATGAGCTTGAACTCTAAAGGAAAGCCTGCTCATAATCTTATGTTTATTTTTTAACGAGCATGAACTATGCGCTAAAACTGCTCGGATCTTGCGTTTATTTTTTAACGAGCATGAACTATGTGCTAAAACTGCTCGATATACCAGTCATGGAATAAGAACGCCTCCTGTGAGATAGCTATTTTTTAAGGAGCTTTATCTCACGAAGCTATGCTCCAATATTGGCAAGTTTTTACCTTTGCCCCACAGACTTTCTTCATGTAAGGTCGGAATCGGCTAATCCTACGAGTTTAAAGGGTTAGACCTACAGGTTTAAAGGGAGGACCTAAAAATTTAAAAAATAAATAGTCGTCCCTCGCTCACATTCCAAAAGTTTGCATGCCCCCAGGTATAAAGTATAATTTCGAGATACCGCCATCTCTTACTTATTATCCGAAGAGGGTTCTATTCGCTGCCGCAAATCAATCTCTTTCTTCGGCGATGTCTATCATTGGGTTACTCAAAGATGGTTACCCTCTGTCACAACAATAGAATCTCCTTCTTTGGAGGCTGCCCCTACTTATCCTTCAAAACATTTGTTTTAATGGGTGAGGCTTGCTTTTCCCCAAAGATGGTTACTACTTGTTGCAATAAGGGAATTCCTACTCGGGTATTGCCCACCTCTTTAGACAAAGGGAGCGACCGCTTCGCTCACATAACTTTGACAAAAGAATTTTACCCTAGAACAACCCTCCTTTCCACTGCCGGACGGGGTACGGACTAGTCCATTCTTCTGCGGAAATTCTACCTTATACCCGGGGTTTCTTCTGCCCGAAGCAGACCAGGGTGCATGCCCCCTGGGTCCTAGTCTTTCTTTCCGAATCACTCGCACTCATCGGGAAGGAGGACTGGGGGTGGAGGCGAATCTTGAGTGAACAGACCATTTAGGAATGGTATTTGACTATTTGCGATGCGAGATCCCGGAAACGAAAGTTGGTCTACGAGCTTGACCACCCTTCCTTCGTGTGGAAAACACATTACTCTAAAGAGTGAGGAGACTATCGCTCCCATGCAATAAATATAGTCACGTCCAAGGAGTAGGTTATAATCCAATGGTCCTTGGACGACCAACACGTTCATATTGACGGTCTTTCCTTTCAATGTAATAGGCACATTGGGGAGGATTCCTAATGGTCGACTGGTTCCTTTATCAAAACCTGAGAGATTTCTTAGCTCAGGTAAAAGCGCCGGGGAACCCAGTGCTTTCCAAGCAACAGAGGAAAGGATACTCACAGACGCCCCTTCATCAATGATAGTACCGGCCATAATCATTCTATAGATCTGGACAATGATTCTGAATGGTATACTGGCTGGTAATCGGGGTCTGCCTAGTTGATTCCAATCAAAGGATACAACCAGGTTGCTTGGTGGTGGGACCAAATATACGGCCGGGTATGACCCTGATGATGTTCCTTCCTGCGATAAAGGAATGGGCGCATTGCCCTGACGCTCATCAGAGTCGGTGCTAATGAAAAGAACCTGGATGGTGTCATCCTTATTCTCTTCAGTGAGGGTGTCGCATGAAGATGACTCTTCGGCGACGGTGTCATTTGAAGATGATAAGGATGACACCCCAGCGGAGTCGCCAGTTTGTTGTGGGGAAAAGTATCCGACTCGGAATGACCCTATCCCTACTCTAAGGGCGATAGTTCCTTAGCAACAACTGAAAGTAAAGCTTTGATATTTTCCTTTATGAAAGCACAGAGAAGGAAGAAAAGATTGACCAACCGATATCCTTCGCTTTTGTCGATCTTGTCTTCTCTCTTCGTCCCTTGCTCCCAGCTCCTTATTCCCTTGCCGGCCCAGCTACACAAAGATCCTGCACAAACAAGAGAGGGAAACTACAAGAAACATGTACTCATAACTATTGCATGGATTAGAGTGAATCAGATATACAAGTAAATACAATACATCAATGCAATACAGGTATATAGGAGAACATTCAAAGCTTTATTGATAGAAGTAAAAGGTTCTGAGAAGGTTACAACCATCAATGGCTCCAATCCAGCAGCACCTCCCCAGCAGCAAGAAATCTCCTCTTCACCTCTATAAAAGCAATCACCCAATAGCTCTAACTGTAAACCAACAGCACTTCCTTGCTTTGCACAAAATTCCAGCCTCCTCAGACCTCATAGAAGAGCTCTATATATAGGAGATATGGAGAAAGGATGAGTCAGCTTGAGACTGACCTAAAGCTGCCTTGTGTCCTATCCCTCTTCAGTTAAACTTCAGTTCTTGAGTCCACTTGGAGAATCTTGCTTCCACTTGGAGATCAAGACCTTCTTACTCATCACATGGCGAATCCTTTGAACCAAGTGTCAGTTTGGAAGCTTCCTGGGCAGTTGACACCTTGCAGAATGACTGTGCCACTTGGCCAATCTCGCCCAGCGCAGGTAGCCTTCATTGGAGTTGACTTTCAGTGCAGGTACAAGGAGGAGCAGTTGACATTCAGCGCAGTTGCTCAGTGGAGCAGCTGACATGATCCAAAACTAGCCTGTTTTTGAGTGTTTTCAGGTGGAGAACTGATGGGAAGTGCTGTGGTTTGCTGACCTTGTTCTTCTAGGGGTAAGAACAACATGTTTAGGGACTGAGGATCCCTGTAATTATTGACATTTCATGCTCCATGCTGTGAGGCACAAAAATGTCTATAACACCTTCCCACAGAGACTCGAGACGATATGGTCTCGAACTCCCTCAAGGATGATCATCTCGCCCTCGCCACACACTTCTTCCTTTCAACTAATTCTTGTGCATTAGCTGCAGTTGGCTTGGGGATATTCTTGATCAATGAAATCCTTCAAATCATTGTCTTCTAATACAGCCTCCATGTGATCTTTCCATGCTATGTAATTCAAGCTGCCATCCAAGGCATACTCGAGTCTCAAGCCATAGAATGCCATTGACATGTTATCTCCCAGGTTGTTCCCTATGACTCCCAAGGGAATACGGCTGGGGTAACCACTAACCAATCTTTGGATTACAGTTTCTAGCCAAACTGTAATCAGAGAGGGCTCTCTCTTTATGATTTGTCTCTGTTATGATAGTATTTTAGGCTAGCTATTATGCTCAGGTTTTTGTTTATGTTTTGGTTGAAGGATGTCTTTCAATACCTAAGATGTAATGTTTAGACAGTTGTATTTCATTGGGCAATGGAGTCTAGAGCTGTGAAATGTTTGAAATGCTTCAGTGGGAATGTTCAGACTGCAGGGCCTATTGGGTATCCCAACAAACAAAATTTAAAGCTTAAGTGATGATGTATGATGATGCATGTGTATCCAATGGAAAGCAATTAAGAATTCTCCATTAAGCTAATGCTGTGAAAGTGAAATGTATTGCTCAGGAGCAAACTTGAATTCCTGAAACAAGGGTCACTGTGAAAGATATATTCTGAAAGTGTAGCAATTAAGAATTACACTTATCAAGATTATAACTGAGGAAAACATTCATTAACAACATAGATTGAGCTCAGGGTATTCCATGAATAAATCCTGAAGGCTATTCTTTTTCTTTGCTGCTAAAATACTTAGAACTTAGAAACATTTATGGGTTGTAAAAGATTGAAACACAAAACGAAGAGAGTTACATAAAACTTATTGTATATGAGATGCACAGGGATCCTGCCAACTTCAACAAACACCATGAATGCATTCAAACAACTCAGAACTTCAGAAATTCCATTACTTCTGTTATTAAACTCTGCAAATATTACAGGATAGGAAACTTCTTCAAAAGAAATCAACAACAACCCCTGCAAGCTTATGCGAGGGGCAAATATATACAAACGGTAATACAAAATATCTAAGGCGTTGAGTCATCTGAGAAATAAATATTTCACCAACTTTGTACAGAACAACAGATAAAAAGTTATTGCTGCCTTTAATACAACATAAATGCTCATTTCTATCAGTCAGAAGATATTTTGGCCTTTGGAGGCCACTGAGTCGGTTGGAACGATCTGCTTTAAATGCTGGAAAATGCGCTTTTGTGGCTGCTCTGCCGTAACTTCTCGACTTTGTCACCTGTAGCTATCCATCTTGACTTGCTGGCCGAAAGTTCTGCTGAGTTGGCTCAGCTTTCACCTTTTATGCATGCTGATTTTATTAACTTTTCCTGTGCATGCCACCTTGTATTTTAGATGAAAAAACTTAGTGAATGGCTTCCTGGTCTATAAGATCATCTGTATTGCCTTAGTCCACCATTCCTTTGTGGGCAGTTGATGCCTAAGAATTGCATCCATAGTCTCATCTGCCTCTGTGTATTTATAGAAATTGGGAGGCACTTCAAACAGGTGTTTAATTTCATTCATTATAAAGAATAGATTCTCTACCCTGTTGTAGAGACTTTGTCCTGTAGTGTTGTGGGGAAAAGTATCCGACGCGGATGACCCTATCCCTACTCTAAAGGTGACAGTCTTTAGCAACAACTGAAAGTAAAGCTTTGATATTTTCCTTTATGAAAGTACAGAGAGAAGGAAGAAAAGATTAACCAACCTGGTGTCTTTCGCTTAGTCGATCCTTATCCTCTCTCTTTGTCTCTTGTTCCCAGCTCCTTGCTCTCTTGGCCGGTCCAGCTACACACAGATCCTGCACAAAACAAGAGAGGAAACTACAAGATACATGTACTCATAACTGATGCATGGATTAGAGTGAATCAAATATACAAGTAAATACAATACATCAATGCAATACAAGTATATAGGAGAACATGCAAAACTTTATTGATAGAAGTAACAGGGTTCTGAGAAGGTTACAACCATTGATGGCTCCAATCCAGCAGCACCTCCCCAGCAGCAAGAACTCTCCTCTTCACCTCTAGTAAAACAATCACCCAATAGCTCTAACTGTAATCCAACAGCACCTCCTTGCTTTACACAAAATTCCAGCCTCCTTAGACCTCATAGAAGAGCTCTATATATAGGAGAGAAGAAGAGAGGATGAGTCAGCTTGAGGCTGGCATAGAGCTGACTAGTGTCCTCTCCCTCTTCAGTTAATCTTCAGTTCTTGAGTCCACTTGGAGATCCTTGCTTACACATGGTGATCAAGTACCTCTTACTCATCATAGGGCGAATCTCATAAACCAAGTGTCAGTTTGGAAGCTTCCTGGGCAGTTGACACCTTGCAGAATGACTGTGCCACTTGGCCAATCTCGCCCAGCGCAGGTAGCCTTCATTAGATTTGACTTCCAGCGCAGGTACAAGGAGGAGCAGTTGCATTCCAGCGCAGATGCTCAGTGGAGCAGCTGACATGATCCAAAATTAGCCTGTTTTGAAGTGTTTTCAGGTGGAGAACTGATTGGAAGTGTTGTTGTTTGATGACCTTGTTCTTTTAGGGGTAAGAACAACGTGTTTAGGGATTGAGGATCCCTGTAATTATTGACATTTCATGCTCCATGTCACGAGGCACAAAAATGTCTATAACAGTTGCCCCCTAAAGTATGAGCCCGTTTATCGGGTGAAATGCTTTATCTAGAGGGTCCGAAGTTCATTCCAGTGCTGAGGAGGCGCCCTGTAATACAATACAATACAATACATTATTTTTCATTCTATTTTCATGATCTAGCTGAGGCGGGCATTCCCATGCTCAGCTTTTATAAATACATTTTGGTACATATGACAGACGATCTTCTGAAGGTAGACTGATAATTTTCTGCTGAAATTATCATCCTTTGAATAGGATGATCATCTGCTGCAATGATGTACATGGCAAATGCTTTTATATTTCCTGAATATATATCGCAGCCCGGATGGATGAAACTAGATCTGGGGTCTTCAAACTCGTTCGATCTTCACTCTAAGTACAAGTCGATCCATGCGAGAATTCCGCTGAAGTCGAACATGGAAAGACATCGCTTGATTACCGGTCAATAATGAAAACCGTTAACAAGCGCGAGAGGAATCACCAATAATGACGATGACCCTCAAGGTACTGCAGTACAATTCACGTGGCGTCGAACGCCACGCAAAATCTTCTGGTCGAAGGTCATTGATGTATACCTGTCGCCGGAAGTGAGAAGCTTGCCATTGAGGCATGCAAGCTTCAAAGTACTGATGGGGGTGTTCCTAGATCAACTTCTTGGATAATGAGCTGAAGTCGACAAGAAGCGATCCGTCAAAGGAGGGCCTTAATGAATCCCACATCAATGACATGGAACGGAGCTAATGATTTTAGTGGAGGTGAAAACAAACTGTGACATATGATTCAGGGTGGCGATCATGAATGGATGAAGGATAATGTATGGCAGTGGATGGGACACGGTTGACACTTTCAGAATGACCCCTCTTGAACATATAACGACACTGATGCGATGGATCGGTAGCATTACCCCAAATGTGGATGGTTTGGCGAGGACCATGGTGATGAGACCGGTGAATGAAACAACCCAACCCGACGTGGTACGGAGGAAAAGTGTCATGTTCAAGAGTGACTTTCTACCATTAAACTTTGATGTTCTCCCAATTTTTCCCCAGTCATTTCTGGCCAGTACCTCTTTATTTTTGTCAAGCTTGAGGAGGATAACATATGCTTGTTCTATAACCTGCCCTTCGGGCAAGCCCATCGCTATGATTTAACGAGCCTAGCGATAGGGAAACTCGTTCTCGTCTAAAGACAAGTTTGTCGCTATTTAATCATTTTAACGAGTCTAACGACAAGGAAAACTCGGTCCTTTTCATTTTTAGAGAGTCTAAAAAGGTACAGAAAGTTAACTCCATGATCCCTTTTTCGTCAGCTAATCCCTTAAGTCCGAAAAAGTATAAAACAATACAAAAGGGATGGCTGTTCGGTACTTTTAACGAGCCGAACAAGACAAGCGCTCGATCCTTTTGTGCAATAATCCCTCAGGTCCAAAAAGATTAAAATTTAGAGGAGGGATAGCGTTCCGGTCATTTAACGAGCTGGAAGGCCAAAACTCGGCAAACTTTTCATATTTTACGAGTCAGTGAAAAGAGCTCAAAGAAGACTCGTCTTTTGAGGAACGAGTGATAAACAGGGATAGCAGCAGATTCCAGGTACAGGTTGGAATTTTCCAATCACGGCAGTGTCACAAGGATGGCTAGGTGAAATCACTCTTCGCAGCTGTTTCTCAAAAGAGGTAAACACACAAATGGAAGTGAATGATCGGCCAAATGAACAGTGGAGGTGATGGATGAAAACACGATCAAGGTTCTTATGGCTGATGAATTTACAATCTCAAAAGGTTATTTACCGGGATAGGTTCATTTTTTCCATGAGCTTGAACTCTGGGGGAAACTTTTGCTCACACTTTTCTATTTTTTAACGAGCATAAATTCAGTCATAAAACTGCTCGAATTTTGCGTTTATTTTTTAACGAGCATGAACTATATGCTAAAACTGCTCGATATACCAGTCATAATAAGAACGCCTCCTATGAGATAACTATTTTTTTTTTTTTTAAAGGAGCTTTATCTCACAAAGCTATGCTCCAATTTTGGCAAGTTTTACTTTTGCCCTACAGGCTTTCTTCATGCAAGGTCGGAAACGGCTAATCCTACGAGTTTAAAGGGTTAGACCTACAGGTTTAAAGGGAGGACCTAAAAATTTAAAAAATAAATAGTCGTCCCTTGCTTACAATCCAAAAGTTTGCATGCCCCCAGGTATAGGATAGAATTTCGAGGCTGCCCCTTTATCAACGAGGTTTGCCTCTTTCTTATTATCCGAAGAGGGTTCTATTTGCTGCCGCAAATCAATCTCTTTCTTCGGCGGTGTCTATCATTGGGTTGTCCAAAGATGGTTACCCTCTGTCACAACAATATAGTCCCCTACTTTGTAGGCTGCCCCTGCTTATCCTTCAAAACATATGTTTTAATGGGCGAGGCTTGAATTCAAAGATGGTTACTATTCGTTGCGATAAGGGAATTCCTACTTGGGCATTGCCCACTTTTTTAGACAAAGGTGAATGACTCTTTTGCCAAACACATAACTTTAACAAGAGAACACTATTCCAGAACAACCCCACTTCCTTCCACGGACGGGGTACGGACTAGTCATATTCTTCTGCGGAAATTCTTCCTTATACCCGGGGTTTCTTCTGCCCGAAGCAGACCAGGGTGCATGCCCCCTGGGTCCTAGTCTTTCTTTCCGAATCACTCGCATTCATCGGGAAGGAGGACTGGGGGGGGAGTCGAATCTTGAGTGAACAGACCATTTAGGATTGGTATTTGACTATTTGCGATGCGAGATCCCGAAAACGAAAGTTGGTCTACGAGCTTGACCACCCTTCCTTCGTGTGGAAAACACATTACTCTAAAGAGTGAGGAGACTATCGCTCCCATGCAATAAATATAGTCACGTCCAAGGAGTAGGTTATAATCCAAGGGTCCCTGGATGACCAACACGTTCATATTAACGGTCTTCCCTTTCAATGTAACAGGTACATTGGGGAGGATCCCTAATGGTCGACTGGTTCCTTTATCAAAACCTAAGAGATTTCTCAACTCAGGTAAAAGCACTGGGGAACCCAGTGCTTTCCAAGCAACAGAGGAAAGGATACTCACAGACGCCCCTTCATCAATGATAGTACCAGCCATAATCATTCTATAGATCTGGACAATGATTCTGAATGGTATACTGGCTGGTAACCGGGGTCTGCCTAGTTGATTCCAATCAAAGGATACAACCAGGTTGCTTGGTGGTGGGACCGAATATACGGCCGGATATGACTCTGATGATGTTCCTTCCTGCGATAAAGGAATGGGCGCATTGCCCTGACGCTCATCGGAGTCGGTGCTGATGAAAAGAACCTGGATGGTGTCATCCTTATTCTCTTCAGTGAGGGTGTCGCATGAAGATGACTCTTCGGCGACGGTGTCATTTGAAGACGGGTCTTCAATGACGGAGTCATTGGACGATAGAGCCTCTGAAGGAAGAACCGGGTCAACTGCCGTTTCGACCTTTAGACTTTCGTCTGGTCTGGATTCAGTAGGTTCATTCTCAATGACCGACACTTCAGCTGACCACTTGAGCGGGTCAACTGGATTTTCAACTATCGAGGGATTAGGCGCGAGTTTTCGGTATCCAGGAGGAAGTTGCAACGGTGAAACCGGGCGATCTTCCAAAACTCTCTTTGCCTCATCTAAGAATGGACATTTGTGGATGGCATGATTGCCTTCACACAATAGACAGGGTGATCTTGGTCCCCTTCTTCGTCCTTCACTCTCGTTAGTTGACGGATTGCAATCAACATGACAACCAGAGGTTGATGCTACCGGATTGTGCAACCTTGGGGACCAGTCCCTTAGTATCCGGGGAATACAAGGACAATCACGATGGAAGTGGATCCCTTTGCAAATGACACATGGCGATTTAGGCCCGGTCGGTGCAGTGTGTGGGTTTTTGTCAGCTTTCTTCTGCTTTCCCCCAGTTGCCTTCGCCAGAGGCTCCTTCTGCTTCTTTTCTCTCTTCTTCTTTTCCTTCTTCTCCTTGGGAGGCTGACTTTTGCCAGCTCTACCTTCCGAAGATGAAGGATCAGAGGAAGTATCATAAGAAGTGGAAGGCTGGTGGGTAGTTCTAGATTGTTCTGACTGTTGATTCGACTGCTCAGGATTAGTGGCGATCTGGACTACATTAGTTGAAAAGAGCCATACCAGGAGGCCGATTGTCAATCCTGGAAGTGACAATGTAGCCATATGAGGCGCACCAACATCTCCCCAAGAGGAGAAGGGATTTGGACTTCCGCCAAGGTTACTTCCTTGGTTGGTGGGCTCCATACTTTTCAACTGAAAGATCAACGTGGGAATAACAGGTGATTATGTTCCGCTTAAAATAAATTTTATTAACGACGCTTTTAGACACAAACTTGCTTTTTCATGTTTTAAGAGTCGAGAAAAAGCTAAAGATGACTCTAGTCGCCTTCGATGTATTAACGAGCCCGAAGTGACAAATGCTCGGTTGGACTTTTTCAGTTATAGAGTTTGAAAAAGGCCAAAAGAAACTGCTCTGGAGATCTAGGCAGAGGGTGTGCCAAACCTTTCGCGAAACCACAGAATACGTTTTACGGTACGGGTGGTCGATCTTCGTGAATGCTGTGTTCACTGCATCGCGATCAATAGGGCGGCCGACACGGTTTCCTAAGGATAAAGGATAAAAGCCTATAGGGGTCTCCCAATATACGCGACGGTACGCGGGAGCACAAGTCCGTGTTAGTGCCACCGACTCTCAGGAGGAATCACCCACCTTCGTAGAGATCGACAGTCACTATGTTTAACGACGCCGGAACACGTCTCTACCTAGACCTCTAGATGTTTGCGTTATGTTACAAAGCGTTGTTATGTAAATTGAGTTTATTTTAATGTTGATCTTGCTTAACAGTTTGCCTTTCAGGGTCGCCACGAGATGTATATATACAACTTCCTATATGCAATCTAAGATGAGAAGCAAATCTTTTCAATCTTTCAACTTTGAAAACCTTAATCTACTGAGGGAAAAGAAAGACACAACTTTTTCCACAGATCATAGAACACACACTAAAATGCACATTTTCCTAAATCGTCAAGCACACAGTCAAATGCAAAATGCACAATGCATGTATTTCTTTTCGTTATCCTTAATGTTGATGTAAGACAGAAAGGAAACTGTTGTATAATTTTGAATCTAATTTCAAGTAGAAATAAACAAGCTTGTCCAATAATCAAAAAGACACCTTATGATCGACTTGTTTAAACACAGGAAATGTATAGATCCAAACCATAAAATGAAAAACAAACAAACTCAAACAGCCATGAACAGTAATAAAACTAGCTCTTAAGATCACAAAGACACTTTTACAGTTCAGGATCTAAGAGGCCACAGCTATACTGGTTCGCTTTTCACAATGGGAAACTATAACTGAAACAAGAAATACTGAAAGAACATTCACAGTTTCATCACACAACTGAGGCGGAATAATGTCAAGGAGAATGGTTTACAGCAAGTACAATGTCCAGCAAGCAATCAGCAAAAAATCTGTGAAAACAGGGCTCAGACACAAAGGGAAACCTTAGCAAGACACTGGCTGACTGGACCAGCGCAGGCTCTGGTCTGTCAGTTTGATTCTCAGCGCAGTTCCCGAAGGGAGTACCTGCGCTGGAATGCAGACTGCCTGTGGACAGCCTGCACTGAGACACGAGAGTTGCGTTTACAAGGAATTCTGGGTCATAAAAAGCTCAAAAATGCACTGTTTTTGCTGAAATAAAAAGCTATAGGTCAAGTACAGGCTAAGGGATGATCAAGAGGATGAAAAGCTATCACAAAGAGTAAAGAGTCTTTTGTAGATAAGCTCTTCAAATCTTGAATTTGCTCAGCAAATGAGCAAGAGTAGCAGGCCCTCTACTTCACTTTTGATATAGTCAAAAGCTTTTCGATTTGGTACTCTTTTCTTCAAGAAATGAATAGCAAAATACTACAAACACCAACAAGATACTAGGCTCCCCAGCGGAGTCGCCAGTTTGTTGTGGGGAAAAGTATCTGACGCGGATGACCCTATCCCTACTCTAAAGGTGACAGTCTTTAGCAACAACTGAAAGTAAAGCTTTGATATTTTCCTTTATGAAAGTACATAGAGAAGGAAGAAAAGATTAACCAACCTGGTGTCTTTCGCTTAGTCGATCCTTATCCTCTCTCTTTGTCTCTTGTTCCCAGCTCCTTGCTCTCTTGGCCGGTCCAGCTACACACAGATCCTGCACAAAACAAGAGAGGAAACTACAAGATACATGTACTCATAACTGATGCATGGATTAGAGTGAATCAAATATACAAGTAAATACAATACATCAATGCAATACAAGTATATAGGAGAACATGCAAAACTTTATTGATAGAAGTAACAGGGTTCTGAGAAGGTTACAACCATTGATGGCTCCAATCCAGCAGCACCTCCCCAGCAGCAAGAACTCTCCTCTTCACCTCTAGTAAAACAATCACCCAATAGCTCTAACTGTAATCCAACAGCACCTCCTTGCTTTACACAAAATTCCAGCCTCCTTAGACCTCATAGAAGAGCTCTATATATAGGAGAGAAGAAGAGAGGATGAGTCAGCTTGAGGCTGGCATAGAGCTGACTAGTGTCCTCTCCCTCTTCAGTTAATCTTCAGTTCTTGAGTCCACTTGGAGATCCTTGCTTACACATGGTGATCAAGTACCTCTTACTCATCACAGGGCGAATCTCATAAACCAAGTGTCAGTTTGGAAGCTTCCTGGGCAGTTGACACCTTGCAGAATGACTATGCCACTTGGCAAATCTCGCCCAGCGCAGGTAGCCTTCATTAGATTTGACTTCCAGCGCAGGTACAAGGAGGAGCAGTTGCATTCCAGCGCAGATGCTCAGTGGAGCAGCTGACATGATCCAAAATTAGCCTGTTTTGAAGTGTTTTCAGGTGGAGAACTGATTGGAAGTGTTGTTGTTTGATGACCTTGTTCTTTTAGGGGTAAGAACAACGTGTTTAGGGACTGAGGATCCCTGTAATTATTGACATTTCATGCTCCATGTCGCGAGGCACAAAAATGTCTATAACATGTAGTTGGCCTTGTTTCCTCTGAGGTGCTGGGCCTTTCAGTGATCTGACTTGTGGCAAATGTATTGACCCTCTTGGCATACTGCTCATGGGTAAGTAGTCTTCCTGCACTGTTCAGTAAGCCAAGGAGACCTCTGTTCTGTAATACCACAAATTTGTCCATAAATCTGTTCACCTCGGTCTGCATGTCTTGGGTCCTTATCTCTAATGTCTGCACTAAGTTTCTCAGTGTAAGGACCCTCTTTATCAACAAAATAGTCTCAGTCCTGTTAGAAATTCCCATAGTTGCTAACTGAGCACTTGTTCTATTATTGAGCACATTGATCATCGTGGTGGCAACTTCAGGCATATTGCTAAGAGCTGCCCTTGATCTCTGAATTTCTTTCTGTGCTTTTGCAATGAGCTCCAGCTGCTCATGAATTGTCTCAATATACTGCCATTGGTTAGTAATATACTGGCCAATATTGACCCATAGCACTGTCTTGATCTCAGCCACTACTTTATCCAGTTGGAGCTCCTTCTCTAGCTCCTTTATCCTGTCTTTGAGGGCTTTTATTTCCCTGCCCTCTTCTGCCACAGTCTGCTTGGATTTGTCATATCTTTCATTTAACTTGGCTAATTTCTCCCTGGCCTCATTTAGTTCTGTCATTTGTGCTTCCAAGGCCTGAATCTCATTTCTCAACTTTTGCATGTCCAAGCTTGGGGCCTGCTCTGTTGTTGGTGGTGGTGCTGCCTGTTCTGTTTGTTGAGGAGGAGGAACAGTAGTTGGAGCAGCTTCCTCAAGGTTAATTATTTCAGGAGGAGGCGGGGAGGTCTGACCTTCTTCTTTTTGCTTCAAAGCTGCCTGTAATGCTGCCTGTGCAGCCTCTAATTCTCCAAGATTTTCTTGAGTCTGGCTTAGCTGCTTATATAGAGACACCAGCAAAGCTGTGGCATCTTGCTCATGCCTCTGCTGGGCAACTTCATCTGTTTGCGGGTGAATTGTGGCTGGAATTTTGATCTTTCTCCTCAAAGCTGCCATGTCTGCATCCCTCAACTTCAATATTTCTTGTATGCCCTTGATATCCTTGGGATCATGCCCAATCTCTATGATTATATCTTCTAAGGACCTAATTCTGTTGTCCTTTGCTTGAGAGGATGCTCTCTCCAACTCAAGTTGGGCAGCTGTATTATTAAGGCTATTCTCTAGCCTATAATTATCCAATGTCTTATCTGCCAAGGAGACATACACCATCTCACCTGTTTGTTTGTGTAATTCAATTTTGTCCATTGGGTGGATGTCCTTGGCAAGGACCTCAAGATTGGTCCTTATATAATCTGCAGGGGACTGGGGCTATGCTATAGCTGGCAAAAAATGACTCATGATCATTTTGCCTTCCCTAACATCATACGCAGACATCAGTCTTTGCTGGTTAGTGGGAGCCATTTTGAACAGATGATTGTATAGTTGTATCTTTATTGGCTCATTCCTCCTCTTTATGTCAATGAACTGCTGTTTGATGCTCCGTTCACCTTCTCTCTGCTGGCTTGAGGAGCTGACTTCTCCTCCCACTGTTCTGTCCTGTTCCTATTGGAAGGAACTTGCGGATGCTTCCCTGCTATGTGGGCCCATGCCCAAAGACTATCCCATTGGCATTTCCTCCTCTGAGAAAGGATTTATTCTCTATCTTTTCTCCCCATAAGTTGTCGATGTTGTAACAGGAGTCTCTCTGTTCCTTTTCCTGCTTGTATCCTCCTTTTGTGGAGTTTGGAGGATTGATGCTTCAGCTGATGTTTCTTGCCTTGGAGGCGCAGTTTGTTGTGGCTGTTGCTCAGTGGATTTTGGGGCTTCCACTGTCTGCTCTTGCTGCACAGGCTGCTCCTATCTTTGTTCTTCTTGTTGTTGCTGTTGTTGTTGATGTACTTTCTGCTGTTTCACTCCTTCTTGTTGTTCCACCTCTTTTTCTTTGCCTTTGCTGGATGTCTGTTGAGTGTCCATGGCAGCTTGCTGATGTGTTGTTGAAGATGAGGCGGCTGCTCCAAGTTGCCTTTGATATGAGAAGGAAACCTGTCCACAAGTTTCCAAGTCAGCCTCTTTTTGAATATTCCTAGCCTCTCTTTCTAGCATCTACTCTCTAGTGATTGGCTCTTCTAGAGTGCCCTCTTTCCAGCTCAAAGAAATGGCATACTTTTCAACATGAGGCAGCCTTACATGTGAATAGTTACCCAATTTGTATTTTATCCTTCTGAGGGAGATAAAATGATTAGGGTCATAAGGTGTCCATTCGAAACTCGTTTGCAATTTGAAGCCCTCTAGGATCATATCTGCCTCCTTCCATCCCTCCTCTCTTTTTCTGTATAGAAAAGGGCCTAGCTGGTTCCTTACCTTCTGCTGCACCTTCTTATTCCTACTTTGAAAATGGAAGCAGTCTGCATTTCCAAACTGCCTGAAGTATTCTAGGGCAAAAAGTCTCATAGGGACATACCTTGGCAGCCTATAAGGGTCCAACTCACAGCCATATATTCTGATTACTTTGTGGTGTTGGTAAAAATACCAATCACCAATGCTGTAGGCTTTGGAGAGATGGAGAACTCTTTGCATGTCATCAGTCAGCCTTGGAGGAGGGACACCATACAACAATGCCATAGCTGGGTGAATGAACAGGTCTATGAATTCACAGTATGTGTATGGTGATTTAGAAATATCATGAAAAACTGAAGTCCAAAACACAACTGACCTTGGATTCCCCTGGGCATTAAGTTTCTTGAGGGGAATGGAGAAACTGTCTGGTTGATAAAATAAGAACAGATGGTAGATGTATGAGGTGTATCTGAACACCCTTTCCCTTTGTAGATTCATTAGCTGTTCATGGATATTTTCTGCAATATATGTGGCATAGTCATAGTCTACAGCTGGAGGCTTTCCAGGAGAAAATAGGGACAGCATTGCCATTATAGTGTCATCAACATCCTCAATTCCCCTGTACCCCAGGACGTAGCTGATCAAATCCACCAGCATTCTGCCCAAGTCATTTAGGTACTGATATCCAATAGGAGGAGTTCTCATAGTTTCAGAGCTTGGCTGTATGAATAACTAATTAATTTTGATGATCTGGGCACTTGACAAATTACTCCCCTTCTTTACTAAGTCCAGCATGGAGAGAGGGGTCAATGGCCTTGCAGTGTGGAAATGCAGCATCTCATTTATGGTTTCTGGGGTGATATGGAACAAGATTGAGCCTGTAGGACTGAGAATAGCTCTTTGGCAGGGATCATAGCATTCCTGGCATCTGTGGATCAAGTCTGGAAGGGCATTGACTTGAGGGAGGTTGTAAATGGGCAAATTTGAGTCCCAAATCCCTAAAATATCAGCTCCGCCAAGGTGTTGGGCTTTCAATTCATTTAGCATGTGAATATTAAACTTAGAACCCATTGGGAACCAGTCTATCATCTGATAATCTACATCTCCCAGGGCTTTCCATTCTAACTCCCTTTGAGGGGCATTCAGAGGCTGGATATTCAGGGCTATTGGTGTTTCCATGGCTAGTAAGGCTTCTGAATTGTATGTAAACTATTTTGAGTGAGCAGAACAACGCAGAGGAGTTTCTTTACAATGTAAAAGTGAATTGTAGGGAACAGAGGGCGAATTGAGCAAACAACAATTGAAATACCGTTTATAGGACTGATTAAAACAGTAGTAGGACTGACAAGAGTGTTTCTATGGTGAATTTATGTAATGGAGGTTTATAGTTCACGACTGCGTGAACTACCTGTGAATTCAGGTCAATTTTTTCAAATGCAGGCTTAGTAGAAGGTTTATTGCCTCGCCAGTTGGAAATGAGTGCAGGTCACTGGATTCTTAATGGTGATTCCGGTGCTTTACACTCTCTTAAATAGTTTGCTTGTAGAAATATGGATAAAACCAGGTGCAGGGAACAATTTTGAGAAATACCTTGCGAATTGTCGATGACAGTTGCAAATGCAGGTACGACGGAGGCGCCCATGGTTTCAGAGTCGAGTTGTGCAGGTTGGCGTTGATTTGGTCGTAAAATGCATGCAGGAATAACAATAGTTGCTTTGGAAAAAAGTGGGAAAGACACGCATTTTTGGCTAAAATATGGATTTTTGGCATATTGGCGCGTTTTTGGGACGACGTCAGCATGACGTCATCAGGTGGGGCCAAGGTTGGATGACGTTAGCATGATGTCACCGGGTGATGTGGCAAGCTGTGATTGGTCCACGGGGATAATGAGGTGGCAGACATATCAGCGCAGGGGCGGACAAGAGTGCTGACGCGACGGCGGGGTGGCATTGACGTAGGTCTGACGTGGTGATGACGCAGGCATAGGAGAACCGTCGGTAAATCATAAGCGGTAATGGTTTTTTCTCGGACCGCCTTAGATACGGTCACGGTTTTGTAAGAGGGCGACCCGAGAAATTGTGAGGGCGACGCGTGGCAGAGGCCTAACGTCACCCTCTGACAGTTTCTCGGGTGCTAATCTTCGGACGTCAGGCCCAACCCGATATGCATAATGGCCGTCCGATCAAAGGCACCCGATCGGATGGTTGACGGGTCGCTGAATAGTGTGGACGATACGGCAGCGGGGAAGTAATAAAATATTATTTTCTTTTGAAAGGCGTGCCCAGCGGGACTTTAGGTTTCGGCGGAATTATATGGTTTTTCAATGTAAAATAAAAATAATATCGCGCCGATACTTTGGATAAAATGGAAAAAGTGGGTATTTGTGCGCTTTTTGCAAATGAAGCGGGTTATGGGTAAAAAGGGTTTTTCATAAGTTTTTCTTAGCAAATAAAGGGTTTAATGGGTCAAATGGATTCAGAAGGGGGAAGGGGGGTAAGGCTTAGGTTTCTCAAACTGACCAGATGTCCATTTGATCCCTGACAGAGGACATATGGCTATAATGCCAAGGGGAGGGATATTTATACAATGTTTGGGGTTTATACACCATGGTGTTATAATAGTAGGGAAAGGGTAACATAGGGGAATTATATAATAGAAGTTAGGGATTAATGTGGATGAAAGGGTGGATGAGGGGTGATATCACTAAGTTGATTTGAAAATCACTTAGTTTAGGGAGTAGATCAAAATGAAAAGATTTTTAGACAAGAAATGTGGCTTTTAAAGGAATAAGAACCACCATAAAACCGCAAATTCTTCCATGAATCTCAACTGATGAGGGGATGTTAGTAATGAATGGGAAAGGGGAAAAATGGGAAGTTAGACATGCTTCTTTGTTTTGCTGCAACCTGATGGAGAAGAAGACCTTCTCAATCCATTGATTTTGCTTTATGAAAATAGGTTAGCACACCTTCAATTGTAAGGAGTGACACTTCTGCAACCCCATCTGCCTACCCATCTATTTGCCTAGCATTTTTTGTTTCTTCTTGGAGGGTGCACTTAGACTTACAGACCCTTATTTGCCTTTTCTTTTCTCTGGCTTTTTCCTTTTGATTTTCTATCTAATGCTACCCTTATTGCTTCCAAGGTCCCAGATTAAGCAGTTGGGAGCCTTACTTCTCTACCTAAGCTACTTGTCTGCCAATATTAAACAGTTTGGACAGACTTCTTTCTCTATTCTACAACTGAAAATTTAAAACATGGCACGATCCAGATTAGGTTGTTGGACCATGTTATAGACATTTTTGTGCCTTACAGCATGAAGCATGAAATGTCCATAATCAAAGGGATCCAAAGTCCCTAAACATGTTGTTTTTTACCCCTAGAGGAACAAGGTCAGCAAACCACAGCACTTCAAATCAGTTCTCCACCTGAAAATGCTCAAAAACAAGGCAATTCTGGATCATGTCAACTGTTACACTGGCTACCTGCACTGAATGTCAACTGCTACACTGGCTACCTGCACTGAATGTCAACTGCTACACTGGCTACCTGCGCTGAATGTCAACTCCAACACTAGCTACCTACGCTGAACGTGTTTGGACAAGTGGCAGGCTCATTTCTCAAGGTGTCAATGCCCAGGAAGCTTCCAAAATGACACTTGGATCAGGGAATTCGCCCAGTGATGAGTAAGAGGTTCTTAAACTCCAAGTGGAAGCAAAGATCTCCAAGTGGACTCAAGAACTGAAGTATAACTGAAGTGGGAGAGGACACTAGTCAGCTTGAAGCCAGCCTCAAGCTGACTCATCCTTTCTCCAAATCTCCTATATATAGAGCTCTCTCATGAGGTCTAGGGAGGCTGGAATTTTATGCAAAGCAAGGAAGTGTTGTTGGTTTACAGTTAGAGCTATTGGGTGATTGCTTTTATAGAGGGGAAGAGGAGATTTCTTGCTGCTGGGGAGGTGCTGCTGGATTGGAGCCATTTATGGTTGTAACCTTCTCAGAACCTTTTTCTTCTATCAATAAAGCTTTGATGTTCTCCTATATACTTGTATTGCAATGATGTATTGTTTTTATCTGTATATTTGATCCATTCTAATCCATGCATCAGTTATGAGTACATGTTTCTTGTAGTTTCCCTCTCTTGTTTTTGCAGGATCTTTGTGTAGTTGGGCCGGCAAAGGGAGCAAGGAGCTGGGAACAAGAGGCAAAGAGAGAAGACAGGATCGACAAAAGCGAAAGACATCGGTTGGTCAATCTTTTCTTCCTTCTCTATACTTTCATAAAGGAAAAATATCAAAGCTTTACTTTCAGTTGTTGCTAAGGAACTATCACCCTTAGAGTAGGGATAGGGTCATTCCGAGTCGGATACTTTTCCCCACAACAAACTGGCGACTCCACTGGGGATCTAGTATCTTGTTGGTTTGTTGTGTTTCTTGCTATTCATCTCATAAACAAGGAGAGCACCAAATCGAACTGCAATTGAGTCATTCAATTGCAAAGTAGAGGGCAGCTGCTTTGTCTCAGTTTCTGAGCAAGTTTATGATTTGAAGAGCTGATCCACAAGGACTCTTGTGCTCTTTGTGATAGCTTTTCATCCTCTTGATCATCCCTTAGCTTGTACTTGACCTATAGCTTTTTATTTCAGCAAAAACAGTGAATGTTTGAGCTTTTTATGACCCGGAAACCCTTGTAAACGCAACTCTCGTGTCTCAGTGCAGGCTGTCCAAAGGCAGTCTGCATTTCAGCGCAGGTACTCCCTTCGGGAACTGTGCTGAGAGTCATTTTGACAGACCAGAGCCTGCGCTGAACCAGTTAGGCTATGTCTTCCTGAGGTTTCCCACTGAGTCTTGGCCCTGTTTTCACTGTTATTTTGCTGTTGATTGCTTGTCATTTGTACTTGCTGTAAACCAACTTTCCTTGACATTATTCCGCCTCAGTTGTGTGATGAAACTGTGATTTTTCTTTCAGTATTTCTTGTTTCAGTTACAGTTTCCCATTGTGAAAAGCAAACCAGTATAGCTGTGGCCTCTTAGATCTTGAACTGTAAAAGTGTCGTCGTGATCTTAAGAGCTAGTTTTATTACTGTTCATGGTTGTTTGAGTTTGTTTGTTTTTCATTTTATGGTTTGAATTCATACATTTTTAGTGTCGAAACAAGTACCTGTAAGGCGTCTTTTGATTTTAGACAAAACTTGTTTGTTTACGCTTCAAATTGAATTCGAAAATTATACGACAGTTTCCTTTTGTCTACATCAACATTAAGGGAAAAGAAAAGAAATACATGCATCTTGCATTTGCATTTTTTGATAAGTTTGCGTGATTGATCTAGGGGAAAGTGCATTAGTTTGTGCTTTGTGCTCTGTGTGGAAAGATAATGTTTTTCTCTCCCCTCAGTAGTTAGGATTTTCAAAGCTAAAAAGATTGTAAAGCTTGCTTATCATTTTAGCTGCATTTAGGAATTTGTACCAATACATCTCGTGGTGATCCTGAAAGACAAACTGCTAAACAAGATCAACTTAAAATATATTGAATGAATCTAAAAACGCTTTGTAACATAATGCAAACACATAGAGGTCTAAGCTAGAGACGTGTTCCGGCGTCGTTAAACGTGATATCTTAGCGTTGAGTGGTTGGGTGATTCCTCCACGGTGAAGCGATAAGTATCAATACGGACTTGTGCTCCCGCGTACCGTCGCGTATATTGGGAGACCCCTATAGGCATTTATCCTTTATCCTTAGGAAGCCGTGTCGGCCGCCCTACTGATCGCGATGCAGTGAACACAGCATTCACGAAGATCGACCACCCGTACCGTAAAACGTATTCTGTGGTTTCGCGAAAGGTTTGGCACACCCTCTGCCTAGATCTCCAGAGCAGTTTCTTTTGGCCTTTTTCAAACTCTATAACTGAAAAAGTCCGACCGAGCATTTGTCACTTCGGGCTCGTTAATACATCGAAGGCGACTAGAGTCATCTTTAGCTTTTTCTCGACTCTTAAAACATGAAAAAGCAAAGTTGTGTCTAAAAGCGTCTAATAAAATTCATTCAATACGGAAACATAATTCCCCTTTTTGTATTTTAGTTGATCAAGTAATCCGCAACCGTGGAGGAAAGTCAATTAAAACTCCGTCGTTCGAGGAGACTCGCGAGTCAACCGTCTTTGTCTCCGGAATCGAGAGTAGTACGGACGAAGCAAACTCGCTTGACCGGGTCAAAATCTCCCATTAAAGTTAGAACAACAATTCCAACAACATCTGAGATTCTGGTCACTCCTAATATTTCTGGAATCCCTGCCTCTATTGAAGAAGTTCAACAGCAACAGAGGGACAGTTGTACTGATCCTAGTCTGAGGACAAGTACTTGCATAACTGAACCAGTTCCATCTGAAACCGGTCCACAGAGTCTTGTTCTCAAACAACTGTCGCTATCGAAGCAACCCCTTCTTCGGCACCAGAAATCTTTTACGGACCTGACGGTCTTCCTCTTCCTCCTGGTCTGATTGCAATAGAGGAAATCGTAGAGGACCAGCAAGCAAATACTCCAACTCATTTTGGAGTAGGCACCACTCTTTTTCCTTCTGCATCAGAAGTTTGTCCATCGCCAGTAGAAGTTCCTGTAGAATCATTAGGCAGTTTATTGGATAGACTTAAAATGTCTGAGCAACCGTCAACATCTAGGACTGTGCCAAATGACACAGCGACAGCAGAAGCTCCTGCTGTCACTCCGACGATGTTTGCCGGCATACCAGCTGTCCCGACTAGCTCTCAACAGCTAGAAGGAGTCCACCCAGGGACTATTATGACAACTTGGTCTGTTCCAGTTTGTTCTTCCGGTATAATACCCGGTAATTCTTATGTTGAAACTAGACAAATTGATCCCTTTGGAAATCAGTTTGGACCATCCAGTCCTCAAAGGCAATCTATACCCTTGAGCTCCGGATTGTTACCGTATGGGGGGCAATATGCCCTTTCACTTCCCCCTCCGGGAGGATACCCATACGGCAGTTTTCAACTGCATTCAGGTTTGACTGAAGTTACGACGAGTGGTTGGGTGCCTATGTTGCCCCAACAACCGAGAGTTGTATATTCCATGCAACAATGTGTACCTATGTCTAGCATCCCGACGACGCCAGCAATTGTAACCGTGTCGCAAGTTCAATCGATGCCTGTTGTATGTCAACCCCAAGTTGTAATGCAACAGCCCCTTGACCCTGCAAGACAACCACAATCGCTAGCTGCCGGGACGACACAGATACAAACGGGAACCATAACCCCGCATCTTGGTCCGTCGATTAGTATCGCACAGCAAAACATGGCTTCGCAGCCATGGATGGTGCAATACCAACAACCTCAGTTTCAACAGGTGTACCAGGGATCTGAGCAACAGATCTTTGCAAATAGTGGGCAACCCTATATTCAGAACGGGTTAAATCAACCACTTTACAGTGGCCAAGCCCACCAGCCATATCAGTCCTATCAACATCAGTTGCATTATGCTGGTATGCAAAGGCCTATTGCTCAGGCGATTCCATCGTATCCTGGGTACGCCTCGCCAAACCTGAATCAGCAGATGCCATTCGTGGCGACTCTAGAATTACCAGATTTACATCGATTGACGAATGATCCAATCGCCTATGCCCATTGGTGGCCAGCGATTCCTCACAAACTTCCTTCGGACATTCCTAAATTCAATGGAAATCCAGGTGAAGACCCATCGAATCACATCATGACTTTTCATCTATGGTGTTCGTCGAACACCCTGAATGATGATTCGATAAGGCTTCGCCTTTTTCAGAGGACTTTGACAGGTCCAGCGGCTAAATGGTATATTGAATTACCTAGAGCCTCTTTCGACAATTTTAGTTCCCTAGCCACGACTTTCTTAACACACTTTCAGTTACCTATAAGGTACGAAACTAGAACCGAGATCTTAACCAATTTCAAGCAGACAACGGCCACACATATATCAGATCATATACATGAGTGGCGGCGTCGTCGCAGAATGGTAAAGACTTATGTTCCAGATCAGCTTTTAGCTGAGTGGTTTATAAAGTCGCTTCTTCCTGCTATAATAGAAGATGTGGCCAAGGGAGGCGTCGTAACAGAGGAGCAAGTTATTGCTCGTGCCCAGTATTTAGACTTAGTATATACTCAGTCTGGCACGCTCTATGACAAGATACCTGACGCCCCTAGACCGGAATTTTCAATTCCTCCCCCTCCTGGATCAAATAGTGACTCTCATGCCGGCGATGGTGTGATTGGCACTGCAAATGCAAAGTCAACACGGGATTCGTCTAAGAAAACCTGTAAGACTTCGAATCAAAATGCAAATGAAGAACTTCTTGCCTCGGAAGTAAGTGCCGTGTCGGACGACAAGGGAAAACAACTGAAGCAACCATGAGACAAGAAGAAAAAGAAAGGGAGAAAATGGAAACCCCCTTCGGGGTGTCATATATGCGATGAGGATCATTGGACAGCAGATTGTCCATGCAAAGCTGAGCTTAAAAGATTCTTTAAGAGTCCGAAAACCTCAGCTGTGTTGACTGATCCGTTTCCTAATCCTGGTCAAAATCTGGTTGCTAATCAAAATGCTTCCCGATACCAAGTGCTTATGTTGTCTACCTCAAAGCAGCAGAATAATGCTTTGACAAGGAATAAAGATTACGGGAATCCATGGCTGTCAAATAACAAGGCTAATGAACAACCTAGTAGTTCGACGACAGCTTTGACCAAAGTTGTGCCACCCATCATTCCTGAACCAATGGTAAAGTTGCCAAAGGGAGTAGTACACAAATCGACGTTTAATCCTCGTGCCAAAATAGCACAGAATTATAATATAACAGAGGACCTGGCCCAATCGCCGTCCGCTATGTCGACACTTGAGGTACCGCAAAATTTCCCCTCCCAAGAGCAAACTTTATTATCAGCAATAGGTGGGATTAACCCAATGGATTCCAATCTTGTGGCCTTTGATCATAAAGGATATGACCCTAAGTTACCAGCTCAACTAGCTTTCCTTATTCAAGTGAAAGCCCTCAACAAAACTGTTCATCGAACAATTATTGATGAGGGGGCATCTACATGTCTTATGTCGATGAGTTGCTGGAAAAATTTAGGCTCACCACCCTTGTCGAAATCGTCAACAACGTTAAAAGCATTTGATGGACGATCATACACTCCATACGGAATTTTAAGTAACTTGCAAGTTGAACTGGGGGGCAAAACAGTAGAAGTTGATGTGGAAGTAATCGACGGAAACCTCGATTACAACATCCTACTGGGAAGGCCTTGGATATATGCCATGGCCGCAGTTGTGTCGACCTACTTCAGGAGGATTGTATTTCCTTTTCAAGGAAAAATTACAATCGTCGACCAACAAACATTTCTCCCCAACAGTTCTCAAGTTACGGGAAGCAGCACAATGATCCATGAAAGTAATCAATCACTCCAAAATATCGAAGTAGGTCTCCTAAAAGACCCTGCCTTAATGGGTACTTTTGCCCTACCGCCGGCAGGTAATCTAGCGGAAGTAGCCACAGTGGAAACCTACAATATGAAATCTTCCATATCTAATGGATTCGGAAGATTCCTAAACATTTTGTCAGCATGGATCATCGCCCTAATAGAAATACTGTAAATACAGTGGGCTTCGAGGATAGTTCCTATCTCATGTCAACCTCGTTAAAAAATGAAACAAATCCCCTTTCCAAATCTCAAAGGTAAACCTTCATTCCAACCACCGAGTTGAATGCAATGAAGCTTGGGGGGCATGCACCTCGATTTTCATTATTATGCTGGGGGCATGCAAACTTATCATCGAGCAGTTTTAGCAATGTTCATGCTCGTTAAAAAATAAACGCAAGAATCGAGCAGTTTTTGTGCAGAAGTTCATGCTCGTTAAAAAATAAACGTAAATTGTGAGCAATCTTTCCCTAGCAGTTCAAGCTCACCCAGAAAAAATGAACCGGTAAACAACCTCGAGAAATGTAACCTTTGAAAGCCATATTAAAAGCCCTTGGTCGTGTTTATATGCCATCACCTCCATCTGTTCATTTGGCCAATCGTTCACCTCCATATGTTTGTTTACCCATTTTGAGGAACAGCTGCGAAGAGTGATTTCACTTAGCCATCCTTGTGACACTGCCGTAATTGGAGAATTCCAACCTGTACCTGGAATCTGCTGCTATCCCTGTTCATCACTCGTTCCTCAAAAGACGAGTCTTCTTTGAGCTCTTTTCACTGACTCGTAAAATATGAAAATTTTGCCGAGTTTTGGCCTTCCAGCTCGTTAAAGCGACAGGAAAGCTATCCCTCCTCTAGATTTTAATCTTTTTGGACCTGAGGGATTATTGCACAAAAAGATCGAGCGCTTGTTTGTTCGGCTCGTTAAAGCAACCGAAAATTCATCCCTTCTGTATTGTTTTATACTTTTTCGGACTTAAGGGATTAGATGACGAAAAAGGAATTATGGAGTTAACTTTCTGTACCTTTTCAGACTCTCTAAAAATGAAAAGGACCGAGTTTTCCTTGTCGTTAGACTCGTTAAAATGATTAAATAGCGACAAACTTGTCTTTAGACGAGAACGAGTTTCCCTATCGCTAAGCTCGTTAAATCATAGCGATAGGCTTGCCCGAAGGGCAGGTTATAGAACAAGCATATGTTATCCTCCTCAAGCTTGACAAAAATAAAGAGGTACTGGTCAGAAATGACTGGGGAAAAATTGGGAGAACATCAAAGCTTAATGGTAGCAAGTCGCTCTTGAACATGACACTTTTCCTCCGTACCACATCGGGTTGGGTTGTTTCATTCACCGGTCTCATCACCATGGTCTTCGCCAAACCATCCACATTTTGGGGTAATGCTACCGATCCATCGCATCAGTGTCGTTATATGTTCAAGAGAGGTCATTCTGAAAGTGTCAACCGTGTCCCATCCACTACCATACATTATCCTTCATCCATTCATGATCGCCACCCTGAATCATATGTCACAGTTTGTTTTCACCTCCACTAAAATCATTAGCTCCGTTCCGTGTCATTGATGTGGGATTCATTAAGGCCCTCCTTTGACGGATCGCTTCTTGTCGACTTCAGCTCATTATCCAAGAAGTTGATCTAGGAACAACCCCATTAGTACTTTGAAGCTTGCATGCCTCAATGGCAAGTTTCTCACTTCCGGCGACAGGTATACATCAATGACCTTCGACCAGAAGATTTTGCGTGGCGTTCGACGCCAAGTCCTTTATTCACGCCACGTGAATTGTACTGCAGTACCTTGAGGGTCATTATCATTATCGGTGATTCCTCTCGCGCTTGTTAACGGTTTTCATCATTGACCGGTAATCAAGCGATGTCTTTCCATGTTCGACTTCAGTGCAATTCTCACATGGATCGACTTGTACTTAGAGTGAAGATCGAGCGAGTTTGAAGACCCCGGATCTAGTTTCATCCATCCGGGCTGCGAAATATATTCAGGAAATATAAAAACATTTGTCATGTACATCATTGCAGCAGATGATCATCCTATTCAAAGGATGATAATTTCAGCAGAGAATTATCAGTCTACCATCAGACGATCGTCTGTTCTATGTACCAAAATGTATTTATAAAGCTGAGCATGGGAATGCCCGCCTCAGCTAGATCATGAAAACATAATGAAAAATAATGTATTGTATTGTATCGTATTACAGGGCACCTCTCAGCACTTGAATGAACTTCGGATCCTCTGGATAAAGCATTTCACCCGATAAACGACCTCATACTTTAGGGGGCAACTGTTATAGACATTTTTGTGCCTTACAGCATGAAGTATGAAATGTCCATAATCAAAGGGATCCAAAGTCCCTAAACATGTTGTTCTTACCCCTAGAGGAACAAGGTCAGCAAACCACAGCACTTCAAATCAGTTCTCCACCTGAAAACGCTCAAAAACAAGGCAATTCTGGATCATGTCAACTGCTACACTGGCTACCTGCACTGAATGTCAACTGCTACACTGGCTACCTGCACTGAATGTCAACTACTACATTGGCTACCTGCGCTGAATGTCAACTCCAACACTAGCTACCTGCGCTGAATGTGTTTGGACAAGTGGCAGGCTCATTTCTCAAGGTGTCAATGCCCAGGAAGCTTCCAAAATGACACTTGGATCAGGGAATTCGCCCAGTGATGAGAAAGAGGTTCTTAAACTCCAAGTGGAAGCAAGGATCTCCAAGTGGACTCAAGAACTGAAGTATAACTGAAGTGGGAGAGGACACTAGTCAGCTTGAAGCCAGCCTCAAGCTGACTCATCCTTTCTCCAAATCTCCTATATATAGAGCTCTCTCATGAGGTCTAGGGAGGCTGGAATTTTATGCAAAGCAAGGAAGTGCTGTTGGTTTACAGTTAGAGCTATTGGGTGATTGCTTTTATAGAGGGGAAGAGGAGATTTCTTGCTGCTGGGGAGGTGCTGCTGGATTGGAGCCATTTATGGTTGTAACCTTCTCAGAACCTTTTTCTTCTATCAATAAAGCTTTGATGTTCTCCTATATACTTGTATTGCAATGATGTATTGTTTTTATCTGTATATTTGATCCATTCTAATCCATGCATCAGTTATGAGTACATGTTTCTTGTAGTTTCCCTCTCTTGTTTTTGCAGGATCTTTGTGTAGCTGGGCCGGCAAAGGGAGCAAGGAGCTGGGAACAAGAGGCAAAGAGAGAAGACAGGATCGACAAAAGCGAAAGACATCGGTTGGTCAATCTTTTCTTCCTTCTCTGTACTTTCATAAAGGAAAAATATCAAAGCTTTAATTTCAGTTGTTGCTAAGGAACTATCACCCTTAGAGTAGGGATAGGGTCATTCCGAGTCGGATACTTTTCCCCACAACAGACCATCCATCAAAATTGAGTCCACATCAAGCTATATACACACCTTGTCTTCTCTTGGAAATATGGGATCTTTGCATCATCAAAGCAGAGCATATTTGGAACTTTCTTTGCCAATCATGAAATATGAAACCTATTGGTATAGGTAGCTAACAGTGGCTCCACATGGGGATGGTTTTTCATTTGAAAGACCAAGAATAGCAGGTCAGAATGCCTTGGCTTTTGACTTCTTTCGCCAACACTTGAAGTATGCTGCTTTAAAATGTCAAAATTGTGCTCTTCCCATCTTGGTAGATCTCTGATCCTATTTGCCTTTTGCTGATAGTTAATAAAACTTGAGAAACTGCATTTTTACATCCTACAGAGAGTAATATATACACTTGAATATGTACAATGGAAACTTAGACTGCACTTATGGGTAGTAGTCAAAATAGTGCTTCAGCATCCTGCCATTCACAGGACCTTCATCCAAATCAGTTTCATTAAGACTTTTAAGGAAATAAGTATTGTTTCCTTGTACTGCTTGGACAGCAAACGGTCCTCTCCAAAGGGAATCAAATTTTCCATGTTTTCCTTTATCTTCCCTTCTTGAATCCCACTTGAGGACTTTGTCACCAATGTTGAAATCTTCTGCCTTGGTCCTTCTATCAAAAGCTTTCTTTAGTTTTTCTTGTAAAACTTGAACTCTGTTGTAGACTTGATCTCTAGTTTGCTGCAAACATATTATTTGATTGATCCTTCTTTGCATATCATTTGGTTCAACTTGGCTTTCTTGAAGAAGTTTCATAACAGGAACTCCTAGTGATGAAGGGAATTTGGCTTCTAATCCATAAACCAACTCATATGGGCTGACCCCAATTGATCTCTTGGTTGTTAGTCTATCTGCCCATAAGGCATTCACAAGCTTTTTGTGCCAGTTCTTTTTATTTTCTTCCAGCACCTTTTTTATGATGTTCACCAGGCTTTTATTTGATGATTCAGCAAGGCCATTTCCTTGGGGATAGTATGCAGTAGAATGGCCCAAGGTAATGTGAAATTTGTGGTAGAAATTCACCATCTTCTTAGATCTGAAAGCAGCAGCATTGTCTGTTATTATTTTGTCAGGGCAGCCAAATCTAGCCAATATGTTATTCTCCAAAAACTGAATGATTATTGAATCATTTGCTTGTATGCATGGAGCAGCTTCAATCCACTTAGTGAAATAGTCTGTAGCTGTTAGAATCCATCTGTGTTGGCCTGAGGATGAGGGATGAATTTCCCCAATGAAATCCAAGCCCCATTGCTGAAAAGGTCTCTCTGTTGCAATAGGCCTTAAGGGAAGTGGTAGTAACTTTCTCTTTCCCTCAAACACTTGACATTTATGACATGATGTAGTAAACTTTTTAACATCAGAGAACAGGGTAGGCCAATAGTAACCAGCCCTCAGTATTTTATCCACAGTTGAATTCCAATACAAGTGTCCACCACAATCACCTGCATGAAATTCTTTCATGATATTGTTAGTCTCATCCTCAAGTAAGTAGTTTAGCAATATCCCTTCATTGTTTTTCCAAAGTAAATTTCCTTCCATGACACAAAATCTTGAAGCTTTCATTTTTAGGAACCTACACTTAGTTCTGGACAATCCTGGTGGAGCACACAGGTTTTGCAATACATAACATATATCAGAGTACCAAGGGGATTGTTCAAAGGCTACATTGATCTTTGGAGTCACCAGCTTCGGTTCACTGTCCAGCTGGTTGATGTCTAAGGCTTGGAAGTTTGCTTCTATCATTAGTTTGGCCAAACCTTGCCCTTTTATTAGTTTTGTAGGTTTTATCTCAATATCAAATTCCAAAATGTTGGCAATCCACTTTCCTCTTCTGCCCTCTAAATTTTCTTGGGTGAGAATGTCTTTGACAATGGGACTTGGTACATAAGCTATAACATGTGAATAGAGGATGTAAATCCTAAAGTCTTTGATGGCCTTGACCAAAGCATAAGCTTGTTTCTCCATGATTTGGTATTTTAGTGGAGCATCTCTAAGAGCTCCACTAAAGAAAGCAATGGGTTTCTCATTTCCTTGGTCATCTTTTTGTAATAAGACAACAGCAATTGTGTGTTGGGAAGCAAAGGAAAATATGATAAATTCCCTGTCAAATTGAGGATTTGTTAGGACTGGGGTTTGGGTAAGGGCCAATTTTATACCTTCAAAGGCTTGATTTGCTTCAACTGTCCATTTCACTTTTGAATCCTTCTTTAGCATATTATTCAGTAATCTGATCAGTTCTGCTAGGTTTGGGATAAACCTTCTCAAGAAGTTGATCTTTCCCAAGAATGCTTGTAATTCTTTGATATTTCTTGGGTGGGGCATTTGTAAGATAGCTTGTATCCTATCTGGGTCAATTCTTATGCCATCCTTTGAAATGATATGTCCTAACAACTTGCCTTCTTCCAAACCAAACAGAGACTTCTTGGGATTTAAGGAAATTCCATATTTCCTGCATGTTAAGAAGATCTGCCTCAAGTGTTTCAAATGTTCTTCGTTAGATTTTGAGAAGGGTGTGAGGTCATCCAAATAAATGACAAGGAAGTCATGAATCTCTTTGGCAAAAGCAATATCCATTGCTCTTTGAAACTTTGCCCCTGCATTCTTTAATCCAAAGGGCATTTTTACATATTTGAAGGTTCCCCATGGGGTTGTAAATGTTGTTTTGTCCTGATCATCAGGATGGACTAAGATCTGGTTGAAACCTGAGAATCCATCAAGTAGAGAAATTCTTGAGGCCCCCACTACTCTCTGCAAGATGTGATCCATCTTGGGTAAGGGGTAATTGTCTTTCAAGGATACTTGATTCAAGTTCCTTAGGTCAACACATAGCCTTATTTCACCGGTTTTCTTTCTTGTAGGGACTAAGTTTGAAATCCATTCAGAGAATCTGATTGGTGCTATGATGCCTGCCTTGAACATTTTCTGTACCTCTTGTTCCATTGCTGGGAGAAGCATAGGATTGATTCTCCTCAATTTTTGTTTAAAGGGTTTTTTATTAGGCTTGAGAGGGATAGTATGCTGGATAACAGAGGTGTAATAGGATTTTAAATCCTCATAACCCCATGCAAAGACATCCTGAAACTCTTTGAAAAGGTCAATGTATTTGGGTTTTTGGTCAGGAGGTAGAGATGCAGATAGCTTTATTATCTTGGGCTTATCAATAGTGCTAATGTTGCATTCTTCAATGGCTGTATTTAGGGGCTGCATTTTTGTTTTTCTAGGGATGTCATTTGAGTCAAAGATGTCTTCTAACGGAGTTAGGCATGTTGGGAGAAAATTGTCTTTCAGCTCTATCATTTCAGCCTCTACCACAACTACTTCCTCATGATTGGTTTGTTGAATTTGTTGTATGTTCTCCTTGTTGAAAATAGTTGGATTTAGCATCTGTTTTGCTATTTTGGGTGATATTAGGTGGTTAGTCTGTTCAAACTGTATTTGTGATTGACTTGCTCTTTCAAGTATTTGTGATTGACTTGCTCTTTCAGGTATCTGTGATTGACTTGCTCTTTCAGTGTCAATATTTAGTCCTGCAAATTCTTGTTGCAAGGTCAAGAAGTTGTTTATTTGTGCATCATCTTCAAATACCTGCCAGTCTTTGACATTGTTTGGGACAGAAGGTTTGTGCTTTACCTCAGCTGTAAAGCGATGATGGGGCTCAAAAGGCAGCTTGCAGGTACTTGAAAATGTGGCTAAACTATGAGCATGAAGATTATGGGTCCTAGAAATTTTGGTTATTTGGAATTCGGAGAAGAAGCTTAGTATTTCAGCCACAACAGACCTATAAGACCTCATTCTCTTGTCATTGGTGACAAAATTTCCCTTCACTTGTTGGATGACTAAATCCGAATCCCCCATAATTGAGACTTTTGTGGCTTGTAAGAAATTTACTAGCTTGAGGCCTAGTAAAAGAGCTTCATATTCTGCCATATTATTAGTACACTTGAAATTCAGTCTATAGGCTCGGCCTTCTGCATGACTGTCTTGTTTATTATGTATCCAAACTCCAGCTCCTGCCCCTAATTTGTTGATTGACCCGTCAAATTCAAGGAACCATAGGATGTCTTGTTCCAGGGAGAACTTAATGACCTCCTTGTGTGCTGGAATTGTAAGTTGAAGCTCTGGTTTGCCATCTGGTTTGTTTTCTAGGGCAGTCTCCTCACTTGATGGAACCTGTTCGCTTTCTTGAGCAGCAGCTGTGTTTAATGTTTGCTTAATCATTGTTTCTTGGGTAGGAGTTTGCTCGTTAGTGTCTTCCTCTTGTATGAGTGTCTTGGGTTCAACTTCATTATCTGAGAGAGTTGTATTATCATTGAAGAGAATGTATGAGTCTATGTCTGAATGGACAGCATATATGGGAAAGTTTTGAGGCTTTTCTTCACTGCTGACCATGTATTTCATTAATGTTTCTCTGTACAATCTCTTTGGTTGCCCAAAAACAGTGATGGTAGCATATGACATATCTAACTGTAGGGAACCTTGAAGTTTAGCCCCCCATGACCTTGATAAGAGCATCCCATAATTGGGTGGGATGTCAGCAACTACTACATCCATTAGAATTGTTTTGTTTGGGTACTGAACAAGAGACACACATAGATCTTTTATTAGGCCTAAGCACTTGACTTGGCTGGAATCAAAGGAGAACAGGTCCTTGTATGGTCTGGTAATATCCAGGTTTAGTCTTTCCATGACTGATTTGGGCATCAGGTTGTGAGAGGCACCCGAGTCAAACATTGCATTGTGTAATATCTTGTCATGAACATGCAGGCTGACATAGAAAGGTAAAATGCCTACACCTGCTGTCTTTCCATCCACCTCTGGGCCAAAAAGTAGCTCTGGGGTATCATCCAACACATTAACATCATATTTGTTGCTAGTAAGTTGGAGGGATTTCCTGATTTGTTGCTTGTATATGCTGTGTTTGGCCAATTCTGAGAGAGGAATTGCTATCTTCAATTTACTAATTTCAGTTTCTAGGTCAAAGGGTTTTTCGGATTGGGTCTTTTGGCTGTGGATGACATTTCTTTCCTTGTTCACTAACTCTTCTTCTTGATTCTTATCCTGATTTTGAGGCTTGCCCTTCTTGCTCATCTCTTGAGGAGTGACACTTGGGTTAGGGTGCAAGGATGATGCAGCCATGGGCTACTGTTTTGAAGAAGCTGGTTCAGTGATTTCTTCAAAGGTTACTTCTTTTGCAAGTGAATCTGTTGGGTCATTTGGCTCTGTAACTATGGCTCTTTTGGGCTGCTGATTATCTTTTATCTTTTCAGGCTGTGTTACATTTGCAGTTCTGCTCCTTAGCTTGTATTGCTTATGGACTTCATAGACAGCTGTGTCATAGCCCTGCTTAAAGTCAAATGACTCACCTGATTTGGTTTGGAACAGCTTGATTTCATCATTCTCATGATCTTCTTGTGATAAAAAGACTTGACTTTCACCATCCAAACCCATTAGATTAATGTGGGGATCTTCATTGGGTTCACTTATTGTGGAAGTCTCAGCATAATTCTCTTGGAAAGGGGGTCTTATGTCTGGGTCAGAATTGGCCTTGCCAACGTTTGGATTTTGAGTTCTCCTAAAATTTGGATTCCTAGGAGGGTTGTTTTGTGGTGCTTCCCATGATGACTTTCTCTCAACTGATTCTACTCTGTCACCCAGTCTCTTCATACCAGTGAGTATTGCATCCAATTTTTGATCAAAAGCTGAGGGTTCCTCTTTGAAAGTGGTTCTTTTTTCCAATATTGCCCTGTTTCGTTTGGCAATCAGGTTAGCCTCTACTGTGACAGCAACTTTTTGAGCCTGTTCAAGGGTTTCAGGGGCTCTTTCCTTCAATTGATAGGCCATGTCAGGGTCAAAACCATCAGGGAATTTGTACAAGGCTAAATCAGGAGGGGGTCTTAAATTTTGTGGGATTGCGTTATATACATTGTTGAATCTTGCACAATACTCCAAAACAGTCTCTTGGGGACCTCTTTTGATAGTGTCATATTCACCAAGTATGTGCAGAGGATCCTTCTTCTTCTCCCATCTGCTAGTAAAGGCTTGATAAAGCTCATCAGGAGTTGTGATGGTATTTACAGTCAGGGATCTAAACCAAGTTCTTACATCCCCAGTCAAGCTTTGGACAAAAATCCTCATTCTCACATTGTCATCATCGATTTCATAGTTCTCAAAATGGTCTTGCATTCTTTTGGCGTGCTGAATAGCTGTGAAAGGGCTAGTGGAGTCAAAATACGAGATCTTGGATTGATAGTCTTGAGGTAAAGCTGGAGCATTAGCAGGTAACTGCAAGGGTTCATATCTGTTAGCCATATTCACAAGGTTTGGGGGATTTACGGGAGAAACTGGGATAAAAGGAACGGTGTGTACCACGGGGGTAACAGGTGTAGCAGCACCTAGAGTGTTGTTCAAGGGGATATGTGCAGTGGGTGAAGATGTGAAAGGAGGGCTTTGAGATGTAGATGGTGAACTGGGGGAGACAGGGGTAGACCTAAATAGAACCTTGATTGGGGTTGGAACTGGTTCAGGGTGGGCTGTCTCAGGAGTCAAATCAGTAGGATTTTCCTGCCTTTGCTGCTTCCTAATGATTCTAGGGATTATATTAGGATTCTCAAACACAGCTGGTGGATTTGGGTCAGGATTTGACCTAGTGTGCCTGTTTTCCCTTTTAGGAGCCAGCTTCTGAATTTGTTTTTGGTATTTTCTAAGATATTTTAGGATTGTTTAAGGGACTGTTTAAGCTTTTTTAGAACCACTGTCTATGGATAGACAACGGTTTGAAAAGTATGCTTGGTCCCCAGTGGAGTCGCCAATTATGTTATCTCCCAAGTTGTTCCCTATGACTCCCAAGGGAATACGGCCGGGGTAACCACTAACCAATCTTTGGATTACAGTTTCTAGCCAAACTGTAATCAGAGAGGGCTCTCTCTTTATGATTTGTCTCTGTTATGATAGTATTTTAGGCTAGCTATTATGCTCAGGTTTTTGTTTATGTTTTGGTTGAAGGATGTCTTTCAATACCTAAGATGTAATGTTTAGACAGTTGTATTTCATTGGGCAATGGAGTCTAGAGCTGTGAAATGTTTGAAATGCTTCAGTGTGAATGTTCAGACCGCAGGGCCTATTGGGTATCCCAACAAACAAAATTTAAAGCTTAAGTGATGATGTATGATGATGCATGTTTATCCAATGGAAAGCAATTAAGAATTCTCCATTAAGCTAATGTTGTGAAAGTGAAATGTATTGCTCAGGAGCAAACTTGAATTCCTGAAACAAGGGTCACTGTGAAAGATATATTATGAAAGTGTAGCAATTAAGAATTACACTTATCAAGATTATAACTGAGGAAAAAATTCATTAACAACATAGATTGAGCTCAGGGTATTCCATGAATAAATCCTGAAGGCTATTCTTTTTCTTTGCTGCTAAAATACTTAGAACTTAGAAACATTTATGGGCTGTAAAAGATTGAAACACAAAACGAAGAGAGTTACAGAAAACTTATTATATATGAGATGCACAGGGATCCTGCCAACTTCAACAAACACCATGAACGCATTCAAACAACTCAGAACTTCAGAAATTCCATTACTTCTGTTATTAAACTCTGCAAAGATTACAGGGTAGGAAACTTCTTCAAAAGAAATCAACAACAACCCCTGCAAGCTTATGCGAGGGGCAAATATATACAAACGGTAATACAAAATATCTAAGGCGTTGAGTCATCTGAGAAATAAATATTTCACCAACTTTGTACAGAACATCAGATAAAAAGTTATTGCTGCCTTTAATACAACATAAATGCTCATTTCTATCAGTCAGAAGATATTTTGGCCTTTGGAGGCCACTGAGTCAGTTGGAACAATCTACTTTAAATGCTGGAAAATGCACTTTTGTGGCTGCTCTGCCGTAACTTCTTGGCTTTGTCACCTGTAGCTGTCCATCTTGACTTTCTGGCCGAAAGTTCTGCTGAGTTGGCTCAGCTTTCACCTTTTATGCATGCTGATTTTATTAACTTTTCCTGTGCATGCCACCTTGTATTTTTGATGAAAAAACTTAGTGAATGGCTTCCTGGTCTATAAGATCATCTGTATTGCCTTAGTCCACCATTCCTGTGTGGGCAGTTGATGCCTAAGAATTGCATCCATAGTCTCATCTGCCTCTGTGTATTTATAGAAATTGGGAGGCACTTCAAACAAGTGTTTAATTTCATTCATTATAAAGAACAGATTTTCTACCCTGTTGTAGAGACTTTGTCCTGTAGCTGGCCCTGTTCCCTCTGAGGTGCTGGGCCTTTCAGTGATCTGACTTGTGGCGAATGTATTGACCCTCTTGGCATACTGCTCATGGGTAAGCAGTCTTGCTGCACTGTTCAGTAAGCCAGGGAGACCTCTGTTCTGTAATACCACAAATTTGTCCATAAATCTGTTCACCTCGGTCTGCATGTCTTGGGTCCTTCTCTCTAATGTCTGCACTAAGTTTCTCAGTGTAAGGACCCTCTTTATCAACAAAATAGTCTCAGTCCTGTTAGAAATTCCCATAGTTTCTAACTGAGCACTTGTTCTATTATTGAGCACATTGATCATCCTGGTGGCAACTTCAGGCATATTGCTTAGAGCTGCCCTTGATCTCTGAATTTCTTTCTGTGCTTTTGCAATGAGCTCCAGCTGCTCATGAATTGTCTCAATATACTTCCATTGGTCAGTAATAGACTGTCCAATATTGGCCCATAGCACTGTCTTGATCTCAGCCACTACTTTATCCAGTTGGAGCTCCTTCTCTAGCTCCTTTATCCTATCTTTGAGGGCTTTTATTTCCCTGCCCTTTTCTGCCACAGTCTGCTTGGATTTGTCAGATCTTTCATTTACCTTGGCTAATTTCTCCCTGGCCTCATTTAGTTCTGTCATTTGTGCTTCCAAGGCCTGAATCTCATTTCTCAGCTTTTGCATGTCCAGGCTTGGGGCCTGCTCTGTTGTTGTTGGTGGTGCTACCTGTTCTGTTTGTTGAGGAGGAGGAACAGTAGTTGGAGCAGCTTCCTCAAGGTTAATTATTTCAGGAGGAGGTTGGGAGGTCTGACCTTCTTCTTTTTGCTTCAACGCTGCCTGTGCAGCCTCTGATTCTCCCAGCTTTTCTTGAGTCTGGATTAGCTGCTTATATAGAGACACCAGCAAAGCTGTGGCATCTTGATCATGCCTCTGCTGGGCAACTTCATCTGTTTGAGGGTGAATTGTGGCTGGAATTTTGATCTTTCTCCTCAAAGCTGCCATGTCTACATCCCTCAACTTCAATATTTCTTGTATGCCCTTAATATCCTTGGGATCATGCCCAATCTCTATGATTATATCTTCTAAGGACCTAATTCTGTTGTCCTTTGCTTGAGAGGATGCTCTCTCCAACTCAAGTTGGGCAGTTGTATTATTAAGTCTATTCTCTAGCCTATAATTATCCAATGTCTTGTCTGCCAAGGAGGCATACACCATCTCACCCGTTTGTTTGTGTAATTCAATTTTGTCCATTGGGTGGATGTCCTTGGCAAGGACCTCAAGATTGGCCCTTATATAATCTGCAGGGGACTGGGGCTGTGCTACAGCTGGCAAAAAATGACTCATGATCATTTTGCCTTCACTAACATCATACGCAGACATCAGTCTTTGCTGGTTAGTGGGAGCCATTTTCAACAGTTGATTGTATAGTTGTATCTTTATTGGCTCATTCCTCCTCTTTATGTCAATGAACTATTGTTTGATGCTTCGTTCACCTTCTCTCTGCTGGCTTGAGGAGTTGACTTCTCCTCCCACTATTCTGTCATGTTCCTGTTGGAAGGAACTTGCAGATGCTTCCCTGCTAGGTGGGCCCATGCCCAAAGACTGTCCCATTGGCATTTCCTCCTCTGAGAAAGGATTTATTCTCTGTCTTTTCTCCCCATAAGTTGTCGATGTTGTAAGGGGAGTCTCTCTGTCCCTTTTCCTGCTTGTATCCTCCTTTTTTGGAGTTTGGAGGATTGATGCTTCAGCTGATGTTTCTTGCCTTGGAGGAGCAGTTTGTTGTGGCTGTTGCTCAGTGGATTTTGGGGCTTCCACTGTCTGCTCTTGCTGCACAGGCTGCTCCTGTCTTTGTTCTTCTTGTTGTTGCTGTTGTTGTTGATGTACTTTCTCCTGCTGCACTCCTTCTTGCTGTTCCACCTCTTTTTCTTTGCCTTTGCTGGATGTCTATTGAGTGTCCATGGCAGCTTGCTGATGTGTTGTTGAAGATCAGGTGGCTGCTCCAAGTTGCCTTTGATATGAGAAGGAAACCTGTCCACAAGTTTCCAAGTCAGCCTGTTTTTGAATATTCCTAGCCTCTCTTTCTAGCATCTGCTCTCTAGTGATTGGCTCTTCTAGAGTGCCCTCTTTCCAGCTGAAAGAATTGGCATACTTTTCAACATGAGGCAGCCTTACATGTGAATAGTTACCCAATTTGTATTTTATCCTTCTGAGGGAGATAAAATGATTAGGGTCATAAGGTGTCCATTTGAAACTTGTTTGCAATTTGAAGCCCTCTAGGATCATATCTGCCTCCTTCCATCCCTCCTCTCTTTTGTTGTATAGAAAAGGGCCTAGCTGGTTCCTTACCTTCAGCTGCACCTTCTTATTCCTACTTTGAAAATGGAAGCAGTCTGCATTTCCAAACTGCCTGAAGTATTCTAGGGCAAAAAGTCTCATAGGGACATACCTTGGCAGCCTATAAGGGTCCAACTCATAGCCATATATTCTGATTACTGTGTGGTGTTGGTAAAAATACCAATCACCAATGCTGTAGGCTTTGGAGAGATGGAGAACTCTTTGCATGTCATCAGTCAACCTTGGAGGAGGGACACCATACAACAATGTCATTGCTGGGTGAATGAACAGGTCTATGAATTCACAGTATGTGTATGGTAATTTAGAAATATCATGAAAAAGTGAAGTCCAAAGCACAACTGACCTTGGATTCCCCTGGGCATTAAGTTTCTTGAGGGGAATGGAGAAACTGTCTGGTTGATAAAATAAGAACAGATGGTAGATGTATGAGGTGTATCTGAACACCCTTTCCCTTTGTAGATTCATTAGATGTTCATGGATCTTTTCTGCAATATATTGGGCATAGTCATAGTGTACAACTGGAGGCTTTCCAGGAGAAAATATGGACAACATTGCCATTATAGTGTCATCAACATCCTCAATTCCCCTGTACCCCAGGACGTAGCTGATCAAATCCACCAGCATTCTGCCCAAGTCATTCAGGTACTGATATCCAATAGGAGGAGTTCTCATAGTTTCAGAGCTTGGCTGTATGAATAACTGATTAATTTTGATGATCTGGGCACTTGACAAATTACTCCCCTTCTTTACTAAGTCCTGCATGGAGAGAGGGGTCAATGGCCTTGCAGTGTGGAAATGCAGCATCTCATTTATGGTTTCTGGGGTGATATGGAACAATATTGAGCCTGTAGGACTGAGAATAGCTCTTTGGCATGGATCATAGCATTCCTGGCATCTGTGGATCAAGTCTGGAAGGGCATTGACTTGAGGGAGGTTGTAAATGGGCAAATTTGAGTCCCAAATCCCTAAAATATCAGCTCCGCCAAGGTGTTGGGCTTTCAATTCATTTAGCATGTGAATATTAAACTTAGAACCCATTGGGAACCAGTCTATCATCTGATAATCTACATCTCCCAGGGCTTTCCATTCTAACTCCCTTTGAGGGGCATTCAGAGGCTGGATATTCAGGGCTATTGGTGTTTCCATGGCTAGTAAGGCTTCTGAATTGTATGTAAACTGTTTTGAGTGAGCAGAACAACGCAGAGGAGTTTCTTTACAATGTAAATGTGAATTGTAGGGAACAAAGGGCGAATTGAGCAAACAGCAATTGAAATACCGTTTATAGGACTGATTAAAACAGTAGTAGGACTGACAAGAGTGTTTCTATGGTGAATTTATGTAATGGAGGTTTATAGTTCACGACTGCGCGAACTACCTGTGAATTCAGGTCAATTTTGTCAAATGCAGGCTTGGCAGAAGGTTTTTTGCCTTGCCAGTTGGAAATGAGTGCAGGTCACTGGATGCTTAATGGTGATTCTGGTGCTTTACACTCTCTTAAACAGTTTGCTTGTAGAAATATGGATAAAACCAGGTGCAGGGAACAATTTTGAGAAATACCTTGCGAATTGTCGATGACAGTTGCAAATGCAGGTACGACGGAGGCGCCCACGGTTTGAGAGTCGAGTTGTGCAGGTTGGCGCTGATTTGGTCATAAAATGCATGCAGGAATAACAATAGTTGCTTTGGCAAAAAGTGGGAAAAACACGCATTTTTGGCTAAAATATGGATTTTTGGCATATTGGCGCGTTTTTGGGATGACATCAGCATGACGTCATCAGGTGGGGTCAAGGTCGGATGACGTCAACATGACGTCACCGGGTGATGTGGCAAGCTGTGATTGGTCCACGGGGATAATGAGGTGGTAGACATATCAGCGCAGGGGCGGACAAGAGTGCTGACGCGACGACGGGGTGGCACTGACGTGGTGATGACGCAGGCATAGCAGAACCGTCGGTAAATCATAAGCGGTAATGGTTTTTTCTCAGACCGCCTTAGATACGGTCACGGTTTTGTAAGAGGGCGACCCGAGAAATTGTGAGGGCGACGTGTGGCAGAGGCCTGACGTCACCCTCTGACAGTTTCTCGGGTGCTAATCTTCGGACGTCGGGCCCAACCCGATATGCATAATGGTCGTCCGATCAAAGGCACCCGATCGGACGGTTGACGGGTCGCTGAATAGTGCGGACGATACGGCAGCGGGGAAGTAATAAAATATTATTTTCTTTTGAAAGGCGTGCCCAGCGGGACTTTAGGTTTCGGCGGAATTATATGGTTTTTCAATATAAAATAAAAATAATATCGCGCCGATACTTTGGATAAAATGGAAAAAGTGGGTATTTGTGCACTTTTTGCAAATGAAGCGGGTTATGGGTAAAAAGGGTTTTTCATAAGTTTTTCTTAGCAAATAAAGGGTTTAATGGGTCAAATGGATTCAGAAGGGGGAAGGGGGGTAAGGCTTAGGTTTCTCAAACTGACCAGATGTCCATTTGATCCCTGACAGAGGACATATGGCTATAATGCCAAGGGGAGGGATATTTATACAATGTTTGGGGTTTATACACCATGGTGTTATAATAGTAGGGAAAGGGTAACATAGGGGAATTATATAATAGAAGTTAGGGATTAATGTGGATGAAAGGGTGGATGAGGGGTGATATCACTAAGTTGATTTGAAAATCACTTAGTTTAGGGAGTAGATCAAAATGAAAAGATTTTTAGACAAGAAATGTGGCTTTTAAAGGAATAAGAACCACCATAAAACCGCAAATTCTTCCATGAATCTCAACTGATGAGGGGATGTTAGTAATGAATGGGAAAGGGGAAAAATGGGAAGTTAGACATGCTTCTTTGTTTTGCTGCAACCTGATGGAGAAGAAGACCTTCTCAATCCATTGATTTTGCTTTATGAAAATAGGTTAGCACACCTTCAATTGTAAGGAGTGACACTTCTGCAACCCCATCTGCCTACCCATCTATTTGCCTAGCATTTTTTGTTTCTTCTTGGAGGGTGCACTTAGACTTGCAGACCCTTATTTGCCTTTTCTTTTCTCTAGCTTTTTCCTTTTGATTTTCTATCTAATGCTACCCTTATTGCTTCCAAGGTCCCAGATTAAGTAGTTGGGAGCCTTACTTCTCTACCTAAGCTACTTGTCTGCCAAGATTAAACAGTTTGGACAAACTTCTTTCTCTATTCTACAACTGAAAATTTAAAACATGGCACGATCCAGTTTAGGCTGTTGGACCATCCATCAAAATTGAGTCCACATCAAGCTATATACACACCTTGTCTTCTCTTGGAAATATGGGATCTTTGCATCATCAAAGCAGAGCATATTTGGAACTTTCTTTGCCAATCATGAAATATGAAACCTATTGGTATAGGTAGCTAACATGACCAACCTGAAGTATGAGATGAATTCGATTTGTACCTACAACCCTGAACTTCAAACTTCGAATTCTCTTCTCAGTATACTGTTCACAGCTTCGATCACCTTTGCTCCAATACCATGTAGAAATTATGACTATAGATTAACTTGATTATGCAATATAACTAAAGCAAAATACTTAATCTACTTCTACAATCAAACTTGCGGAAGCTTAATCAATTTGAGAAAGATCAAAGAAAACACATATAACAGAGAAGAAGAATCAATGCACATGAAACACAGAAGAATACTATGGGGAAAGCCTCAGCTAAAAACCCCACTATTTGTATTATCATACAAGGTGGAAATACATCAAGATTACACAAATCTTTAGCTCTCAGAGCTAGCCAGCTCTCAGTACAATCCTCCTGGATGCTCACAGCCAAACAAAGCTTCTCACAAGCCTTCTCCTCTGCCCTCCAAGCCTCCTATTTCCTTGCGCAGTTTTCCCTGGGTGATCTAGCTGTTACCCAGTGTAACACTGATCTCACACACTGCTCCAACACACTGTTAGAACTGTGCAATCCTCAAGGAACCTTGTTTCTTCTGCATGGATGAGTTTCCTTTATAGGAAAATTCCTCCAACTGATAGTACAATGTCCCTGTCTTTAATCTCAACTGGGTCTTTGTATGAACTGACATGCATGAGTTATTTATGAGAGAATCCTCAGTTATCTGGAGTACACTAGTTTCATGCATGCATGCATTAACTGACTGAACTCACAATTAGTTCCTCAATCTGTTTGGAACTAATTTAACTAGACTTAACTCAGTTAACTGAGCTAACTAATTACAACTCAAATACAACTCATCCTTATCTCCTTAATTAAGGGATAATTTCCTTAATTTAAGGGATAACTGTTGCATGACTTCACAAAGACTTCTAGCTTGAATTTCTCCAACTAATTAATCCATAATGAATTAATTAATTATTTTTTTCAAGCGGCTAGTGAGACTAAATTCGAATTTTAATTCTCAATTTTAATTCAAGGACAAATCAAAATTGGAATATTCTGAATGCTATTTTTAGCATTTCTATTTTTAGAATTTCTTGTTGTTATTTTCAACAGTACCGGCTCCAGATTTGGATCACCAATGGATGCGACCCTCGAATAGCTCTGATGCCATGTAGGAATTTACAGGGTAATTTCCTTAGATAGAACACCAAAGGACACCACTCACAAACAGATTACAAATCAGTACACCAGTACTCTTGACATGGTTAAAACCCTCAAAGAGGGAAACAGTCCACGACCTGAGCCAACGGGGCCACTTCAGGCAATTTATTAATGTAAAAGAAATAAAATTTACATAAGCTTCTCTCATGAACGATCACCTAACAAATGACCCTCCATGCTCTTTAAATATAGATCATGGACCAATCAGGTGTTAAGCCATAGATCAAGTGTCAATAATACCAATGAGAGAATGAACTACCAGATCACTTCATGTCTAGAACATATCGTGACCGTCAGATTGTAAGTTACAAAAAGTACATACTAAAGAAACACACTTTACCTAACTATAGACTAGACCAAGTTATACTTAATTATTTCCTATGTGTTGGAATATCCTAACAAAAATGAATGATGTGATAAAGTGATAGATTTAATTAAGCTTCAAAGTTAATTTTTTTATTTTTATTTTTATTTTTAAATTATAAAGTAGGTATAATTTTGAAATTATATATATATATATATATATATATATATATATATATATATATATATATAGATAAATGATTTGATGTTGTATAATGAAGTAATTAAAAAAAATTAATATATCACATTTTTACCATGTGAAGAATTAATTAGGTTTTTTAACTAAAATTAAATTTATCATTTAATTTGACAACAAGGATAATAACGTGTTTATAACATAACAATAAATAAAATTGAGTTACAACACACTACACATGTAAGGAATTTGATATGTAGCAATTTACATAAATAAAATAAAGAAACAAAGAATATCTAATCTGGTGGTTCAGTTGGGGTGCTCCTGTTGGGGCTTCTCGATTAAATCTACCCTACCAACTAGGAATGTCTATCTAACTTCCTAGCCCAAGGAACCTCCACAAGTTCCCTAGCCTTCACAGCCCAAGTCCAACAACAACTGCCATATTGTGTTAAAAAATAGGTCCAATGCTCTCCTACCACAACCAACATTAATCTCACCAAAATTTCTCCTTTCTTCATTTTCCCTCCAGTACTTTCTCCCCATGCCAAAAATAAAGACCCAAGACCCCCCTTCCCCTCTCATCCTCCTTTCCTTATTGTCTCCCCCACTCATCCACGTCAACCACCTATCATTAAAGCCATGAATACCAACATCCTTTCCCTTGTTGTCTCCCCCACTCATCCACCTCAACCACCTATCATTAAGGCCATGAATACCGACGTCCTTTTTAGTTCAATAACCTTGAATTTTCACCTATATCTTATCTAGACATAAATTTGACAAGACACCTTGTTAGACTTTAGAAAATGAAATAATAATTAAATATTAAATAATAATAAAGTATTAATATTAAATCATATCATTATTCACACTAATCTAATAAATTTATGACTAATAAATATATACCAATATAACTTAATAATTATAAGCCAAGATTTTAAGGTTAATTAATTACTAATTAAGAGTAGTCATTAATCAAGCTTAATCATTTATTTTAATCATCTAACATAATTTTAAGTTTTAGAATACTAGTGTATTCATGTGAGGTATGTACCTAGCATACACATACCTCGTATACGTATACTAATAATACTTATTGGATTCAAACACAAAATGCCAATTACTAAGCATATAGGCTAACAAGTGGGGAAGCATAATCCCTGCTAGTTAAGTGGATGTTATGCTTTTAGAAAAATTGCAAATTGATATATGAAGTAGAAAAGTTAATTGCCTACTAAGGATATGGACTTGCATAAATTTTTGGTAGGTAGTAACCCCTATTAAGTTGACACATTTACTCCTATATGTTAAAGCATTGAACAAAACATAAATAATGGTAGGCAGTAACTCTTGGTATGTATATTTATTTCCATCTTGTTGCTAGTCATTTTTATGCAAATACATGCTTAAGTTATTGTGGGTTGTAATTGATAGTGTTATTTATATGAGTATGCACTATTTTCAAGGATTTTAATTATCAAGCTTAACAATGAAAAATCATTACACAAATTTTAAAAATAATGACATAAATATTGCAACTACATCGAGGAATTATGTCAAAAAAATAAGAGGAAGTTATCCACATGGCACAAAGCCTATCAAATGTTTGAATTTTTTTTTTCAATAATATTGATTATTTTTTTTCAAATTTAAACTTTATAACTTGGATTTTCTCAACACTAAACTAATAGTGGTCAACAAAAAAATTGATTGTTATAATCCTGCCTTGGCAAAGACTAATAAGATAGTGTAAGATAATAAGATCAAGTAAAACATTACATACCACCACACACACATAAAACACTTTTGCTACCTAACATATTTAATAAAAAAAATTATTCTAAAATAAACTTAAATATATAATCATTTATTACCACCATATTGGTATATTAATACATTTAGATGTATAATTATTTATTACATTTAATACATCACACTTTTGTTGTCATAAGTTATAATGGATTTCTTTTTATTATTGAGTAAATTTAGATGTATAATCGTTGTACAATTTAATTATTAATTAGATGTAAAATAATTGATTATAAGGTCTTTCATCAGGAATATTTTTTATTCAAAATTTTATAAATATAAAAAATAATCATTTAAATTTTGTAAAGTTTATATTAAATTTAATTATTTAAATAATAGAAAATAGTAAATATTGTATTAGTTTAAAATATCAATATTACTTGAGTCATTTTTTAAAAATTGTCGAGTAAAATAAATATGATATTTATTTAAATATATTTTTGAGATTGTTAAAAAGAATTATAAACAAACATTTTATATTAAATGTAAAAGTTTATTTTAATATGTTAAATGATTTTAGGTTGTACCATTGTATTAATGGAAAATATTAATATTGTAAAATATTAATATTCTATTATTGAAAAATATCAATATTTAATTGGTAAATTTAAAAAAAATTAAGGATGTAAAATAAATATAGTGATATTTATTTAAATATACATTATGAGTTTGCGAAATTTGGAAAAAGAAAACAAAATGTTTTTAAATGTAGAATCCATATAAACTAAAGAAAATAAGAAAGTTGGATGAGAAGGTTTAAAGCAAGAGGTTTCTCTACAACAAGACCTCTAGCTCTATTGCACTAGGAAATTTGCTATTGCATGCAATAATAGGTTTCCCTCCAGTTCCCCACCTTCTCTACAGGCATGAAGAATGATCTCATAGATTATTCATTGGACCCCCTTGAGGGAACTTAGGTTTGGGATTTCCCTCCCCATAACCCTATCTGGCAAACTCCTTCCTCTCTACAATCCTCATAGACCCCTATCTTCAAATCTCCCTGCTAGTTCTTTTCGATAATCCTCCCTCTGTCCTCGCACCCTGACAACCCTATTATCACTACAGTTGTTAATAGGTCCTAGGTAGATGACCCACTTTCCAACCACACTCCTCTCAAGGACCATGACCTTTCCCCTCTTCCCAACACTTCCTTGACTAAACCCTCCTCACCTCCGTCTCATTCCCTATGTATCAATCCTATTACCCTAGATACTACCATTTTCCACTTACCGACTTACCGATCCTACCACATCTAGGAATTTCCTCCTACCTATTTTCTAAGTGGTTAATTGATTCTAGATATGCACTCTAGTGTATTTACCCCAAGACATTTACCCTTGATAGCTACAATTGGTAATGAAGCTCTCAAACCTAGCCAAGAATGCATCAAATGCAAGGTCGAGGAACCTCATCTCACCCTAGGGAACGATATTCGGCTCAATGATATCCATAAAATGGAGAACTCAATGGTGGTAGGGAGATTTTCTAATAAACACATGTCATTGGAAATATTGTGCAAGTAGATAGAGCCAAATTTCCTCCCACTGCTTGGCTATACTCCCTATTGTTTGATCGTAGAAAACTGATGGATGGGATGGATAACAAATTTAGCAGAAGATGAAGAGAAAATTCTCAGGGGTCACTGGCTCTAAGGCTCACAAGCCCTATATGCAAAGAAATGGTCAAAAATTTTAGATGAATGCTTGAAGAAGCTATCCATTATGTCTATTTGGGTAATATTACTGCATGTACCTATCATATTTTGGTTGCTCAATGTTTTCAACAAGATAGGAAACACATTGAGTTTCTTATACAAAGTCGATCTCTCTTTTTAACATATAGGGTACATGGGGATGTCCTAAGTGTTGGTGGGCCTTAATCTCTCCTTTGGGCCCTCAAACTTCATAACCATAAACTCTAGAGAGCTTGTTTATAGGAAGAGCTTGGATTATGAAGGAATGCCCTTCAAATGCAATCGTTTTCATACATATGGCCTTTTGAGCAGAATTGTCCAATGGGTAAATCTATTAAAAAATGGGTACTCAAAGAGGAACTCTTCTTTGTCTCCCCACTGTGGGTCTCCTCCCCAACTCAAAACAAGGAACACTTAGTGGAAGCGTCTCAGGAAGAAAAGCCCTTTCGGACCTACGTTGTGTAGTGAAGAAATTTCTTCTCTAATTGAAATCGTGTCAGCTTCCTCTAATGGTCAAATAGACACCAATATGCGTTAGTCATCTTCTGAATGGGATCCCACATAGCAAGGTATGTAACTCCCACCTCCCCCCTTCATTTCTTGCATAAATGAATTATGTTTTCTATCAAATGGTTTTCAACCCTCTTCTCCCCCTCTTGTTTCCTCCCCTCCTCCCCCTACTACTCTCTCGTCTCTCCCACCCCTCTTGCTTTCTATTTCTTCTACCATCCACTTTATTGGTATGTCCTCTCCCTCCCTCAAGTACACTCTTTTGCTAGCCAATATATCCCTCTACAAACATCCTTCTCTATACCTTCTACCCTTCCCTCCCCTCTTTCATACAACCTTCATTCCCTTTCAAAATACTGAGCCCCTCATCCCAAGACTCATTAGAGGACTTTGTCTCAAAATAGAGTTATGTTCTATGGACCTTGGAGACTAGAGATCATAAGCCTTTCAACAGTGGCAAAAAATCCTATCTACCTTGTGCCAAAAACTAGGCATTCTCAGAAATTCAAGCTAGGAAAGAGCATACCATCCTCAAGGCCCTTAAAGCGATAGCCCCCTAATTGGTTTCCGTATTAATATTCTCTCTTTGAATTGTAGGGGTGTAACCAAACCCTAAAAAAATGGCTCTGAAACAATTGATTGATGTCCATCAACCGCATATTAGTTTTCTTCAACAAATAATGTTGGATGGGGATAAGGTGGTATTAATCCTAAAACTCATGCTTCCTCATTGGGACTTCATCTCACAAGATTCTTTTGAGTGATTGGGAGGTCTTGTCTCAGGTTGGAACTCTATAGCATATGCTTTGTCTCAATTTGGTTATTTCGCTCATGATTTGTCCTTGATTTATTCTTTATAGACTTGAACATATCTTTTCAAGGCATAAATATCGATGGTTCATATATTAATTGAAAACCTTTCTAGGACACTTTCTTCAATATTATATAGAGTGTCCAACATAATACCTTCATTGGAGGCGACTAAAATTTTACTATGGGAGACTCTAAACCTATAGTTCCTTAGCTGCATAGGATACCCTCTCTTATTAACTCATATATAATTTGATAGGTGTGTGATTCCTTGATCTCCTACCCCCTAAAATTCTTAACACTTAGTCAAATAGACGATCTAGGTAGGCCAAGGTATCCAAAAGACTAGATCGATTCTTGATTGTTGAAGATCTGTCCAACCAAATTTTAATGTTCACCAATGGGTCTCTATAGAAAGAGATTCAGACCATCATCCAACCCTCCTATAATTTGTCCCCCCCCTCAAAGTTTCCCTCCCCCTTCAAGCTAAATCACCACTAGTTTTATGACTCCACTTTGCATGACTCTATAAAACATATTTGGTGTCCCTTTTCCTCTAGTTGCCCATAATCTCCACCAATCCAATTTTAGAAGAAGCTAAAGGAAGTAAAATATTTTATCATACAACGGGCTAAGCACAAACATATCAGGTATTGATTTTGTATTGACAAGTTATGGCTTGTGGAGTGGTCTCCTTCCTTAAGGAGTAGTTGTATGGTGTTACCCTCCCTCCATGGTTTTGATTAATACTTCTCCCACCATCACCATATCCATACCCACCGCAATTCTCCACTTTGTCGAAGACTCGCTATCTCTTTCAGTTTAAAATGGTTTTGACAGAAGTTGTGATTTCAACCACCATGTCCTCTCTTTATTTTTCTTTTCATGTGTTCTTTCTCTCCATTATTTCCTTGACCCCTGGGACCCACTCTTTCCACAATGATCACCAATCACTGGTGGAATTTAGGATCCTCATTGCCAATGATCCACATCATTCCCTCATATATTGGACTCCCGCCAACCCCTTCTGCAACTGGACTGACGTCATATGCAACCGACGTCATCCAAACATAGTGGCCTTATGTAACCTCAATGGCCTGGATCTGCACAGTTCCATTTGTTGTGTGTGGAGCATGATTGTTTAGAGGTCTTTGTTTCAGCCGGATGTATTCCCCAGGAAGTTTGTACACCCCTCCACGTGGGGGGGTGTCGAGGGGACTTGTCCCCCTCGCGGGGGTCCGGGGGGGCCGATCCCCCTCAGCTAGGGGGTCCAGGGGCCAGCAGTCCCCCGACGGGGGCTCAAGGGCAACGCCCCCGAAGCTAAAAACATATGTAAAATTGCCTTGTAAAGTATAGTAATTTCTAGTCAATTTGGGTCGTTCATTAGGCAGATGATCTGACGGTAGAACTTATGTTTAGTTTAGGGTTTTTTGCCCTAGAAGGCAACCCTTCTCTTCATATGAGGGCATTGTATTTGAGGCTATGTAATAGATGTGTATTCTCTGAGTGAGAAACAGAGAGGTGAGACTATGAGAGAAAACAAAGGATATTACAACGAATCTACTGTAGGTTGTGTCTCTTCATTTTACTGGATAATAGAAAGGAAGGACTGGCTGTTCAGGGTGGACGTAGCCCAAACTGGGTGAACCACATATATCTGTGTCTCTCTTGTTTTATGCATTTTCTGTGTTTATATTTTTTCAATATTTTATGTGTTCCATTGCTCCGTAATATATAATTTTATATATTACAAGATGAATGGCACTTTGGCTATCACTGTATAACGTGCCCATATCATGCTCCTTACCCAATTCACCCATAAACATTTGTTACCAAATCATTTCTTTACTAGCCTCTGTAGCAGCAACATACTTTGCTTCTGTTGTTGAAGAAACAACACTTTGGATTTTTGAAACCCAACTAAAAATTGTTCCACCAAGAGTAAATACATATCCTGTAGTGCTCCTCCTATTATCTCTATCACCTACCATATATGCATCAACATATCCCTGTAGAGAAATGTTTGAACCACCAAAGCATATGCTTGATTTGTGGTACCTTTCTAATATCTGAGAATCCATTTCACTGCCATCTAATGTTCCTTTCCTGGATTGTTCATGTACCTGCTTACAACTCCCACTGCATGTGCAATATCAGGCCTTGTGATGACCATTGCATACATTAAGCTTCCAACTGCTGATGCATATGGAACTTTAGACATATAATCCATGTCTTCTTGGGTCTTTGGGCACATTTCCTTACTAAGTTTGAAATGGCTAGCAAAAGGTGTACTAATTGGTTTTGCATTGTGCATATTAAATATATTCAACGCCTTTTGTATGTACTCATTCTGAGACAATGTTAATTTGTGATTTTTCCTGTCTCTAGTGATTCTCATACCAAGGATTTGTTTTGCAGCTCCCAAACCCTTCATTGCAAATGAATTTTCCCATTTTCTTTTGAGCACATTTATTTCCTGCATGTTAGACCCTGCAACAAGCATGTCATCTACCTACAATAACAATATAATATAGCTGCCATCATTTTTCTTTTTCAGATAAACACAATGATCAGAGTGACATCTAGTATAACCTTGTTCAGACATAAACTTGTCAAATTTTAGATACCACTGCCTTAGAGCCTGTTTTAAGCCATACAAGCTCTTCTTCAACCTGCACACTAGTTTCTCCTTCCCTTTCACCTCATATCCTTGTGGCTGCTGCATATATATCTCTTCCTCCAAATCCCCATGGAGAAAGGTTGTCTTTACATCTAACTGCTGAAGATGCAAACCTTCAACTGCTACTAGACTTAAAATAGCTCTGATTGAAGTCATTTTAACAATAGGAGAAAATATTTCATCAAAATCAATACCTTTCTTCTGTGCAAACCCCTTCACCACAAGTCTAGCTTTGTACCTCTGTTTTCCTCCATCTTCTTTCTTCAGCCTGTAAACCCATTTATTCTTCAATGTAGTTTTTCCTGCAAGCAACCTGACTAAGTCCCAAGTCTGGTTATGCATTAAGGAGTCCATCTCTTCTTCCATGGCTACCTCCCACTTCTTCCTGCTTTCAACCTGCATTGCTTCTTCATAACATTCGGGTTCACCGGAATCAGTCAACAATAAATAATATAACGAAGGAGAGTATCGTTCAGAGGGTCTACTTATCCTGGTAGATCTTCTAACACCACTTTTAGGTGTTTGGGGTGCCTTTTGCTGTTGTGGTGGCTGTTGTTGTTGTGGTTGTTGATTATTATTATTTTCAGGCACCTTTAATTTTTCAGTGATTTCATCAAGGACTGCGTATTCCTTGTTTTCTTTTCTTGCAACTTATTCTTATACAAGACCTTTTCATTGAATATTACATCTCTACTCCTAATTATTTTGTGATTTTCGTAATCATATAAGCGATAACCAAAATCATTAACACCATATCCAATAAAGGTATATTTCTTTGACTTTGCCTCATGCTTTGTTCTATTTTCTTTATCAATATGGACAAAGGCCTCACAACCAAAAGGCTTTAAAAAAGAGTATTTTACCTTTTTACCTGTCCATGCTTCCTCTGGAACACCACCATCCAACGAACTTGAAGGCCCTTTGTTTATTAGATAAACAATAGTATCTACAGCATCTGCCCAAAACTGTAAAGGCAATCCTGCATGCAATCTCATGCACCTTGCACGCTCCATGATTGTTCTGTTCATCCTTTCTGACACACCGTTTTCTTGTGGTGTTCTTGGAACTGTCTTCTCTCTGCGAATTCCATGCTTTGAACAGTACCTATCAAACTCTTTGCTGCAATATTCACCTCCATTATCTAATCTAAGGCACTTTCATGTCTCAATCTCAACCAAAGCTTTCCATTTCTTGAAAGTATCAAATACATCAAATTTATTCTTAATACAATAAATCCAAGTTTTTCTAGTTGCATCATCTATAAAAGTAACATAATAACGAGAGCCACTGAGAGATTATACCTGAGCAGGTCCCCATACATCTGTATGCACAAGCTCTAATTTTTTGCTCTTCTTTTCTTTCTCAACTCTGAGAAATCTGACTCTCTTTTGTTTTCCATAAATGAAATTCTCACAAAAGTCCAAATCAAAATTCTTCAAGCCCGGTAGCAAATTCCTTAAGTGAAGAATCTTCATCCCCTTTTCACTCATGTGTTCAAGCCTATGATGCCATAATGCTGCATCTACTCCTTTGGAAGTTAAAGCATTAATAGAGTTAGAAATACCATTGCATAAATACAATGTACCAACCTTTTCGCCTTTTGCTATTACCAGGGCTCCTTTGGTGACTGTTATCACTTAGAACTAATTTTTTTTTTTTATTCATATAGTTGTTTGTCCTAGTCCAATTACAAAGGTCTGTGTCAAGTTGATTTCGTTTTATATGTCTTACTTAGGATTTGGAGTTTTAAAGTTTTTGATTTAAACTATACTCGAATCGTATTGGTTCTCCTCCACCATCATTGTTCCATAGTCATGTCTTGTCTCATCCGAGTCACCGAGTCTTTTAGGGATTTCGCAGCGTAATCCTATTGGCCAGTTTCGCAGCGCAATCATGGTTTACCAATTTCGCAGCGCGTTATGATTAGGCTGTTTCGCAGCGCATCATTAGAATTTAAAACTAACAGCGCTGCGAAATCATGGATTCGTGCATTTCGCAGCGAACCCTTCCCGAAATGTCAAGTCCGTAGGTGAGTCATCAGTTGTGTCCACTCATGTCAGTTTATGTACCTCTTGTATCACATTTGAGCGCTCATTTGCCACTACCTCACCAATAGATCTGTTGATATGCATAGAAATATCATTCTCAATAGATTCTACCGTGCATAGACCTTTATGATAGTCGTAAGTGCTGCATGAGTGACCTGTCTGTTTGATTATGTATGGAAGTGTTTCAATGAAAAATTTGAATTTCAAGCGAGGCTGATTTCAAGCGAGCCTGATTACAAGCGAGGCTGAATTAAAAAGAACTGAACCACCATTGCAACTGAAGCTGTTAGACTCTGTGTGTGTGAAGATTTTGAAAGGAAAATGGAGAGAAAGGAGCACAGATCCGGTAAATGCCAGAGGATTGAACCTGAGGGCCTGGATATAGCGTTGAGGGATGAAGGCGTGAAGAAAGCGTTCAAAGATTCTGGGTGCTGGAACTTTTGCAAAAAGCTTCAAGGAGAACATGCGCAGGTAACCAAAGAATTTGCGCTAAACTTCACTGGTTTAAATTCAAAGATAGCTATGCTAGAAGTCCAAGTTTCTCCAGAAGCCATAGCTGCTGTGACAGAGATCCCAAGAGGACGGGAAGAATGGTTTAAAAATTTTAAGTTTGATATGAACCCTTGTAAAGAGTTTTTAAAGGAGGCATATGTAAACGAAGACTTAACAAAAGCAGTGCCCAGAAATTATGTCAAGGAACATTATGCTCTTCTTCTCACCTGCATTCAGAAATACTTGACCTGTGAAGGAAGGTACAATAAGGTCTATTCTTACCATTTCAAACTGCTTTTACATTTCACTGGGAAAGTTTCCATAGACATTCCTTTTTACCTATTTCGCAGTTTGAGTAAGATGTGTGATAAGGTGCAGCTGAGGAAAGAGGACTGTGAAACCTCTTTATTTCATCATGGTTTGATTAAGTTGCTAGTTTTAGATGGCCTCCAAAAGATAGGCAGAGACTGGAATTCATTTATTTTCATGGCTGGATTCCAAAGCAAGACTGGCCTTACTCCACAACCAGTCAGAGAACTCACAATAGTTGAACTTCAAAAAGAAGCAAGAGCTAAAAAGAAAAACAAGTCACAGCCAAGAAAACCAGTGAAGCCACTAATCATTCAAGAACAACCTCAACAATCAACAAAGGAAAAATCTCAGGATAAGAAGACTGTACCTGAAACAAGCAGATCTGAAGCAGTCTCAAGGGTAAGGACAAGAAGCCAAATAAATAAGGAAAAAGGTAAAGCCATAGCTGTTGAAGAGAGCCCAGTGTCTAAGGCAAGCTTGAAAGATCTATTACAGGCCATTGAATTCGAGCAATCTGAACCAGTCCATATTGATTTAACACAGTCATCACCAGAAGGTGCCAAGAAGTCTAAAGCCTCAAAAAGGCTTAAATTCGATGAGCCAGGTGAAGAATTTATTTTTAAACCCAGAAGACCTATTACAAGGAAGCAAGTAAAGGAAGCGCTGCCCAGAACAGAGGAGACCGAGAAGGTTAGGCAAAAGGGTACAAGCAGAACAGTCATCACATCTCAAGGAGATAATATAGCAGTCATAAAGAGCCAATTAGAAGCAGCTAAATATGAGATTGCCAAATTGAAGCAAGCAGTTAGAAAACATGCAGATGTGTATACAAATTATCGTAAAGCTCTGTGGAAAGGGACTGAAACCTTTCAAAATCAGTTGAATTCAGTAGTTGATGGCCATGCACAATTTCACACATGGACAGTACCAACAATCAAAGAGGCCCAGTTCATTAGAAAAATAAATATGCAATTAAGAGCTGAGAATAAAGCTCTGAAGAAGAAGATTGAAGACTTGAAGGTACAGCTGGACCAGTTATCTACTAAATGAATTTTCTCTTCAAGAGAGGTTTTGTTCCAAATTTTTGTCAAATCTGCTTAGTCTTATTGTTTTTGAAGACATGTAAATCCCTGCTATATATATGAAAAGTCGAAGGAAGTTTTTGGCAATCAAATGTTTCGGTGATAAAGGTCTCGGGTCAAAGGCAAGCTGTTTCAAATAATACAGCAGTTTCGTAGCGCGCTACGAAACTGCTGTAGGTGATGATTTTAACGCAGACAGGCAGTTTGGTATTATGAGCGGGAATTTTGAAAGGGAGACACCTAAAGGGTATACAAGATATCAGATGGAGCTACAATAGCCATTCAGATCAAGACAGGTGTACCTTAAAAAGGGTGGAATATTTTAACCCAAGTTAAATTTCTGTTATAAAGCCACTCTATCACCGTTCAAAGAGTATTAAATGAGTTGCATACAAAGAACTTTTGCGTGCACACATATCCATCGATGCAGCCTCCAACACATGAGGAACGTGGCAGTGTTCCATATTTTGTGTTATTAAAAGCTAGAAGACATGCTACTGTACATTTGAGAAATTTGAGGAAAACTGGAACCGAGAAGCAAGGGACATCTCCCAACACTACTGAGCAGTTAAAGGATTTAGCGTTCAAGGTTGATATGGAGTATTAAACATCCAGCTCAGCCACATCAAAAAGGGGACCAGGTGTCAAAGAACAAGGAGAAGTCATTATGCATGGAAGATAGAGTTAGAGCCATAGTTAATTTAGAACTCTTTAAAACTCCAGTCAGCACTTTATTGTATTTAATAGTTAGTTAAATAGCTGATAGGTGTCATTAGAGGCAGTTATCGAATTCCCCTCATGCTGGAGGAGGAAGTTCGAATTAGTTAGAATAAGGATTCTATATATAGCTGAGACAACGATGTAATGAGGGTTGGATATTTTATAAAACAGAGTATTGTTTTGGCTTATGTAAAGACAGAGTTCAGTAATATAAGTTGGCTGCTTTTCTTCTCAGGATTCATAAAGGATTTCCATGTTCAGAATGGTGATTTTATTCTTTCCTTCATGTCTTTTACAGTTGTATAAATGCATAATCACTCAGAATTCACTGATTGTGCTCTGATTTCCTGTATGCATTTGTAAACTTTGGTTTTATATGAGTTGTGTTCTGAGCATCTAAATGCTAAATGCCCTGACTTCTATGTAAAGGCAGTATCATTGTTTACTGAAGTATGATTGACTCCATAGGCCCAATGGAAACTTATGTAATGTTTGTCCAGCCTTCATATTTGTCAATGTTATTCCACAAGAGTTAGCCATCTTATTAATAGTCAAAATCAATAACCCTTTTGAGAGAGCCCTCTCAGGCTAAGGAGGCTAAGCCTTAGTCAAAAGATTGGTTTGAAACAGTTCTTGAAGTCTTCCTGGTTTGCAGCCTTCCAGGGCTTGATTTTGAGATAACAGTGACCTTCCAAGCTTTATCTGTGAAAGTTGTCACACAACCTTCATCGTCTAACTGCCCTGTTGAAATCAGATTTTTCTTTAGATCTGGAACATGCCTTACCTCCTTTAGTAGCCATTGGTTTCCATTCTGTTGTTTTACAAGAACCTTACCCATTCCAACAATTTTACAGGGTTTATCATCACCCAAACGAACATGTCCAAAATCTCCTTGAACATAGTCAGGAAAGTATTTCTTATCAGGTGTGGCATGGAATGAGGCCACTAAATCTACCACCCAGGAATTAGTAATATTTTCGAAAGAAAGAATCAAAGCATCTTGTAACACCTCACCTGTCACATTTGCTTCATGATTTTTTTCTTGCTGTGAATCTCCTTTTCCCTTTCAAGATCTACAGTCTTTCTTTAGGTGTCCTTTCTTTCCGCATTTCCAACACACTATCCTCGATCTAGACTTGGATCTGCCTTTCCTTGATTTACCGCGATATCTTGAGCTCTTTCCTCTTTCCATTTTTCTTCCCCTAAACTCTGCACTCAAAGCATTACCCGATGTCTCACCGGAGCTTTTCCGTCACATTTCCTCGCTAAGGATAGCACCGACAACATCATAAAACTTTAAAGTACTAGATCCAGAAACAGAGTTACTAATGGCAATTACTAAACCATTCCAACTTTCTGGTAATGAGCACAAGAATAACAGAGCTCTAACTTCATCATCAAAGTTTACCCCTACAGAACATAACTGACTTGTAATAGTATTAAAATCATTTAAATGGTCTGCAACAGATCCACCTTCCAACTTCTTCGTATTAAATAACCATTTCATAAGAAATACCTTGTTTGAGGCCAAGGGTTTTTCATATAGTTTCTCCAACGCCTAAATCAAACCCTTTGTTGTTGTTTCCTTTGAAATGTTGAAGGCGACCGACGCTGCGAGGCACAACCGTATTGTTTCGAGTGCCTTTTTATCGAGAAGGTTCCATTCTTCATTTTTCATACCTGTCGGCATCTTTTATTTTCCACCCAATGGTAGGTATAGATCTTTCTGATACAGATAATCTTCCATCTGCATCTTCCACAGCGAGAAGTTTTGGCCTTTAAATTTCTCGACCCTAAACTTACCATCTTCCGCCATTGCTCCCAGTCGAATGAGGAACCCTTCTTTCTTGTGAGTTTATTAGCCAAATAGACCTTCGGCTTTGATACTAGATGTTAATAAAATTTACTAATAAGATCTCATTAGCATTGGCCAAAACCCTGGCCAATCTGACCAAGTGAGCCTTCACCGCTCACCTCCAAAGCTTGCATTACAATGAAGTCCTTCCAGCTTTTTATAAGCTCCATTACATATAATACCACAGGCAGAATACTATGGGTGCACAATACCATGTGCCCCAAAACCATCACTGTTTAACCTGGTCAACTTTGACTCTATCCTGAGTCAAGTTTACCTAACACCATTTCCCCTTGCCTCGGCAATTTGTCGTTTCTTCGCACACTCTATCTTAGAGGCAATGATCTAACTGGTCATATCCCGTCTCAATTGGGACACATCTTTTGTGTGAGGGTGCTTGATTTGGCACATAATGAATGGAAGGAAATATCCAAACTCAACTCAGCAGTTGCAGAAATTTGACTCTTCTAGCACTCTCCTTCAAAAATCTAACTGTAAATATCCCTAGCGAGTTGGGTTCCCTTCCACATTTTCAAAATCTTTACCTGGGAGTCACCGAGATGATAGGTACCATTCCCTCTTCCTTGGAAAATATTTCAGCATTGATTGAGTTTGGTTTGGAATCCAATAGTCTCACCGGTCCTATTTCGAGTCAACTTCGCAGTTCCAGAAATTTGACTCTACTGTCACTCCACATCAACTATCTGATGGAAAATATCCTGAGGGATTTAGGTTCCCTCCCACATTTATTTGAAAGTGATTTGGTTGGGAGAGAAAGACCTAACAGGTACCATTCCCTCTTCCTTGGGAAACCCATGTGCAATAACTTTCAATTGTCCAAAATGATTTGTGTTGCATTCCCACATCCTTGTCAAATATGTTTAAATTGCAATATCTCAATTTAGCTTTAAATCAAATTAATGGAGAGATTCCAAAGTTTATTGGAAAATTTTCTAACTTGGTATCACTCGGTTTAAGTCATAACAAGCTGAGTGGGACCATGCCTATAAATTTGGTTAAGTTATCTTTTCTAGAAACATTGCTTTTAAATAAAAATCAACTTGATAGTGGTAATGTTATAAATATGCCTTTTCATATAGCTCTTACTAATTTTTCTCACTTAAAGTACCTATGGTTGCACAACAGTAAATTAAGTGGTCTTTTTCCCCTTGCCATAGGTAGACTTTCTACTAATTTATCTATATTAGGGTTATCAAATAATAAAATACAAGGGAACATCCCTCCACATATAGGAAATCTTAGTAGCCTAACTTTCTTAAATTTAAGTGAAAATTTTCTAAATGGTAATGTTCCACTATTAGGAAAACTTGTAAAAATAGAAAGATTGTATTTAAGTAACAATAATTTGGAAGGAAACATACTGACGATTTTGAAGGATTACACCACATTGGTCTCTTGGATGTTAGTCAAAATAATCTCTCTGGAAAGATTCCAAATTCCCTTTCAGACCTTAAACAACTAAGAAGACTACATTTTCATCACAACAAGTTATCAGGAAGCATACCTTCCAACTTACTAGATTGTATAAATTTGGAATTTCTTGACCTATCTCACAATAGGCTCTCCAGAAGTATACCACATGAAATTTGTAAACTTTCTAATCTACAATTCTATTTGAATTTTTCATGGAATTCATTGGAAGGCTCCTTGCCCATGGAGATTGGTAAAATTGCAATCGCTCAAGCTATAGACATTTATTTCAATTAATTGACTATGGCAATTTACCCTGCACTTGGAAGTTGCAATGAGCTACAATTATTAAACTTATCTCACAATTCCTTTCAAGGGTCTATTCCAGATTCACTTGGAAGTTTACAAAGCCTTGCAAACCTGGACCTCTCTTCCAACAGCTTATCAGTTGTAATATCAATGGTTGCACTCAAGAATTTGAAAATGCTTCAAAGCTTGAATTTGTCTTTCAATAATTTCATAGGGGAAATTCTAGAAGGAGGCTTTTTTGAAAATCTAACAATTTTCATGTCCTTAATTGGAAATCCTAGCATTTGTGGATTGCAAGTATTTCAACTGCCTGCATGTCAAACACCAAGACATCATTTTGCACTTGTGAAAATATGGATACTGGCAGTGAGTGGAGCTGCTTTTATATTATGTTATTTACTTTCGGGATTCCTTTGGAAAAGAAATATGCCTATGAAAAACTTTGATTCCTCAAAAGCCATTTTTCAAAGGTTGGAGCACAAAAGGATCTCATATCAAGAGCTTCATATACAAACTAATGGATTTTTCGAGGACAACTTATTGGGGACAGGGAATTTTGGTTCAGTTTATAAAGGAATTTTGAGTGATGGAACACTTGTTGCTATAAAAGTTTTCCAGTTGCTAAAGGACAAGGTTGAAAAGAGTTTCAAAGCAGAATGTAGTTTCTTGCAAAAGGTTCGACATCAAAATCTGGTGAAAATCATAACCTCATGTTGCAACATTGATTTCAAAGGATTAGTGTTCAAATTTATGTCTAATGGAGGCCTGGAGAACCATTTGTATCCTAATACAAATGACAACAATGGTGAAGCTACATGTGAAATGGGACTAAAATAATGATTGGATAATGCAATAGATGTGGCACATGCCATTGAATATCTCCACCATGATTCTTTTGTGATGGTAGTGCATTGTCATTTAAAACCAAATAATGTGCTTATTGATGAAGACATGTCAAGGCATGTAACCGATTTCGGTATTGCAAGATTAAATAATGAAACCTCCACCGAGTCACTTCATTATTTTCTTTGAAAGGATCTATGGGCTATATTGCACCAGTTATGACATTTAGAACGTTAAATGTTTACATGTTGTTTCTAAATGCCTCATCAACATTTTTGTATGGGTCAGTAGGGTAAAATTTGATGAATCTTATCATGAATGCAAAGTATGGATTCAGTGAGCCAACGCCTAACAAAGGAGATATTTACAACTATGGCATTTTGTTATTGGAAATTCTTACGAGGAAACGACCAACTAATGATATTTTTGATGGTGACTTGAACTTGCACAAGTGGGTAAATCTAGCCTTTCCAAGCAGAGTAATGGAGGTAATTGACCAAAACCTTCTTAAGGGAGGTGGATGGAGATTAATTTGAAGAAAATAATGTATTCAATTGCATAATTTATTTGACACGGATCGCTTTTCTTTGTTTGAAAGATTCACCCAATGAACAACCAACTATGAGAGATGTAGTGTTGGTATTGGAGAGGCTCATAGATGATTTGGGGGCAAATACAATTGCTTCTAGGAGATTAAGACAAAGCATATCTATATTTCTTAGCAATACAAATGCATCAAGGTGTGATGCACATGCATCAAATTCCCATAGTTCTTCTTCATTTTAGTTTGTGAAAATTGCAATGCCAGAAGATTTCAATACTGTTATTATTTATACAGTGGCAATTATTTTTTTAACTTATAATTGTTGAAGTAAACGTCATGTCGTGATTGTTAAAAGAAAGAGTACATGTTTTTGCAACACAATATTATATGAATTGCAACTGGTTTGTTTTATTATCCATTCATAACGTCAAAAATTTTAATTGTCAAAAAAATAATTTCGTTGTTTTTTTTTCCTATAATTGAAAGGAAATGATTATTAAAAAAAATATGACTTATAAACACATATTTTAGCTTGATGAATTTATTTTAATAATTATGTTGGAGTTTGATTACTTTTTTAATATTTTCTTTAATTGTTCAACTAGATTTTCATTAGTGTTTACTATCGATTTATAATTTATATTAATATGGAAATTAAATGCTTTAATAACATTTTATTAACTAGATGAAAAATTCACATCTTAATGTGATCTATTACTATTGTCCATGATGTCAATATTCATATCTGCAATGTAAGAGCCCCTAGAAAAAAATCCTAGGAAATTAATTGTATTATCCTTGGAGCATAAGTGGATGGATTATAATTGTATTATCCTTGGAGTGATTGTGGGCAATGGAGCAGGACTTGAAACAAGACAATCTGTAAGTTCAGATTTTGGTGTTATAGACATCTCTCGTAGATAATTGCTCATTGGATCTGTAACAAAGAGCCTTGTTTATGGGATCTGTATGATTCGACACATAATCATCTTCATTTTTTTCTCTTAATTCCAATTAATTTTGGACATTTTCTCTGATGCGACTGGGTCTAATCTTCTACGGGAAAGTAAAATATTACAGATCCGAGACACATATCTGAACATCCTGTGTGGCTCCCTTTTGTAAAATTCTACAGAAACATTTTTATACTTAGTAGGAGACCATTCTATAGATGGTTCCCAGCTTCACGAAAATAGCTGCTGGCTCAGATCTGTCCACCTCTGGGAGGTAAGCTCCTTCCCATATCGTCAGTGAAGCCCTAGCTCCCACTGTCCAGGTGGACCAGGCCTCACTCGATGAGGCTTTGAAGTTTTCTGAAAGTGTCCTAATCTGTCGATTCAATGGTTTTTGGCCGCGGTTGACAGATCTCCACAGCTGGATCTCAGAGGTATGGAAACCTGTCATTTTTGATGAAATTAATATCTACCCTTGTGCTAGGGGTTTCTTTATAGTATATTTTGAAAACCCTGAAAGCAAAAAATGTATTCTAGATTCTAGCCCTTGGTTTTGGGAAAACTCAGGCCTATTCATGAAGCCATGGAACCCATCATTCGATCCCTCAACAATAGTCATAACCTCAACACCAGTTTGGGTGAGATTGCCAAACCTACCCTTGCATCTTTGGAATTCCTCCTCACTAAAAGCCATTGGAAATGAAATTGGGAAATTTTACTGCAGGTGCCTAGAAACAGAGGAATCTGTCAGAACCACCTATGCACGCATCTGTGTGGAAATGGACTTCAGCGCTAGATTCCCAGCTGAAATACACCTAAAAAGTAAAGAGTATGTGTGGAACCAGAAACTCGATTATGAAAGTGTCCTCTTCAGATGTCGATCCTACTTTGAGACATGCCATCTAGCCAAAAATTGCTCAAAAGCCTCCCAGAAAAATTCTACTAGAAAAAATTACCACAGATCTACATGGTGGGAAGGAGCACAAAAAGAACACTACACTGTCGTCAAAGAAGAATACTCTCGAGAAAACTTTGAATCATAAGAAATCAGGCAAGAAAGAAACAACTCTCAAGACAAGTAGGGGGAAAGCCCCACCCAACAACAAAAAAGTGAACTCGACAACACCTCAAGCATCAACAATTATGAGGATTCGAATACCACACAAAATAAATCTTCATTTAACAGCAAAGTAGATCTCCTAGACCAAACTTCTTCTCCGACTATCTTCAAAAGGACAAACACAATAGATCGCGAAGCTAAGAAACCAATGTCCCAAGAACCAAAAGAGATGAAGGAGATGCAAGATAAAGGAAGTTGGAAGACCGTAGAGAAAAAAAAGAAAGCTATAGCACCAATCTCACCAAGAAAGACAATGAGCCAGACAATTAAAAACTATGAAAATTATAGGTCCGATAGACCAATTTGGTCTTAGTGGACATTAATTGTCATCATCATCATCATCATCATCATCATCAATTTTAAGTTTAACTATAAGTAATTTTTTTATGTTGTTAACAATATTATAAATATTAAAAATCCATTTAAATGTGATTTTTATTTTTTTATTTTTTTGGGTAGCGGAGGTCCCGCATAACGGTTTTGGGGAAGAAAGCCCAAAAAGTAGGATTATATTATTGTAAAAACTCTGAAGTATGCAGAGCATGAATTATAGTAGGATTGAGTCAAAGGGTAGTTCGCTCGAAAATAATGTAAAGAAATATAAATAGAGTCAGCCCGCATAGGGATCGCGGGCCAAGGAAGGGTATAAATAGAGCGCGGCTCTATGAGGGAAAGGCAGTTCTTTTTGGAAAAATGATGGAATGTAATGGGTTTTTGAAGAAGATAGACTGAAAGCATCTGTAAGTCCAAGTCGAGGGTTGGGGTAGTAGGTAGAGGCTCTACAGCTGTGTGCACAGAGGCCTGGAAAGTCTGCAGCTGTGTGCGCGGACCCCTACAGCTGAGTGCGCAGGGCGGATCTGGATGTATTAAGGATAAAGTGGAAATAAAGATAAGTTTCTTCAGAAACTTTAATCTCTGTTTACTGTAATCTACTTATGGTTTGAATGAATGTAAATCTGGGTTCATTTTAATGCACAAATCAATTGTGTTGGTTAAATGTTTGCTTAAAGACCCTGTTAATTTGTAACCACATCCTCCAATAGAATAGTGCACTAATAAGAAAGATATATTCAAGCTGGATCTGTGCAAATACCAAGCAACACGGAGTTGTAAACTAGTGCGCGAAATATCTAGACCACACCAAGACATCCCTAGGGCATGGAAACCTGGTTCCAACACCCTCCCCTGCTACCTCGGGTGAGACCTCAGTCTGCACTCCACAGGCTGTTGCCGAAAGGGCCGGTAGCTGCGAGATTTGTTTGGCTAAATAACTCTTCCGAACCTGGATCAGGCCCATATAAGCCAACAAATGGTTCTGTTGCTGGGACCGAGATCTACATAAGGGGTGTCTGGTGTGAAATGCGAGGACTCGATAGAAAAGAACATTGAAAAATCAAAAGGATCAGGGATGGTAGTAGAACAAGGGTAACTATGGCAAACACGATTCAGTTACCAGTGTTCAAAGGAGTAGGAGGTGAAGACCCGGAACAATTTTGGTTTGTACTAACGTTAGTATGGAATGCGCAGCAGGTCGCGGATGATAATATCAAGAAAGCCATCTTAGTCAGCGCACTGTAGGATTGAGCACTAACATGGTACATGAAGTATTCAAGCATCAACCCAATGGCAGGGATAGCGGACATCCATACTAAATTAACAAAGGAGTTTAGCCAGCCTAAGTTAGAAGCATAGTCGGTTGTTGGATTCAAAGAGATCATGATGATGCCTAGTGAGACCCTGTGGGATTTGGATCAGAGGTTGAAAAGCACCATTCGCGAGGCCAACATGACCCTGATGGATGCACATCACTGTGCTTGGTTCATCACATCACTAATGCCATATCCGAAGTTGGCCTTGTCACAATAGAATATCTCAACCCAAGCGGAAGCATTGGAGGCAGCAATGCGGCTGCACGAAACCCCGGTATAGGACCCAGGGTTGGGAGTTCAACAAATCCAAGCGCAAGTCCAAATTTGTGTTTGGAAATACAAAAGTTAAAACAAATACAGACACCGCACCCAGAAGTCCGAAAGGAAATATGGTGTATAAAGTGTAGGAGCCAGGGACACGATAAAGATCACTATCTAGTCTCGGTGAATTTGTTGGTAACGGGGGGACCAACACTGTTGAAACTAGAGGTACAGGTAGGGCCGAGCATGATTTCCTCGCTCTGGTGCGCAATCTGTCAGGTAGGAGGGAAGCACAACACTGATAATTGTCATTTATTGCCAAAATACAACCAGACCCCCCAACAACGCTTTTGCAACTTTTGTAGATTGGTGGGTCACGAAGAAAGAGATTATCGTAGCTATCGAATGTTGATGGACCAGGCACCTACCTATAGAATGCAGAGTGAGGTGCAAGGTCGGGATCCAACCATGGTGCTTGTGCATGGTGGGTTCCCGGGACGCGGTTGAGGATGGGGTGGAATGGGACCAGGAAGGGGTCGCAGGTAGCTATTCTATTACAACTATGGAGGACCAAGATATTATGTGCGAGATTGTACCAATCCAACCCAAGTATCATGTCCTTATTGTGAGAAATTCGATCATGAGTTGCTAGATTGCCCCATGCTGATAGCATAGATTTGCGAAAAAAATGCAGCACCTCCTATAACAATGCAAAACGTGTAGAGGATGAGATCCAAACCACGCAACAATGAACCCAAGGTAAACATGGTATTACGGAGCAGTGCAGCCACAAAAGAGGTCGATGGGGAGACCAATATGGAAGCTAGGGAAAGATTCATGGGCGTCTCTAGCCAAGGTAGTTGGGATCAGCCTGAGCCGGATAGGGATCCCCCGATGTTGACTACCTTCTTCGAGACATGCATAAAATTGCTTCGCGACAACAAGGCAGTTAGAGGGTTATAGGAAGTGATTAATAGATGCGCAGGGTGGGGCGAACCTCACGCAGTCCGGAAATTAGGAAGACATGCATCGTGGATGGGTTGGGAGATGCGGTTAACGGCACAGATTGGCGACTACGAGATGGATTAGGTCATTTTGGTCCTAGGTTTGGATGCAAATATATTACCTAAACAGACTTGGGAGCACATGGGTAAGCCTACACTACAATGCTCTCCTATCCAATTATGGATGGCCAATCAGCAGAAGATCTTGCCCATGGGAAGGCTGCAAGGAATTACAGTAGATATTGATGGAGCAAGTATCTGGATGGACTTCGAAGTTATTGAAATCATGGACGAAAATAGCTCATACCCTGCGTTCCTAGGGATAGACTGGGCCACTAACATGAATGGGGTTATTAACCTCAAACAGAGGAAGATGATATTTGAGAAGAAGTCGCTCCATGTAGTCATTCCACTAGATCCAACAGAAGGACCACGCTACACAGAACCTGTGCGCAATGATGACAAGGACGATGCATTGGATTGTATCTACAAGATTGTTGCACATAGGTCCAAGGAGGAGAGGAGATCCTCATGGGACTATGTCAGCTCATGCACTAGCGATTCAGATGAAGAGGATGAGTGATGGCGAAACAGGGTGAATGAGGAAACCACGCTACACTATAATATGATGACAAAATCCCTGTATTGCGTTAAAGCTCAGAACCGCGAATTGCCAATGTATGATGGGCTGACAAAAGTGGATGAATTCCTGGTTAAATTCAAAAGCACGTTACCAGAAAACCAACAGTTTGATGTGCTAAAATGGGCCTTGCGCACGACACCGGCGTGATGGTGGGGTACCCATGAAGGGACCTTCACAGATTGGCGAAGCTTCAGGTGCATGATGCAGATAAGATTTGGGAAGCCAGCGCTACAAATAACGGAGAAATACAATGGCTGAGAGAATCCGCGCATACACCTGAGCAAATGGACCAAAGCTTATGCTGCGGAGCATCAACCAGAATGGGTGCACTTATTTTATCATACCCTAGATGTTATTCCAAGGAACTGGTATACGAAAATAGAGCTCTGACATGGCACTAGCGAGTGAGATATCCTATGCGAAGGGTTTTTGTCGACATTTCTCTTTGAAGATCAATGGATGGATACCATGGACAACGCATTATAGTTAGTAAAGACTGCCATCTTCAGAACACCACCGGAACTAGAAGAAGTCATGCCATTAGACTGGTCGTGACAGTTGAGCCAGGCCTTAGCATGTTACAATGTACAAGTAGAAGATGATGAGGATGACTTACATAACATCAATATACCAAAATCCGAAGGGAGTATTGAGGTGCGCGGCCCTGAGACAGAAGATCTAGACATCACGGTGCCATTGAAAAAAAAGCAGGTAAACATTGGAATGGAGAAAGAGCCAAAGTATGCTACACTTGGGGACTATTAGGATGATGCCACAGTGGAAAAGGTCATCGAGTTGCTCCGCGAATACTGAGATTTATTCCCTACAAAAATTATGGAGCTGAAAGGGATTCTAGGAGACTTAGGAATGATGAAAATGACTTTGATTCCAGATGCAAAGCCAGTAAAATAGCGACCCTACCGACTGAATCCAAAATAAAAAGCAAAGGTTCGCGAAGAATTGGACAAGATGCTGGCGGCATGAATTATTGAACCAGTTGAGGAGTCTGATTAGGTAAGTCCTATGGTCGTGCAGGAGAAGAAATAGAAGGGTGAGATCCACATCTGTGTAGATCTATGGAAGCTCAATGATGCTTGTGTTAACGATCCATTTCCAACACCCTTTATAGATGAGGTGCTAGAAAATGTGGGCGGGCAGGAAGCATACTCCTTCACGGATGGATTCTCTAGTTACCATCTGATCAAGATAGTGCCGGAGGATCGAAGCAAGACAATGTTTGCTACCGAATGGGGTTGTTTTTAGTATACGGTAATGCCCTTTGGGCTGAAGAATGCGCCGACGATATTTTCCCATATTGTGGTAGCCACGTTCAAAGAATTTATCCCTAAGTTCTTAGAAGTCTACCTGGATGACTGGACCGTATTTGGCTTGATTAAGAAACATGTCACAAGCTTATGATTGATGTTGGATACCTACCGCCAGCACTAGATTGCACTCAACTTGGAGAAGTGTACTCTCCTTGTCCCTTTCAGGAACTTGCTAGGCCATGTGGTGTGTAAGCAAGGACTGATGGTGGATCCAGAAAATGTCATTGTCATACTAAATCTGTGAGCACCGCGAAGTGTAAAGTAGTTGCACGCTACATTGGGACACATGGGATATGTTAGATACCTATACCAATAGGTTTCATATTTCATGATTGGCTATGAAAGGACCAAATATGCTCTGCTTTGATGACTCAAAGATCACATATTTCCAAGAGAATCCAATCTATGTATATAGCTTGGTATGGACTTAAAATTTTGATGGATGGTCCAACAGTCTAATCTGGATCATTCCATGGTTTAAATTTGCAGTTGTAGAATAGAGAAGAAAGTCTGTCCAAACTGTTTAATCTTGGCAGACAAGTAGTTCAGGTAGAGAAGAAAAGGCTCCCAACAGCTTAATCTGGGACCTTGGAAGAGATAAGGGTAGAAGTAGATAGAAATAACAAAGAAAAAGCCAAAGAAAAGAAAAGGCAAGTAAGGGTCTGCAAGTCCAAGTGCACCCTCCAAGAAGAAATAAAAAATGTTAGGCAAATACTGGGGTAAGTAGTTGGGGGTTGCAGAAAGGTTATCTTTACCATTGCAGATGTGTGAACTGTGTTTTCCAAGGCAAAGTTTATCAATTGACAAGGTGTTCACCTTCATCAAGTTACAGCAAGGAGCATGACTAACCTCCCTCTTTCTCCCTTCCATTTCATTACTAACATCCCCTCTTCAGCTGAGATCCATGGAAGAAGATCATGGTTTCATGGTGGTTCTTGTTCATTCAAAAGCCACATTTCTTGTGTAAAAATCTTTTCATTTTGATCTACTCTTTAAACCAAGTGTTTCACAAACAGACTCAGTGTTTTCTCCCTTTGTTCACCCCCCATCCATATTAACTTTAACTTTACTATGTAAATCCCTATATCACCTTTCCCCTACTAGTATTAAACACCATGGTGTATAAACCCCAAATTTTGTATAAATAACCCCTCCCCTTGGCATTATAGCCAATAAGTCATATGACAGGGATCAAAGTGACATCTAGCCACTTGGATGAACCTACGCCTCATCTACCCCCCTTTCCTCAAGTCATTCCACTCACTAAACTACTATTTGCCAAGAAAAACCTTATAAAACCCCTTTACCCATGAAAACCCTTTGAAACTACCAAAAATCCCGAAAAAACCCACTTTCCGTTGCCTAACCAAAGTTTGTGCATATATTCGATTTTCGAAATATATTGAAAAAAGCATTAAAAAATATGTATTTATTCCTCCGCCCGCTGCCTTATCCACCTATCACATCATCGCCCCGACAACCATCCGATCTGATCTAGAGCATCAAATGGCTCTTATCACATCGGAGCGGCTCCGACGTCCCCAGTTTACCCGCCGTATATACCGGTCACGTCACTCCCCCGATAGCCGTTGGATCGAGCCCTCCAGATCCGACGGTCAGCATTGATATCGGAGCGGGTCTCACGTCCGATGGATATCGTCCGATATCCGTAAAATGGTTACGTCACTCGGCTGCCACGCGTCCTCGCCACAGCTCGTCGGAGGTACGTCTGACAGATTCCCCCCCGTACCATAAGCGGTGCGATATGAAACCGCTGGCTGTTTCCGGTTTCGGTTTTTCCGCCTATGCTACGTCACCTCCGCGTCATCCCACGTCACTGCCACCATGCCGTCACGTCAACCCTTGCGCCCGACCATCTGCCGACCTGTCCTGCCACTTCACCATCCCCGTGGACCAATCAGAGCCCGCCACCTCACCTATGACGTCAGCCGGCCCTGACCCCACCTATGACATCATGCTGACGTCAGCAGAAAAACGCGCCAAAAGTCCAAAAAACCAATTATATAGTGAAAATTCGCGTTTTTTCATACTTTTCGCTCATTTGCCATTATTTCTCCTGCATGCGATTTTCACGTCCAAAGTCCACCAACCTGCAGAACCCGACCAGGAGACCGAAGGAGCGCCATTTCCACAGTCATCCGTGACCATTGCCTACTCCTCACCAGGTATTTTCCGCCATAAATCCTTCACGTACCTGTTTTAGCTGTTATGTCCCTCGAAAGAGCTTAAAACAAATAAAACTCTTAAATTCACCGGCAGAAATCCCTGCACCTGCCCCTTTGACAGTTGTGAACTCAAGCACTACTAGCCGAGCCTTGTTTACCTGCATTTCACTGAAGAAACCAAGCTCTGTCTGCGCAATCGCGGCAGACTTATTCAAACCGAATTTAACTACTGAGAGAGACAGGGTGAGGCCAAACATTTGTCCTAGTTGCACTATAAATATTATTTCAATTGCTATTTACTAGAACCACTCTCTGTCACTGATAAATTCACCTCCCTGAAAAAGAGGCATTCCTCTGTACTCTCCTGCTCCATTAAAACCACTTTGCACTTATTTCAAAATCCTCTTGTGCAATGGACACACCTGTAGTACTTAATGTTCAGCCTCTGAATGCCCCTCAAAAGAACTTGAAATGGCAATCCTTGGCAGATATGGACTACCAAATTACAGAAGAGAAGCTTATGGGCAGCAAATTCCACTTGCATCTGTTGAATGAGTTGAAAGCCAAGCATGAAAATGGGACAGATATACTGAACTTATGGGACTCTTCCCTCCCTATTTTCAAGCTCCCTCAGGTCAACCAGTTCCCTGAACTAATCCACCTGTGTGCTGAAAAATATGATGTTTCTCAGAGGGCTGTTGTTGACCCATCTGGTTCAGTGCTTTTTTATGTTACCCCTCAAGCTATCAGAGACATGCTTTGCTTCAAACCTCAGAAGAAATTGGTCCCTTTGTTACTGGTAAACCTGATAAAACAAGGGGATAAACTCACAGATGCTCAAATTGTCAAATTTAATCAATTATACATCAAAACTAACATTGTGATGGGCCCTCCAATCCTTCATGTATATCTCAATGAGCTGGGCAGAGACCTTGCAGATATGATTTCTCCCATCTTGGGATATAGTTCAATTGAGCATATTGATGCAACTGTGCTAGTAATGATGCTTATGTTTGCTCCTGGCAAGTCACCAATCTGTTATGACTATGCCACCTACATATCAGACAAGATTCATGAGCAATTGATGAATTTGAGGAGAGATAGGATGTTCAGGTACACCTCCTACATCTACCATTTGATCTTGTACCACCAACATGAGAAATTTCATTTCTCAATCAAAAGAATGGATGCCCTAGGAAATCCCAGATCAGTGGTCTATTGGTCTTCTATCTTCCACATTAGACCTGAGTCTCCATACACTTACTGTGAATTCATGGATCTGTTCATCCATCCAGCTATGGCAATGATGATGAGTTCACCTCCTCCGAGACTCACTGATGACATGTATAGAATTCTTTAGCTATCCAAAGTTTACAGCATTGGGGATTGGTACTTCTACCAAAACCACACTGTCATCAAGATATATGGGTGTGATCTACTTCCATTCAAACTACCTAAGTATGTGCCTATGAGGCTATTTGCCCTAGAGTACTTTAGGCAATTTGGCAGAGTTGATGTGCTTCACTTTTCAGGGAGAGGCAAAAAGGCACAGTTGAAGGTGAAAAGCCAACTTGGCCATTTTATCTATAACGAGAGGGAGCAAGGATGGAGGGAAGCAGAGAGAATGCTTGAGGGCCTTGGCCTGCAAACTAGTTTCCTATGGTCTCCCTATGACCCTAATCATTTCATATCTCAGAGCAGGCTCAAATACAAGTTATCTGCCTATGATCACCATAGTATCCCTCAAATTGAAAAATATGCAAACCAAGACAAATGGAGGAGAGGGACCTTAGAAGAGCCCATGTCACAAGAAGAGTTAAATAAGAGGGCACTAAGGAATCTAAAGAAGATGGCTGACCTTGAACTTTGTTCACAGGTATTCACACTGCCAAGCACAGAAGCGGGAGCAGCTGCATCCTCCTCAACTGCCAAACAGCGAACTGCCAAGGCCACTGAAAACATATCCAGCAAAGGCAAAGAAAAGGCAATGGAGACAGAGCAGACACATCAAGAGAAGGAGCAGTCACCTCCAGTGACTCAAGAGCAGACAGATAAAGAAGAGCAGCAGCAGGCAGAGCAACAACAGCAACAAGATTTGCAGCAAGAAAAAGGGCAACATGACAGACAGCAGCCCTTACAGCAGGAGAGAGTAATTGATACTCCAACTTCCACTGAGCAACAGGCTCAGAACATAGTTCCTCCTAGGCCAGAAGTCACCACTGATGCCTCGGTCCTCCAAACTCCTCAAAAGGAGGACTTAAGTAGAAAAAGGGATAGAGAAACTCCCCTCACTTCATCTATCAACCAGGGAGAAAAAAGACAAATATTAAATGATTTTTCAGAGGAGGACATAGCAATAAGACAGGCATTGGGCATGGGCCCACCCAGCAGAGAAGCTTCAGCAAGTTCCTTCCAGCAGGAACAGGACAGGACTATGGGAGGGGAGGTCAGCTCCTCCAGCCAGCAAAAAGAAGGACAAATGAGCATCAAACAGCAATTTATAGACATCAAAAGGAGGAATGAGCCTATCAAAATATAGCTATACAATCATCTGCTAAACATGGCTCCTACTAATCAGCAGAGACTTATGTCTGCCTTTGATATAGGTGAAGGCAAAATGATCATGAGTCATTTTATGCCCACAGCACTGCAGCCCCAATCTGCCTCAGATTACCTCAGGACCAACCTGGAGGTCATGGCCAAAGACATACACCCAATGGACAAAATTGAACTGCACAAACAAACTGGTGAGATGGTGTATGCCTCCTTAGCAGAGGAAACATTGGAAAATTATAAGCTAAAGAGCAGCCTCAATGCCACAGCCTCTCAACTGGAATTGGAGAAGGCATCATCCCAGGCAAAGGACAACAGAATAAGGTCCCTGGAAGACATAATCATTGAAATTGGGCATGATCCCAAAGATATTTCAGGGATACAGGAAATCTTGAAGTTGAGGGATGCTGACATGGCTGCCATGAGAAAGAAAATCAAGATCCCAGCTACCATTCACCCTCAGACAGATGAGGTAGCCCAACAAAGGCATGAGAAAGACACCACAGATTTGTTGATCTCCATTTATAAACAGCTGGTTCAAGCACAAGAGAAGTTGGGAGAATCAGAGGCTGCAAAGGCAGCATTACAGGCATCTCTGAAACAAAGAGAAGAAGGGCAGACTTCTCAGCTTCCTCCTCAGATCATCAATCTTGAGGAAACTGCTCCTATCACTGCCCCTCCTCCTCAACAGACCGAACAAACAGCAACATCTACTTCAGCAGCGCCAACAACTACAGAGCAGGCCCAAAGCCTAGATATGCAAAAACTGAAGAACGAAATCCAAATCCTGGAAGCTCAAATGTTGGATCTCAATTCAGCCAAAGAATCTTTGGCTAAAATCAATGATAGATATGATAAATCCAAACAAACTGTGGCAGAAAAGGACAGGGAGGTCAAATCCCTCAAAAACAAAATAAAAGAGCTAGAGAATGAGCTCAAGTTAGATAAAGTGGTGGCCGAACTGAAAATAGTGCTATGAGCTAACATTGGTCAATCTACCAATGAGCAGTGGCCATATATTGAAACTATCCATGAGCAACTAGAGCTCATCCCAAAGGCACAGAGGGAGATTCACAGATCAAGAGCTCAATTGAGAAATATGCCTGAAGTGGCCACCAGAATGATCAATGTACTTAACCACAGAACAAGTTCTCAGTTAGCTGCCATGGGAATTGCAAACAGAACTGAGACTATCTAAATGGTCAAAAGGGTTCTCACACTGAGAAACTTAGTGCAGACATTGGAAAGAAGAACCCAGGATATGCAGACTGAGGTGAACAAGTTTCTGGAAAAATTTCAAGTGTTAGAAAGCAGAGGACTCCCTGGCTTACTGAACAGCGCAGGGAGATTGTTCACACATGACCAGTATGCCAAACGGGTCAACACATTTGCCACTGGTCAGATCAATGAGAAGCCCAGCACCTCAGAGGAGACAGGGCCAGCCACAGGACAGACTCTTTACAACAGAGTCGAGAATCTGTTTTTTGTAATGAATGAGATCAATCACCTGTTTGGGGTGGCTCCCAATTTTTTCAAATATACAGAGGCAGAGGAGACAATGGATGCCATTCTCAGGCATCAACACCCTACGCAAGAATGGTGGACAAATGCAATACAGAAGATTTTGTAAACAGGGAGCCACTTAACAATTTTGTTTCTTAAAAATATCAGTTGTCATGCAAAGCACAGTTTAACAAAATCAGCATGCATGGTGGATTAAAGCTGAGCCAACTCAGCAGATCTATCGGCCAACAAGGCAGAAATGGAAATCTACAGGTGGCAGGGCCGAGAAAACGCAGCGCAGCAAGAAATAAAGACACATTATTCAGCATTAAAGCAAAGCGGCTCAACCGACTCAATGACCTCCAAAGGTCAAATAATCCTCTGACAGACATAAAGAGCATTCATAATGCATTCAAAGTTGTAATAACTTCTTTTCTACTTTCTGTACGAATTTATGAAGATATTTTCTCTCTCAGATGACTCAATGCCTGAGATATTTTGTATAAGCATTCCTATAAAGTCCCCTTCGCATGAGCTTGCAAGGGTTGTTGTTGATTTCTCCTAAAGAAATTCTTATGCTGTAATCCTTTCAGAAGTTTAATAAAGAAAGTGATGGAATTTCTCGGATTTCTGAAGTGTTGAATGCGTTCTGGTGTCTGTTGATAACTGCTGGATTCCTGTGTATTTCACCATACAATAAGTCTCTGTAACTCTCTCTGTCAATTAGTTGTTTTGTTAAAATCCATATATGTTATCTGATTTTCAATACTAAGCAACAAGGAAAAAGAATAACTTTCAGGATTTATTCACTGAGTACCCTGAGTTCAATCTGTGTTGTTTATGAATGTTTTTCTTCAGCTGTAATCTAGATAAAGTGTAATTCTTAATTGCTGCACTTTCAGAGTACACCTTTCACAGTGGCCTTTGTCATAGGAATTCAAGTTTGCTCCTATGCAGCGTGTTCACTTTCACATCACCAGCTTAATAGAAAATTCTTAATTGCTTTCTGTTGGTTGACATACATCACCATTTAAGCTAACTTTGTTTGTCTAAGATACACAATAGGCCCTGCAGTTTGAACACCACCAGTCCTTCATTTCTAAGAATTTCACAACTCCAGACTCCATTGCCCAATGGTATTTTACTCTCTAAACAATATATCATAAGACCTGAAAGAAATCCTTCAACCAAAACATAAACCAAAACCTGAGCATAATAGCTAGCCTAAAACACCACCATAACAGAGACAAATCATAAAGAGAGAGCCCTCTCTGATTACATTTTGGCTAGAAACTGTGATCCAAAGATTGGTTAGTGGTTACCCCGGCCGTATTCCCTTGGGAGTCATAGGGAACAACCTGGGTGTTAACATTATTGGCGACTCCACTGGGGAGTGCTTGAGTTTTTTTAATTACTATATATCTTCCATAAGCTACTATCAAGCCTGAAATAAGTCAGGAGGCCTTCAATCTGTTTCTGTATCACATTGAACAGTTTTAAGGAGGAGCTTGTTTAGGGAATCTTCATCTTAGCTCTGAGAATATATAGCCATTCCAAAATCTTCATCCAGTCCTTCAGATATAAAAATTTCCCACAAAATCCTAAAAAACAGTCAGAAACTGGCTCCTAAGAAAAATCCTCAGCACACTAGGGCAAATCCTGACCCTAATCCACCTATCATTGTTGATAATCCAAATACCATCCCAAGAAACATTAGGAGGCAGCAAAAGTAGGAGTAGCCTGTTGATTTGACTTCAGAGCCAGATCATCCTAGCCTCATACCTACTCCATGCAAGGTCCTTTTTAGGTCTACCCCTAGTTCCCCTAGTTCACCATCCATATCTCAAAGTCTCCCTCTTATATCTTCATCCATTGCACATATCCCCTTGATCAACCTTCTAAATTCACCCCTACCTATTACCCCTGTGATACCCACTGTTCCTATTGTCCCAGCCGCCCCTGTAAATCCTCTAAATCCTGTAAATATGGCCAACAGATATGCACCACTGCAGATACCAGCTAATGCTGCAGCCCTACCCCAAGATTACCAAACCAAAATTTCATATTTTGACTCCAATGGCCCTCTGACAGCTGCCCAGCATGCCAAAAGGATGCAAGACCATTTTGAGACCTATGAAATAGATGATGACAGTGTCAGAATGAGGATGTTTGTTCAAAGCCTAACTGGGGATGTAAGAACTTGGTTTAGATCCCTGAATGCAAACTCCATTACAACTCCTGCTGAACTGTATCAAGCCTTTACTAGTAGATGGGAGAAGAAGAAAGATCCTCTGCACATACTTGGGGAATATGACACTATCAAAAGAGGTCCCCAGGAGACTGTTTTGGAGTATTGTGCAAGATTTAACAATGTATATAACTCAATTCCACAGAATTTAAGGCCTCCTCCTGATTTAACCTTGTACAAATTCCCTGATGGTTTTGACCCTGACATGGCCTATCAGTTGAAGGAAAGAGACTGTCAATCCCTTGAAGAGGCCCAAAGGGTTGCTGTCACAGTAGAAGCCAACCTAATTGCCAAAAGAAACAGGGCAAGGTTGGAAAAGAGGACTGTTTTCAAAGAGGAACCCTCTGCCTTTGATCAAAAGCTTGATGCTATACTAAATGGAATGAAAAGATTAGGTGATAGAGTGGAATCGGTTGAAAGAAAGTCATCCTGGGAAGCACCACAAAACAACCCTCCTAGGAATCCAAATTTTAGGAGAACCCAAAACCCAGGCATTGGCAAAACCAGTGCTGATCAAGAAATAAGACCCCCTTTCCAAGAAAATTATGTTGAAACCTCCACTTCAGCAGAGCCCAATGAAGATCCGGAGATTAATTTAATAGGGCTGGATGGTGAAAGTCAAGTTTTCTTAACACAAGAAGATCATGAGGATGAGGAAATCAAACTGTTCCAAACTAAATCAGGTGAATCCTTTGACTTTAAACAAGGCTATGACACTGCTGTTTATGAAGTCCATAAACAGTACAAGCTAAGGAGTAGAACAGTGAATGTTACCCAGCCTGAAAAGAAAAAGGATAATCAGCAGCCTAAAGGAGTTATAGTCACAGAACCTAACGACAAAACAAATTCATCTACAGAAGAAGTGATTGTTGAAGAAATCACTGGACCACTGCCTTTAAAACAGCAGTCTCTGGACACTTCACCTTCTCATCCTAATTTAAACATTACTCCTCAAGAGATGAGTAAAAAGGACAAGTTCCAAAGTCAAAACAAAAATCAGGAAGAAGATGTAATAAACAAGGAAAGAACTGTCACCTATAACCCCAAAACCCAATCTGAAAAACCTTTTGATCTTGAAACAGAAATTGGCAAAATAAAAATAGCTATTCCTCTCTTGGAATTAGCCAAACATGACATCTATAAATTGCAAATCAAAAGATCCCTTCAACTCACCAGCAACAAAGATGAGGTCAATGTGCTGGATGACACCCCAGAACTCCTATTCGGCCCAGAAGTGGATGGAAAAACAGTAGTCACAGGGGTATTGCCTTTCTATGTCAGTTTACATATTCATGACAAAATATTACATAATGCAATGTTTGATTCAGGTGCCTCTCACAATCTTATGCCAAAAGCAGTCATGGAGAGATTAAATCTAGACATAACAAGACCATACAAGGATCTGTTCTCCTTTGACTCCAGCCAAGTCAAGTGTCTAGGTCTCATAAAAGACTTATGTGTCTCTCTAGTTCAATACCCAAACAAGACAATCCTAATGGATGTGGTAGTTGCTGATATCCCACCTAAGTATGGAATGCTATTATCAAGATCATGGGGTGCCAAACTCCAAGGTTCCCTACAATTAGACATGTCATATGCTACCATCTCTGTGTTTGGGCAACCAAAAAGACTGTACAGAGAAACACTAATGAAGTACATGGTCAGCAGTGAAGAAAAACCTCAAAATTTTCCTATATATGCTGTCCATTCAGACATAGACTCATACATTCTCTTCAATGATACCACTACTCCCTCAAAAGGTGAGGTTGAAACCAAGATATTCATACAAGAGGAAGATGCAAATGAAAGTAATATCACTCATGAAACAACAGTCAATCAAACATTAGATAGTGCTGCTGCCTTAGTTATCAAGGAAATCCAATCAAACAAAGAGACTGTCCTAGAAAACAAGCTAGAGAAAAAACCACAATTGCTACTTACATTACCAGCCCATGAACAGATCATAAAACCTCCTTCCCAACAAGATATTCTATGGTTCCTTGAATTTGATGGCTCAGTCAACAAATTAGGGGCAGGAGCTGGAGTCTGGGTACACAATAAAGAAAATAGTCATGCAGAAGGCAGAGCCTATAGACTGAATTTCAGATGCACTAATAACATGGCAGAATATGAAGCCCTTTTACTAGGACTCAAGTTGGAAAAATTCTTACAAGCTGCCAGGGTTTCAATCATGGGAGATTCAGATTTAGTTATCCAACAAGTAAAAGGGAACTTTGTCACCAATGACAAAAGACTAAGGACTTATAGGTCTGCTGTTGCTGAGGTACTAAACTTTTTCTCTGAATTCCAAATTACTAAAATTCTTAGAACCCAAAATCTACATGCTCATAGTTTAGCCACCCTTGCAAGTACCTGCAAGTTGCCCTTTGAGCCCCACCATTGTTTTACAGCTGTGGTAAAACACAGACCCTCTTTTCCAAACAACATCAATGATTGGCAAGTATTTGAGGATGACAAGCAAATAAACCATTTTTTAACTCTGCAAAAAGAATTTGCAGGGCTAAATATTGACAATGAGACAGCATGTCAATCACAAATACGGTTTCAACAGACTGCTCAGCCAATATCACCTAGAACTGCAAAACAAATGCTGAATCCAACTATTTTCAATATAGAAAACATCCAGCAACTTCAACAAATTAACTGTGAAGAGGAAGTGGCCAATGCAGAAACTGAAATCATTGAGCTGAAAGACAATTTTCTACCAACGGGCCTAACTCCACTAGAAGACATCTTTGACTCAAATGATATTCCCAGAAAGCCAAAAATGCAGCCGCTAAATGCAGCCACTAAAGAATGTAACATAGGTACAATTGACAAACCCAAGATAATTAAATTATCTGCTTCCTTACCTCCTGACCAAAAGCCAAAATACATTGACCTCTTCAAAGAATTCCAGGATGTTTTTGCATGGAGCTATGAGGACCTAAAATCCTATGACACCTCTGTAATCCAACACACTATCCCTCTCAAACCAGATCAAAAGCCCTTTAAACAAAAACTGAGGAGAATCAATCCTATGCTTCTCCCAGCAATGGAACTAGAGGTACAAAAAATGTTCAAAGCAGGCATCATAGCACCAATCAGATTCTCTGAATGGATTTCCAACTTAGTCCCTACAAGAAAGAAGACAGGTGAGATCAGGCTGTGTGTGGACTTAAGGAATCTAAACCAAGTATCCTTAAAAGATAACTACCCCTTACCCAAGATGGATCACATTCTTCAAAGGGTGGTGGGGGCCTCAAGGATCTCATTACTGGATGGATTTTCAGGTTTTAACCAGATCTTAGTTCACCCTGATGATCAGGACAAAACAGCATTTACAACCCCATGGGGAACTTTCAAATATGTAAAGATGCCTTTTGGCTTGAAAAATGCAGGGGCAACATTTCAAAGAGCAATGGACATTGCCTTTGCCAAGGAAATTCATGACTTTTTAGTCATTTATCTAGATGACCTAACACCTTTCTCAAAATCAGACCAAGAACACATAAAACATTTGAGACAGATCTTCCTAAAATGCAGAAAATATGGAATCTCCTTGAATCCTAAGAAGTCCCTCTTTGGTTTAGAAGAAGGCAAGCTCTTAGGACACATCATCTCAAAAGATGGCATTAGAATTGACCCAGATAGGATACAAGCTATCCTGCAAATGCCTCACCCTAGGAATGTCAACGAATTACAAGGATTCTTGGGAAAAATAAATTTCTTGAGAAGGTTTATCCCAAAACTAGCAGAGCTAATCAGATTATTAAATAACATGCTGAAAAAAGATTCAAAGGTGAAGTGGATTGTTGAAGCCAATCAAGCATTTGAAGGTATAAAATTGGCCCTTACCCAAACCCCAGTCTTGACCAATCCTCAGTTTGACAGAGAATTTATCATTTTCTCTTTTGCCTCCCAACATACTATTGCTGCTGTTTTATTACAAAAAGATAACCATGGAAATGAGAAGCCAATTGCTTTCTTTAGCAAGGCTCTTAGAGATGCACCTTTGAAGTATCAAATCATGGAAAAACAAGATTATGCTTTAGTCAAAGCAATTAAAGACTTTAGGATTTATATCCTATATTCCAACGTTATAGCATATGTGCCAAGTCCTATTGTCAAAGACATTATCACTCAAGAAAATTTAGAAGGCAGAAGAGGAAAATGGATTGCCAGCATTTTGGAATTTGACATTGAGATAAAACCTACAAAACTAATAAAAGGGCAAGGCTTGGCCAAATTAATGACAGAAACAAATTTTCAAGCCTTAGACATCAATCAGCTGGACAGTGAAACAGAGCTGGCAACTCCAAAGATCAATGTAGCCTTTGACAATCCCCCTGGTATTCTGATATCCGTTATGTGTTACAAAACCTGTGTGCTCCCCCAGGACTGTCCAAAACTAAGTATAGGTTCTTAAAAATGAAAACATCAAGATTTTTTGTGATGGATGGCAATTTGCTTTGGAAAAACCATGAAGGTATATTGCTGCACTGTTTAATTGAGAATGAAATTAACAATATCATGCAAGAGTTTCATGCAGGAGACGGTGGTGGACACTTGTACTGGAAGTCCACTGTGGATAAAATACTAAGGGCTGGGTACTACTGGCCCACCATGTTCTCTGATGTCAAGAAATTCATCACATCATGTCATAAATGCCAAGTGTTTGAGGGAAAGAGACAACTGTTGCCACTTCCTTTAAAACCTATTGCCACAGAGAGACCTTTTCAACAGTGGGGATTGGACTTCATTGGGGAAATTCATCCCTCATCTTCAGGCCAACATAGATGGATCTTAACAGCCACAGACTACTTCACTAAGTGGATTGAAGCTGCCCCATGCAGACAAGCAAATGATTCAGTAATCATTCAGTTCTTGGAGAACAACATACTGGCTAGATTTGGCTGCCCTGACAAAATAATAACAGACAATGCTGCTGCTTTCAGATCCAAGAAAATGGTGAATTTCTGCCATAAATTTCATATTACTTTGGGCCATTCTACTGCATACTATCCTCAAGGAAATGGCCTTGCTGAGTCATCAAATAAAAGCCTGGTAAATATCATAAAGAAGGTGCTGGAAGAGAACAAAAAGAACTGGCACAAGAAACTAGTCAATGCCTTATGGGCAGATAGACTAACAACCAAGAGATCAATTGGGACTAGCCCATATGAGTTGGTTTATGGATTAGAGGCCAAATTCCCCTCTTCACTGGGAGTGCCTGTTATGAAGCTTCTTCAAGAAAGCCAAGTTGAACCTAATGATATGCAAAGAAGGATAAATCAAATCATATGTCTGCAGCAAACCAGAGATCAAGTTTTCAGCAGAGTCCAGGTATTACAAGAAAAACTAAAGAAGGCCTTTGACAGAAGAACTAAAGCAGAAGATTTTAATATTGGTGATAAAGTCCTCAAATGGGATGCAAGAAGAGAGGAGAAGGGAAAACATGGAAAATTTGATTCCCTTTGGAGAGGACCATTTGCTGTCCAAGCAGTACAAGGAAACAACACTTACTTCCTTAAGAGTCTCAATGAAACTGACTTGGATGAAGGTCCTGTGAATGGCAGGATGCTGAAGCACTATTTTGAATACCACCCATAAGTATAGCATGAGCTTCCATTGTACATACCCAACTGTATATATTATTTTCTTTTTAAATTGCAAAAAGAAAAGCAGTTTTTCAAGTTTATTAGTTGTCAGCAAAGGGTGAAAAGAATCAGAGGTTTGCCAAGAAGAGAAGTACACAATTTTTGCATCTCAAGGCAGCAAAACTACAAGATGGAAAAGCAGTAAAAGGCCAAGGCATTCTGACCTGCTGTTCTTGGTCTTTCAAAAGAAAAACCATCCCCATGTGGAGCCACTGTTAGATACCTATACCAATAGGTTTCATATTTCATGATTGGCTATGAAAGGACCAAATATGCTCTGCTTTGATGACTCAAAGATCACATATTTCCAAGAGAATCCAATCTATGTATATAGCTTGGTATGGACTTAAAATTTTGATGGATGGTCCAACAGTCTAATCTGGATCATTCCATGGTTTAAATTTGCAGTTGTAGAATAGAGAAGAAAGTCTGTCCAAACTGTTTAATCTTGGCAGACAAGTAGTTCAGGTAGAGAAGAAAAGGCTCCCAACAACTTAATCTGGGACCTTGGAAGAGATAAGGGTAGAAGTAGATAGAAATAACAAAGAAAAAGCCAAAGAAAAGAAAAGGCAAGTAAGGGTCTGCAAGTCCAAGTGCACCCTCCAAGAAGAAATAAAAAATGTTAGGCAAATACTGGGGTAAGTAGTTGGGGGTTGCAGAAAGGTTATCTTTACCATTGCAGATGTGTGAACTGTGTTTTCCAAGGCAAAGTTTATCAATTGACAAGGTGTTCACCTTCATCAAGTTACAACAAGGAGCATGACTAACCTCCCTCTTTCTCCCTTCCATTTCATTACTAACATCCCCTCTTCAGCGGAGATCCATGGAAGAAGATCATGGTTTCATGGTGGTTCTTGTTCATTCAAAAGCCACATTTCTTGTGTAAAAATCTTTTCATTTTGATCTACTCTTTAAACCAAGTGTTTCACAAATAGACTCAGTGTTTTCTCCCTTTGTTCACCCCCCATCCATATTAACTTTAACTTTACTATGTAAATCCCTATATCACCTTTCCCCTACTAGTATTAAACACCATGGTGTATAAACCCCAAATTTTGTATAAATAACCCCTCCCCTTGGCATTATAGCCAATAAGTCATATGACAGGGATCAAAGTGACATCTGGCCACTTGGATGAACCTACGCCTCATCTACCCCCCTTTCCTCAAGTCATTCCACTCACTAAACTGCTATTTGCCAAGAAAAACCTTATAAAACCCCTTTACCCATGAAAACCCTTTGAAACTACCAAAAATCCCGAAAAAACCCACTTTCCGTTGCCTAACCAAAGTTTGTGCATATATTCGATTTTCGAAATATATTGAAAAAAGCATTAAAAAATATGTATTTATTCCTCCGCCCGCTGCCTTATCCACCTATCACATCATCGCCCCGACAGCCGTCCGATCTGATCTAGAGCATCCAACGGCTCTTATCACATCGGAGCGGCTCCGACGTCCCCAGTTTACCCGCCGTATATACCGGTCACGTCACTCCCCCGATAGCTGTTGGATCGAGCCCTCCAGATTTGACGGTCAGCATTGATATCGGAGTAGGTCTCACGTCCGACGGATATCGTCCGATATCCGTAAAATGGTTACGTCACTCGGCTGCCACGCGTCCTTGCCACATCTCGTCGGAGGTACGTCTGACAGATTCCCCCCCGTACCATACGCGGTGCGATATGAAACCGCTGGCTGTTTCCGGTTTCGGTTTTTCCGCCTATGCTACGTCACCTCCGCGTCATCCCACGTCACTGCCACCATGCCGTCACGTCAACCCTTGCGCCCGACCATCTGCCGACCTATCCTGCCACTTCACCATCCCCGTGGACCAATCAGAGCCCACCACCTCACCTATGACGTCAGCCGGCCCTGACCCCACCTATGACATCATGCTGACATCAGCAGAAAAACGCGCCAAAAGTCCAAAAAACCAATTATATAGTGAAAATTCACGTTTTTTCATACTTTTCGCTCATTTGCCATTATTTCTCCTGCATGCGGTTTTCACGTCCAAAGTCCACCAACCTGCAAAACCCGACCAGGAGACCGGAGGAGCGCCATTTCCACAGTCATCCGTGACCATTGCCTACTCCTCACCAGGTATTTTCCGCCATAAATCCTTCACGTACCTGTTTTAGCTGTTATGTCCCTCGAAAGAGCTTAAAACAAAGAAAACTCTTAAATTCACCGGCAGAAATCCCTGCACCTGCCCCTTTGACAGTTGTGAACTCAAGCACTACTAGCCGAGCCTTGTTTACTTTCATTTCACTGAAGAAACCAAGCTCTGTCTGCGCAATCGCGGCAGACTTATTCAAACCGAATTTAACTACTGAGACAGACAGGGTGAGGCCAAACATTTGTCCTAGTTGCACTATAAATAGTATTTCAATTGCTATTTACTAGAACCACTCTCTGTCACTGATAAATTCACCTCCCTGAAAAAGAGGCATTCCTCTGTACTCTCCTGCTTCATTAAAACCACTTTGCACTTATTTCAAAATCCTCTTGTGCAATGGACACACCTGTAGTACTTAATGTTCAGCCTCTGAATGCCCCTCAAAAGAACTTGAAATGGCAATCCTTGGCAGATATGGACTACCAAATTACAGAAGAGAAGCTTATGGGCAGCAAATTCCACTTGCATCTGTTGAATGAGTTGAAAGCCAAGCATGAAAATGGGACAGATATACTGAACTTATGGGACTCTTCCCTCCCTATTTTCAAGCTCCCTCAGGTCAACCAGTTCCCTGAACTAATCCACCTGTGTGCTGAAAAATATGAAGTTTCTCAGAGGGCTGTTGTTGACCCATCTGGTTCAGTGCTTTTTTATGTTACCCCTCAAGCTATCAGAGACATGCTTTGCTTCAAACCTCAGAAGAAATTGGTCCCTTTGTTACCGGTAAACCTGATAAAACAAGGGGATAAACTCACAGATGCTCAAATTGTCAAATTTAATCAATTATACATCAAAACTAACATTGTGATGGGCCCTCCAATCCTTCATGTATATCTCAATGAGCTGGGCAGAGACCTTGCAGATATGATGTTGGGTCCCTATAATACTAGTGATTACCCCATTACTATTGTAGTTATACCCCTTATTTATATTGTTGTGCCCCTATTACCCCCATATTGTTATTTCTGTGCCCCATAGAATCCCTCTATTGTTATTTTTGTGGCTTTATATTATTATTGTTAGGTCGGCTGGATTATATTGTGACTCCTTAGACTCCTATATATAGAAAGGAGGTTTTGTCATTTGTATCATCCAAGAATTGTTCATTTATGTAATGTAAAGGAGGTTGCCCCCTCGAAGAGGCTGAATTCTAAGGCGTGGATCTCTCTTTTCTATCTTTTTGTGAGCTGGTTTCATAACATTTGGTATCAGAGCTTTGGATTCTAGGGTTTCGCTGCTCCAAACAGGTCATCGTGGAATTTTCACTTTTTTCTGTGACGTTTCAGAAGTCGCAAAAAAAACCCATTTGAGAAGAATTGGCGCTGAACCTTGGGTCCGAATTTCAGAGCTTTTCGCATGATATTTGCGGAGATATGATCTGAGGAAGTTGGTCTTTTTGCAGACTCCTGAATTACATTCAAAACAGGTGACCTGGGGAAAATCGTCATAACTTTCTCTCTGAGGATCGGATTGAAATTTCGTAAAAAGGTACAGAAAGAGGACGGACTGTAGTTTCTTGTGGGTGAGTTTCAGATTCAAAGGTTGAAACAGTGACTCGTGGCACGTCGTACAAGTTCGCTCTACTGAACTAGTCTAAAAGCAAGTCACTGTGGGAGATTTCACATAACTCTTCCTTGGAGAATCCAATTTGGCTCAGACTTGTGGCATTGGAAAGAGGACACAGAAGGCTACTACAGGTAGAAATTTCAGAACTGGATGATCCGAAATTACAGAGATACATCAGATTCAATATCAGGCTTCTATAAAGTGAAAAAAGGTGTGTAGTTTTTTTTTTAAATTTTTGTGTAAGCTTGGTTTAACGGAATTCAAAGGGCATAGTAAAGCATTATTATCGGTAACTGATGCCCCGAGGAAAGAAAATGCAAACACCTAGTAAGGAACCTGAAAGCTCTAGCATGACTCATGAAGAAGAGGAAGAAATGCTACATGATATATCAAAATTACAAGAACAAGTGCAACAAATGTCACGCTCACAAAAGCTAACAGAAGCTAAGATAAGTGGCGTGGAATCTAAGATAAATGGCGTGGAATCTAAGATAAATGGCATGGAAGCTAAGGTGAATGGCATGGACGCTAAAATTGATGGCATGGATGATAAGATGGATGAATTGAAGAAGTTGCTACAAGAAAGGGTCACTAATGGTGAAAAGGTAGTAAAGGAAACTCATGATGAGAACAAAAGAAATGTTAATCATGATTCCATAGACTCTAATGTTGGATCGAAGACTCACCATGTTCCAAAAATCGATATGAGGAAGTTTGATGGCAAGGATCCCGCCACATGGATATTACAGATGGAGCAATTCTTCGATCTCAATAATGTGCAAAACACACAAAAGGTACGTATGGCAACTTTATATTTGGAACCAAATCAGTTTGTATGGTATCAATGGCTTTGTTCTCGTAAACAATTTATCACTTGGGCAATTTTTACGGAAGAATTGATAGCACATTATGAGGATACAAAAAGCAACACTTTTTTTAGCCAATTGATAAGTCTCAAACAAAAGGGTTCAATAATGGAGCACATTGAGGAGTTCCAAAAATTGAACATAAGGGTAAAAGATATTCCAGAGGAGCATAGGATTGATGTGTTCATAGGGTCTTTAAAGGATAATATCCAACATGATGTGCGCCTTTGGGAACCTGATTCATTAGAGAAGGCATTCAGGTTAGCAAGAAAAATGGAAAGCAAAATTATGGCAACTAGGAAGCATACCACTCACAACTATAAAGACGGAAGTGTTGTTGCCCATAGTCTTCCACAACCTACAAGGTTGACACCACAACAATTGGAAGAAAAAAGAGCAAAAGGGCTTTGTTACAATTGTGATAGCAAATACACAAAAGGTCATAAGTGTGCTGAGAAGAAATTATTCTACATAGATTGTGAAGAGGAAGAAGAAAAGGAGCAAGAAAGGTCAAAAGAAGAGGATATATTCCAGGAACAAAGCCTAGATGAAGAACAAATAAATCCGACCATATCTTGTAATGCATTGGCGGGAATTACCACTCCTCAAACCATCAAGATAGAAGGACAAATCAAGAAGAAAAAGGTAATAGTGTTGATTGATTCAGGAAGCACCCACAATTTTATTCATTGTAGGGTAGCAAAAGAATTGAATTGCTTCCTATATCCAGCACCAGAGTGTCAAGTGATGATTGCAAATGGAGGAACAATAAATTGCTCTGGAAAGTGCCATAATATCAAGCTATCCATGGGAGAATATGTATTGACTAGCCCAATGCTTTCCATTCCAATGGGAGGTGCTGATGTTGTACTAGGAGTCCAATGGCTACAATCCTTGGGTACAATAGCTTTTAATTTTCAAGAACTTTTCATCAAATTTTCTTCGGAAGGAAAGGAAGTTGAATTAAGGGGTATTGCAGGGAAACCAGGAAAGATAATCAGCTCTAATGGTATGACAAAGCTTCTAAAAAAGGAGCAAAGAGGTGTAATTGCACAATTATGTTCGCTAGATGTTTCCACATTGGAATCATCTATTTCTCCAGATCTCCAAAAAGTCCTGGACAATCATTCCAAGGTATTTGAGACTCCCAAAGGTCTCCCACCTATGCGTGATCATGATCATGCTATTCATCTGATTCCAGGAAGTGTTCCTCCAAACATCAGGCCGTACAGATATCCCTATGTCCAAAAAAGTGAAATTGAACGTATGGTTGCAGAAATGCTAGAGGCTGGTATAATTCAACCGAGTCAAAGTTCTTTCTCAGCTCCAGTAGTATTGGTGCACAAGAAGGATGGATCATGGCGCATGTGTCCAGATTATAGGGAGCTCAACAAGCTCACTATTAAAGATAAGTTCCCCATTCCTGTTATTGATGAATTACTGGATGAATTGCATGGATCAATTTACTTCACCAAGTTGGATCTTCGTTCGGGATATCATCAAATCAGAATGAAGATTGAAGACATTCCGAAAACGGCATTTAGAACTCATGAGGGTCATTATGAATTTTTGGTCATGCCTTTTGGCCTTACCAATGCACCTTCAACATTTCAAGGTTTGATGAATTCAATTTTCAAACCATTCCTTAGAAAATTTGTGTTAGTATTTTTTGATGATATACTAATCTACAGCAAGTCTTGGAAGGATCATGTTGAACATGTTGACAGGGTGCTACAACTATTGGAGGAGAAACAATTATATGCAAAAAGATCCAAATGTTTCTTTGGAGTCCAGGAGGTGGAATATTTGGGTCATATTGTATCTCATGAAGGAGTTAAGGTAGACCCTAGCAAAATTAAAGCCATTAAGGAATGGAAAATCCCCACATCCATAAAGCATCTGCGAGGATTTCTTGGGTTGACAGGGTATTATCGCAAGTTTGTTAAGAATTATGGGAGAATAGCAGCACCTCTAACAACATTATTGAAGAAAGATTCATTTTCATGGACTCCGGAAGCAACAAAGGCCTTTGAACATCTTAAAGAGGCAATGTGCCAAGCACCGGTCTTAGCTACACCGGACTTCACAAAAACCTTTATTGTGGAATGTGATGCTTCAGGAAATGGAATTGGTGCTGTTCTAATGCAAGATGAAAGACCCATTGCTTTTGAAAGTCGTCCAATCAAGGGAAAGTTTTTAAGCAAAGCTATTTATGAGAAGGAAATGTTGGCAATACTCCATGCACTTAAGAAATGGCGACCCTACCTAATGGGAAGACACTTCAAGGTAAAAACGGATCATGATAGCCTTAAATACTTTTTAGAACAAAGATTATCCTCTGAAGAGCAACAAAAGTGGGTCACAAAGATGTTGGGTTATGACTTTGAAATCATCTACAAAAAAGGGAAGCAAAATGTGGTGGCAGATGCACTCTCAAGAAAGGATGAGGATGTGGAAGCATTGTTGTGTGCCATTTCTATTATCCAACCAGATTGGATAAACGAAGCAAGGGAGGAATGGAAGAATGACGAAGAAGTGTGGGCACTTATTCGAAAGCTACAACAAGATTCCAGTACTTCTGATACATTTAGCTGGAAAAATGATTCGTTATGGTACAAAGATCGCTTATACCTCTGTAAGAATTCCCAGCTAAAACAAAAGATTCTTATGGAATTGCACACTTCTCCCTTAGGAGGGCACTCAGGATTTTTAAAAACTTACCACAGGGTTAAGAAGGAATTTTTTTGGGATGGCCTTAAATCAGATATTCAAAAGTTTGTGGCGGAATGTTTGGTTTGCCAACAAAATAAAGTTGAAACAATTAAGACACCGGGTCTATTACAACCTTTATCCATTCCAAGCCAACGTTGGGAGGAGGTTTCAATGGATTTTATCACAGGTTTACCCAAGGGAAAGAGTGTCATCATGGTGGTAGTTGACAGACTTACCAAGTATGCACACTTTTGTGCATTATCACATCCATTTAAAGCCAGTACAGTTTCTACTGCATTTATGGAAACAGTTCAAAAGCTACATGGAAACCCAAAGATTATTGTAAGTGACAGAGATCCCATTTTCACTGGAAATTTTTGGACAGAATTATTTTCTTGTCTTGGTACTCAGTTAGCTCATAGCTCATCTTATCATCCTCAATCTGATGGGCAAACTGAGATAGTAAACAAATGTTTGGAAGGATATCTTCGTTGCTTTGTATCTGATAAACAGACACAATGGGTCAAATGGTTGCCTCTGGCTGAATGGTGGTATAACACTTCCTTCCATACAGCAACAAAAATGACCCCATTTATGGCACTTTATGGGTATCAACCACCATCCATCACATCATATTTAAGAGAAAATTCTAAGGTTCAGGCAGTGGAACATCACATCGAACATCAACAACAAGTCCTCCAACTCTTAAAGGATAACCTCGTGTTGGCACAAAATAGAATGAAACAACAGGCAGATCAACATCGCAGTGAAAGAAGTTTTGATGTAGGTGATTGGGTATTCCTACGGCTACAACCATATAAGCAAATGTCCCTAAAGCAAGCTAAGAAGGATAATAAATTATCACCAAAGTATTATGGTCCGTACAAGGTGTTGCAAAAGATTGGTACTATGGCATACAAATTGGAGCTTCCTGCAGCTTCTCGATTGCACCCAGTTTTCCATGTTTCATGTTTAAAGAAGGTTATAGGTGACAAGCTCCCAATTCAAACAATATTGCCAGAACTTGACGAGGAAGGAAAAATTATATTGGAACCGGAAGCAGTCACAGAAACAAGAACTCGACAGCTACGAAATCGATCAATTTCAGAGTATCTTATCAAGTGGAAGAACTTATCCGCTGAAGATTCCACATGGGAGGATGAGAATTTTATGCAGAAGTATCCAGAACTACTCAAGCGTTGAGGACAACACTTTTTTGAAGGAGAGGGGCATGTTGGGTCCCTATAATACTAGTGATTACCCCATTACTATTGTAGTTATACCCCTTATTTATATTGTTGTGCCCCTATTACCCCCATATTGTTATTTCTGTGCCCCATAGAATCCCTCTATTGTTATTTTTGTGGCTTTATATTATTATTGTTAGGTCGGCTGGATTATATTGTGACTCCTTAGACTCCTATATATAGAAAGGAGGTTTTGTCATTTGTATCATCGAAGAATTGTTCATTTATGTAATGTAAAGGAGGTTGCCCCCTCGAAGAGGCTGAATTCTAAGTCGTGGATCTCTCTTTTCTATCTTTTTGTGAGCTGGTTTCATAACATATGATTTCTCCCATCTTGGGATATAGTTCAATTGAGCATATTGATGCAACTGTGCTAGTAATGATGCTTATGTTTGCTCCTGGAAAGTCACCAATCTGTTATGACTATGCCACCTACATATCAGACAAGATTCATGAACAATTGATGAATTTGAGGAGAGATAGGATGTTCAGGTACACCTCCTACATCTACCATTTGATCTTGTACCACCAACATGAGAAATTTCATTTCTCAATCAAAAGAATGGATGCCCTAGGAAATCCCAGATCAGTGGTCTATTGGTCTTCTATCTTCCACATTAGACCTGAGTCTCCATACACTTACTGTGAATTCATGGATCTGTTCATCCATCCAGCTATGGCAATGATGATGAGTTCACCTCCTCCGAGACTCACTGATGACATGCAGAGAATTCTTCAGCTGTCCAAAGTTTACAGCATTGGGGATTGGTACTTCTACCAAAACCACACTGTCATCAGGATATATGGGTGTGATCTACTTCCATTCAAACTACCTAAGTATGTGCCTATGAGGCTATTTGCCCTAGAGTACTTTAGGCAATTTGGCAGAGTTGATGTGCTTCACTTTTCAGGGAGAGGCAAAAAGGCACAGTTGAAGGTGAAAAGCCAACTTGGCCATTTTATCTACAACGAGAGGGAGCAAGGATGGAGGGAAGCAGAGAGAATGCTTGAGGGCCTTGGCCTGCAAACTAGTTTCCTATGGTCTCCCTATGACCCTAATCATTTCATATCTCAGAGGAGGCTCAAATACAAGTTATCTGCCTATGATCACCATAGTATCCCTCAAATTGAAAAATATGCAAACCAAGACAAATGGAGGAGAGGGACCTTAGAAGAGCCCATGTCACAAGAAGAGTTAAATAAGAGGGCACTAAGGAATCTAAAGAAGATGGCTGACCTTGAACTTTGTTCACAGGTATTCACACTACCAAGCACACAAGCGGGAGCAGCTGCATCCTCCTCAACTGCCAAACAGCAAACTGCCAAGGCCACTGAAAACATATCCAGCAAAGGCAAAGAAAAGGCAATGGAGACAGAGCAGACACATCAAGAGAAGGAGCAGTCACCTCCAGTGACTCAAGAGCAGACAGATAAAGAAGAGCAGCAGCAGGCAGAGCAACAACAGCAACAAGATTTGCAGCAAGAAAAAGGGCAACATGACAGACAGCAGCCCTTACAGCAGGAGAGAGTAATTGATACTCCAACTTCCACTGAGCAACAGGCTCAGAACATAGTGCCTCCTAGGCCAGAAGTCACCACTGATGCCTCGATCCTCCAAACTCCTCAAAAGGAGGACTTAAGCAGAAAAAGGGATAGAGAAACTCCCCTCACTTCATCTATCAACCAGGGAGAAAAAAGACAAAGATTAAATGATTTTTCAAAGGAGGACATAGCAATAAGACAGGCATTGGGCATGGGCCCACCCAGCAGAGAAGCTTCAGCAAGTTCCTTCCAGCAGGAACAGGACAGGACTATGGGAGGGGAGGTCAGCTCCTCCAGCCAGCAAAAAGAAGGACAAATGAGCATCAAACAGCAATTTATAGACATCAAATGGAGGAATGAGCCTATCAAAATACAGCTATACAATCATTTGCTAAACATGGCTCCTACTAATTAGCAGAGACTTATGTCTGCCTTTGATATAGGTGAAGGCAAAATGATCATGAGTCATTTTATGCCCACAGCACTGCAGCCCTAATCTGCCTCAGATTACCTCAGGACCAACCTGGAGGTCATGGCCAAAGACATACACCCAATGGACAAAATTGAACTGCACAAACAAACTGGTGAGATGGTGTATGCCTCCTTAGCAGATGAAACATTGGAAAATTATAAGCTAAAGAGCAGCCTCAATGCCACAGCCTCTCAACTGGAATTGGAGAAGGCATCATCCCAAGCAAAGGACAACAGAATAAGGTCCCTGGAAGACATAATCATTAAAATTGGGCATGATCCCAAAGATATTTCAGGGATACAGGAAATCTTGAAGTTGAGGGATGCTGACATGGCTGCCATGAGAAAGAAAATCAAGATCCCAGCTACCATTCACCCTCAGACAGATGAGGTAGCCCAACAAAGGCATGAGAAAGACACCACAGATTTGTTGATCTCCATTTATAAACAGCTGGTTCAAGCACAAGAGAAGTTGGGAGAATCAAAGGCTGCAAAGGTAGCATTACAGAAATCTCTGAAACAAAGAGAAGAAGGGCAGACTGCTCAGCCTCCTCCTCAGATCATCAATCTTGAGGAAACTGCTCCTATCACTGCCCATCCTCCTCAACAGACCGAACAAACAGCAACATCTACTTCAGCAGCGCCAACAACTACAGAGCAGGCCCAAAGCCTAGATATGCAAAAGCTGAAGAACGAAATCCAAATCCTGGAAGCTCAAATGTTGGAGCTCAATTCAGCCAAAGAATCTTTGGCTAAAATCAATGATAGATATGATAAATCCAAACAAACTGTGGCAGAGAAGGACAGGGAGGTCAAAGCCCTCAAAAACAAAATAAAAGAGCTAGAGAATGAGCTCAAGTTAGATAAAGTGGTGGCCGAACTGAAAATAGTGCTATGGGCTAACATTGGTCAATCTATCAATGAGCAGTGGCCATATATTGAAACTATCCATGAGCAACTAGAGCTCATCCCAAAGGCACAGAGGGAGATTCACAGATCAAGAGCTCAATTGAGCAATATGCCTGAAGTGGCCACCAGAATGATCAATGTACTTAACCACAGAACAAGTTCTCAGTTAGCTGCCATGGGAATTGCAAACAGAACTGAGACTATCCAAATGGTCAAAAGGGTTCTCACACTGAGAAACTTAGTGCAGACATTGGAAAGAAGAACCCAGGATATGCAGACTGAGGTGAACAAGTTTCTGGAAAAATTTCAAGTGTTAGAAAGCAGAGGACTCCCTGGCTTACTGAACAGCGCAGGGAGATTGTTCACACATGACCAGTATGCCAAACGGGTCAACACATTTTCCACTGGTCAGATCAATGAGAAGCCCAGAACCTCAGAGGAGACAGGGCCAGCCATAGGACAGACTCTCTACAACAGAGTCGAGAATGTGTTTTTTGTAATGAATGAGATCAAGCACCTGTTTGGGGTGGCTCCCAATTTTTTCAAATATACAGAGGCAGAGGAGACAATGGATTCCATTCTTAGGCATCAACTCCCTACGCAAGAATGGTGGACAAATGCAATACAGAATATTTTGTAAACATGGAGCCACTTAACAATTTTGTTTCTTAAAAATATCAGTTGTCATGCAAAGCACAGTTTAACAAAATCAGCATGCATGGTGGATTGAAGCTGAGCCAACTCAGCAGATCTATCGGCCAACAAGGCAGAAATGGAAATCTACAGGTGGCAGGGCCGAGAAAACGCAGCGCAACAAGAAATAAAGACACATTATTCAGCATTAAAGCAAAGCGTCTCAACCGACTCAATGACCTCCAAAGGTCAAATAATCCTCTGACGGACATAAAGAGCATTCATAATGCATTCAAAGTTGTAATAACTTATTTTCTACTTTCTGTACGAATTTATGAAGATATTTTCTCTCTCAGATGACTCAATGCCTGAGATATTTTGTATAAGCATTCCTATAAAGTCCCCTTCGCATGAGCTTGCAAGGGTTGTTGTTGATTTCTCCTAAAGAAATTCTTATGTTGTAATCCTTTCAGACGTTTAATAAAGAAAGTGATGGAATTTCTCGGATTTCTGAAGTGTTGAATGCGTTCTGGTGTCTGTTGATAACTGCTGGATTCCTGTGTATTTCACCATACAATAAGTCTCTGTAACTCTCTCTGTCAATTAGTTGTTTTGTTAAAATCCATATATGTTATCTGATTTTCAATACTAAGCAACAAGGAAAAAGAATAACTTTCAGGATTTATTCACTGAGTACCCTGAGTTCAATCTGTGTTGTTTATGAATGTTTTTCTTCAGCTGTAATCTAGATAAGTGTAATTCTTAATTGCTGCACTTTCAGAATACACCTTTCACAGTGGCCTTTGTCACAGGAATTCAAGTTTGCTCCTGTGCAGCGTGTTCACTTTCACATCACCAGCTTAATAGAAAATTCTTAATTGCTTTCTGTTGGTTGACATACATCACCATTTAAGCTAACTTTGTTTGTCTAAGATACACAATAGGCCCTGCAGTTTGAACACCACCAGTCCTTCATTTCTAAGCATTTCACAACTCCAGACTCCATTGCCCAATGGTATTTTACTCTCTAAACAATATATCATAAGACCTGAAAGAAATCCTTCAACCAAAACATAAACCAAAACCTGAGCATAATAGCTAGCCTAAAACACCACCATAACAGAGACAAATCATAAAGAGAGAGCCCTCTCTGATTACAGTTTGGCTAGAAATTGTGATCCAAAGATTGGTTAGTGGTTACCCCGGCCGTATTCCCTTGGGAATCATAGGGAACAACCTGGGTGTTAACAGGATACTATCAGAAGTTTATAAAAAACTATGCCCAGATCACGGCTCCAATGGAACAGTTACTGAAGAAGGATGCTACATATTGCTAGAACGAGGAATGTAACAAAAACCTGGAAACGCTTAAGGAAAAGATGGAATTCGTCCCTATCTTGGTATTTCCAAAGTGGGACATTGAATTTCATGTACATGTCAATGCGTCATGTATCGTGTTGGGTGTGGTACTCACTCAAGAAGGAGTGGAAGGAATTGATCACCCTATTGCATTCGCAAGTCGCAGGTTGTCCAAAGCAGAAAAGAATTACTCTACTACTGAGCAAGAGGGATTGGTGATGGTATACGTGCTCCAAAAGTTTCGTCACTATCTGCTCGGAGGACATTTGAAGATGTACACTTATCACTCTATGCTCAAATACCTAATGAATAAGCCTGTGTTGTGGGGGCGCATAAAGTTAATGGTTGCTGCTATCCCAAGAATATGACTTTGAGGTTGTTGTAAAGCCGAGATGTCTGAATGCAGGACCGGATCACCTGTCCTGAAATGAGACTAGCGAAGAACCAACAAATCTAGAGGAGGGGCTCCTGGATGCCTAGTTATATGCCATGTGCATTGCAGATGGCCACTTTGAAGATATTATCCACTTTTTAACTATGGGAATTGCGCCGCAGCGGTATTCTATCCAACAGAAGAAGGAATTACTGATACGCGCCGCAGATTTTACCGTAATTGTAGGCCACCTCTACAAGATGGGCAACGATGAAATATTGCGTCGATATGTATCGGAATTCAAGCGCGGACAGATCCTGGCCGAAGCACATGGAGGGGTTGCTGGCAGACATTATGCGGGCCGTGCCACAGCCTAGAAGATTCTTCGCGCCGGATTATGGTGGCCCACTCTACATCAAGATTCGAAAGCATACTGTTGAGCCTGCAATGTATGTCAACGGATGGGCAAACTATCGCGAAGGGATGAAATGCCACTTCAGCCACAGATAACGCTACAACCATTTGAGAAATGGGTGATCGACTTCGTCGGGCCTATTGGCCCGTGAGGAAAGAGAGGCATGCGTTATATCATCACTGTGACCAGATATTTGACCCGATGGGTAGAGGCGCAGGCAATTAAGGATTCCATGGCTGCGATAGTAGCAAAATTTTTGTTCGAGAACGTCCTGACCAGGTTTGGCTGCCCCAAAATTCTCATGAGTGATAGGGGAACACATTTTCTGAATGAAACGATTAGTGCACTCACAGAGGAATTTCATATATATCACCAACAGAGTACGCCCTACCATTCGCAAGAAAATTGGACCGTCGAGGCCTTCAACAAAATTTTGGAGAACGCGTTGACTAAGGTCTATAATGCACAATGCAATGACTAGGACTTGCACATTCCTGTTGTGCTATGGGCATATCAAATTATGTGCAAGAAATTGACAGGCCAGACACTGTTTCACTTAGTCTATGGCAAGGAGGCTGTTATGCCTATGGAATATATTGTGCCTAGTCTGTGGATCGCAATAATCATAGGTATGGCAGACCTCAGGGCATTAGAAGAGAGGCTCGTACAGCTAGAAGAATTGGAAGAGGAATGGTAATTGGTTGGATTCCATCAGCAGGTATAGAAATAGCGTGAGAAAGCGTGGCACAATTTCCATGTCAAGGTGCACACCTTCAAGGAGAATGATTTGGTATTGCTTTATGACATTAAGTTCGAAAAATTCCTAGGTAAACTCTGCATGCACTGGTTGGGACCCTATGTCGTCAAAGTGGTTACCAATGGGGGCGCGGTTCAACTGGCTAAACTCAATGGAGACTCCTTCTTGGGAAGAGTGAATGATAGTCAGCTAAATCTCTACACGGGCGGGCCAACCACCTGACTAGCCGTTCAGAAAATAGTCTCACTGCTCCACCCATTTGAAAGAGAGAGTGGGACGATAAAGTAGCCTGGGGGATAGATGCGCGAGTACTATGGTGCATGTACATTTGACCAAACACAAGGGTCGTGGTCGCATGAGAAGGCTCCCGTGGACACGCTAATAAAAGGAATGATGACCGTTGATATCACTATTCATGACAAGATGTTTGCATTATGGAAAAAGGGAGAGGGCGACGGGAAATTAAGAGAAACATTATGAGCCAGATATGGAACGAGATGCCACAGGTTTTACATGAAAAGTTTACACGAACTGGAATATGCGGCAATCAGTGCATTTGAAATTTGCATGGCTTATAAATCACTGAGGGGAATCCACTGGGTGGCCTACACTTCGGAAACACAGATGGAGCTGTTCATTATCTCTGCACAAGGCATACGCCTGGAGGTAGTAATTTGGCCAATGGAGAAGTAGGATTGTCTAAGGAGTATGGGGGTGATAGCTATGGGCATACTGCAGGCTACAACATCACTAGTAGGGGATGTACCGGAAAAGAGGGAACACAAAGTAGAATTGGTTCGGATGTCATCGCCTCGCCTAGGGGCAGGTCGACGCACTACAACAGAACAATGAAAGGATGGACAAACAGCGACCACGGGTAGATATGCAGTTACTAAGTCATCTCTGATGTCCCTCGAAGATTGGGATCTTGCGGACAGCAGCTAGGGTCTTGCAAAATTGCAACACAAGCTGCGGCAGACAGTGTGAAGAGAAGATACGAAGGTCAAAAGTGGTTGCGGTGGTACCAGGAGGTCTTGTATGTGGCTCCCCCGCTCGCATTAAAATCCTATAAGGGGGTGTTTTGTGTTAACCGAGCAGAGAAGAATAAGCATCATTAGTTGCAAGACGTGGTAGAAACACTGAAGCAGGAGCCAAATGAAGCATTGCAGGAGACAATGAAGGAGCAGCAGGACGACGAGTGCCACTCAAAGGGAGGCGAAACATGAAGCCAAGGCAGAGCATCTAGCTACGCTAGCGAGTGACTTAGGACGAGTCACGATGATTGTGTTGGGGGAATGATGGGTAGCGGAGGTCTCATGTAATAGTTTTGGGGCAGAAAGCCCAAAAAGTAGGATTAAATTATTGTAAAAACTCCGAAGTATGCAGAGTGAAAATTATAGTAGGATTGAGTCAAAGGGTAGTCCACCCGAAAATAATGTAAAGAAATATAAATAGAGTCGGCCCGCGCAGGGATCGCGGGCCAAGGAAGGATATAAATAGAGTGTGACTCTATGAGGGAAAGGCAGTTATTTTTGGAAAAATGATGGAATGTAATGGGTTTTTGAAGAAGACAGTCTGAAAGCATTTGTAAGTCCAAGTCGAGGGTTGGGGTAGTAGGTAGAGGCTCTGTAGCTACGTGCTTAGAGGCCTGGAAAGTCCGCAGCTATGTGCATGGACCCCTGTAGTTGAGTGCACAGGGCGGATCTGGATGTATTAAGGATAAAGTGGAAATAAAGATAAGTTTCTTCAGAAACTTTAATCTCTGTTTACTTTAATCTACTTATGGTTTGAATGAATGTAAATCTGGGTTCATTTTAAAGCACGAATTAGTTGTGTTGGTTAAATGTTTGCTTAAAGACCTTGTTAATTTGTAACCACATCCTCCAATAGAATAGCGCACTAATAAGAAAGATATACTCAAGATGGATTTGTGCAAATACCAAGTAGCGCGGAGCTGTAAACTAGTGCGTGAAATCTCTAGACCACAACAAGACATCCATAGGGTGCGGAAACCTGGTTCCAGCACCCTCCCCTACTACCTCGGGTGAGACCTCAGTCCGCGCTCCGCGGGCTGTTGCCGAAAGGGCCGGTAGCTGCGGGATTTGTTTGGCTAAATAACTCTTTCGAACCTGGGTCAGGCCCATATAAGCCAACAAATTTCATATAAATAAAATTAATGAGACATCAATAACTAGTCTTTTCTTTTAAATATATAATTTGGTCAAATTAAATTTAAATTATATATAATTTGTTTAAAATTTCAAAAAAAAATTATAAGTTGGTTTTTCATTTTAAATACAATTTTTGAATTTTCTTATAAATTAAATTAATGAACCACCCATTGAACTTGATGTTGTACTATATACAATGTATTCTGTTATCACTCAAGTTGTTCCCTTTGACTCCCAAGGGAATACGACCGAGGTAACCACTAACCAATCTTTTGGTCACAGGTTCTAGCCTACCTATGACTAGAGAGGGCTCTCTCTTTGTGATTTAACTTTGTTTGTATAATATTTTAGGCTAGTTATGATGCTCAAGGTTTTGTTTTGGAATTTGCTGGATGATGACTTCAGTCAAGATATATGTGTGCTTACCAGGGTGTTCTAGGCCATTGGGCATGGAGTCAGTGATGCTTAATCTGTTTGATATGTCTGTGTTGTTACAATAGTGATGCTGCAGAGCCAGATAAGTGTCTGAGAAACAATTCTTTGAATCTGTGATTTAAGTGTGATGTAACCAGGGTATGAAAGGAAATTAAGGATCTTTCAACAAACTGGTATGGAGAAACAGTGAGAATATTATTTAGAAGCAGTGAAGAATTTTTACATAACATTCATATTTATAGAATTAATGAAAACATGAGCAATTAAGAATTCATGTTCATGATCAATTCTGAAGAAAACATTTTCAGCAATAGAGATTGAGCACAAGGTGTAACCAAACATTTCCTGTACTATTCCTTTTCTCTACTGCTAGATTAGTGAAACATGTGTATGATTTAAATAAACACAAGAAGACAAAACATAGATTGAGAAAACTTATTGTTCCATCAGACAGCACAGGAATTCTGCAACAACATGCATAGCATCACCAAGACATCAAACATTCAGGAAGTCACTGAGCTTTTCCAGCCTTTTGCATTAGATAATCTGAAAATATACAATACATTTGCCTCTGAATGAAAATCACCAACCCCTTATACGTTGCCAGGGGAGGTATATATACATAATTTACATAAGAAAATATCTAGCTGATGAGTAAATGTTTCATTAATGTCGTGCCAACTCCTGGAGCATTGTGGCTGAGAAAGTAAATGTTGTAGTAACTCTTCAGTGCCTTAGCTGTCCAAAATGGTCAGAAAATGTTGACTTTGTGGCCGTTGGAGTCGGCTGAGGATATGTTGTCCAAAAATTGCGTATTTGTTATCTCTTGGCTTGCTGTCGTTGTCTATATGCTGAGTCACCCTTTCGGCTGCCTTAAATGTTGTCTTTATTCTGTTGTTTGCCTAGGACCGAGCAACTGAGACTACTGCGGCAAAATTTGTGGCATTGCCTGCCACCAATCCTCTTTGGGCAGCTGGTGTCTTTGAATTTTCACCAATGTTTCATCTGCCTCTGTATACCTGTAAAAGTTAGGAGGAACCTCAAAAAGGTGGTGGATTTCATTTTCAATAAAAAATAGATTCTCAAGTTTGTCATAAAGGCTCTGCCCTGTTGGAGGCCCTGTTTCCTCAGAAGTACTGCCAGATGCAGTGATTTGATTTTCAACAAAGGTTGACATCCTGTTGGCATATTGCTCACGAGGGAGCAGTTTTCCTGTGCCAGTTAGTAGGCTGGGCAGTCCCTTTGCTTGCAGTGCTCCCATTTTGAGCTTATATTCATCCACCTCAGCCTGTATTTCCTGGCATTTCCTCTCCACCGTTTGCACAAAATTCCTAAGAGTTAGCACCTTTTTAGCTGTGAGAAAAGCATCTATTATGTTAACAATATTGATGGCTGCTAGCTCCTCCTGGGTCTGATTGTTCAAAAAATGTATCATTCTATTGGCCTGCTCAGGCCTGTTGCCCAGTACTGTTCTGGCTTGTTGGATCTCAATCTGTGCTTTGCCTATTAACTCCATTTGTTCATGCATGGTCTTAATTGACTTCCATTGTCTAGTAATGGATTGTTCAATTTGGGCCCACAAAATTCTTTTTATTTCTGCCATAGCACTTTCTAGTTTGAGCTCTTTCTCCAAGGCCTTTATTTTCTCTTTGAGGGCCTTTATTTCTCTACCTTGCTCTGCCACAGTCATTTTTTATTTATCATATTTGGCCTCTAGCTCTGCCAACTTTTCCTTGGCCTGCTTTATCTCAGTAGCCTGGAGCTCCATTTCTTTAATAGCCTTAGTCAAATCTTCCATGTTTAAACTGGACTCTGGGGCTGTTGTTGTTGCTGTTGTTTCTGTTGTGGCTGTGGTTGTTACAGGGGCTACTGCTGCCTCTGTAGTTGTTGCAGTGGTTGAAGTAGTTGGAGGAGCTTGGGATGTGGATTCTCCCTGCTTATCTTGTAGTGCCCCTTCAAGCTCCTTTTCTAAATCAAGGACCTTCTGGTTGAGCTGCATTATAAGATCAAGTTGCTCATCGGCCTCCTTCTCCTTCTGCAATTCTGCTGTTTGGGGGTGCTCGGTGGGTAGCAGCTTTAACCTTTTCTTTAATGCATTAAGGTCATCTTCTTTCTTCTTCATGAGGGCCCTCACACCCTTTGGGTCCTTAGGATCATGTCCTAGGTCTATAATGATGTCCTCTAATGATTTGATCCTATTGTCCTTGGCCATGGAGGACATCCTCTCAAAATCCAACTGAATGTTGGTATTCTTCAATGATTCTTTTAATTCATGGGCCATTGTTGCCCTGTCCACCAAGGTGGCATAGACCATTTCTCCAGTCTGTTTGTGCAATTCGATCTGGTCCATGGGGTGAATGTCCTTTGCCATGACCTCCACCCTTGTCCTTACAAAATCTGCAGCTGATTTAGGCTGCGGCACCTTAGGTTTGAAGTGGCTGAGGATCATTTTCTCCTCTTGTAGGTCATATACAGACATCAGCCTTTCTTGCTTGGCTGGTGTTGCCTTTAGAAATTGTTTATACACTTCTACTCTCAGCAAGTCATTTTGTGCCTTTATTTGTTTGAAAGAAGCCTTAGTACTTGTAGGCTTCTTGCTCTGCTGAGTGGAGGAGGACACCTCCAAACCAAGCTGTAATCCCTGCTCCTGCTGAAAGGAGCTTGTACCCGTTTACTGGCTGCCTTCCCTATCTTTCCTTGGACTGTCAAGGACTTCTTCACTAATTTCTTCTATCTCAGAGGAGTCAACCTTTTGCCTCTTGGCCTCAGGTTGCTGGGAGGATCCACTTGCAGGAGTGGACTCTTCCCTGTCTCTTTTCTTACCCCTCTTCTCATGTGCTGAAGTCTGCAAAATTGGCACTGCTGGTGGCTCTGTTTGCGTTGCCGGGGTCTGCTCTTGTTGCTGCCCAATTGAGGGGGCAGGTTGTTCTTTTAGTGCTTCCTCTTCAGCACCCATTATTCCTTTACCTTTATCTGTACTTGATGCTGCTGTAGGAGGCGCCTGGGTGGCTGGTTCAGTTGTTGTGGCTGAGGTCCCTTCTCCCACTGGGTGTGGTTGCTTGAAGAATACCTGCTGCATAGAATCTAAGTCAAGAGTTTTCTCCAAATCCTTGAAATTCTTTTGCATTATCTCTTCTTCAGTTAATTTCTCAATTAATGTGTCTTGTTTCCATTCTTGCTGATTGGCATACTGTTCAATATGTGGATATTTGCAATTATCATAGCCTAGAAGCCTGTACTTAACCCTTCTAGAAGTGATGAAGCCTTCAGGGTCATAAGGGACCCACCGGAAGCTTTTTGAGAGCTTGTACTTATCTTTGAGGATTTGTTCAGCATCTTGCCATCCCTATTTTTTATTCATAATGAAGGGGTCCAGGTGGTTTTTGAACTTGAGATGGGCTTTCTTTTTGGCACTGTGAAAGTGAGTGAGGTCAGAGTGAATGAGCTGCCTATAATACTCCAAGGCAAACAGTCTCATGGGCACATATTTTGGGAGCCTGTATGGACAGAGCTCACAACCATAGATTCTGATGACTGTATGATCCTGGTATAGGTACCAATCACCTATTTTATAATTCTTGGAGAGCTGCAGGGTTTTCTGTATTTCAAATGACACTCTGGGAGGAGGGGACCTCATCAATAAGCAAGAGACTGGGTAAACAAATTGATCAATGAATTCACAATATGAATATGGTGAATTTTGCACTTGTAGTCTTATCTTGTAGTGTCGGCAACGCAAAAATATGGCTCTCAAATGTTGTGGATCATCAGTCCGATTTCGCAAATGAGCAGGAAAATCATCAAGATATGGTTGAACTATGTTTTTTACGTCATGGAAGGCGTAATTCATTGCCCTCTTAAAAGTTGCACCTGCGTTCTTCAAATCAAAAGGTAATTTACGATATGCGAATGTGCCCCACGGGCATATAAATGCAATTTTTGATTGGTCATGTGGACGGATATTGATTTGATTGTATCTGGAAAATCCATCCATAAATGAAAAGATTTCACATCTGGCACATTCATCAATAATCTGGTCGATAAAGGGTGTAGGATAGTTGTCCTTCGGACATGCTTGATTTACATCCCTATAATCAATGCACACTCTTATCGTTCCTTGTTTTTTCATTACAGGAACAATATTCGATACCCAATCAGTGAGAGGTATAGGGTAAATGAAACCAGCACAGAAAAGTTTTTCAACCTCTGCTTTAATGGCAGCAGCTTTCTTTGGATGAACAAGTCGAAGCCGTTGTCGTACTGGTTTGACATCAGGATACATCTTGATCTCATGTTCAACAATTCTTGAGTCAATGCCTGGCATTTCCTCATAAGACCATGCAAAGACATCTCTGAATTCGCGAAAAAGAGCACAATAATTTTCTAGTTCTGATGGAGAACAAGATTTGCTGACATGAATATTCTCTACAACATTAGGTTTGGTCAAAATATTAATGGAGATAGTTTCTTCAATGTTAGACAGATTTCACTCAGAATCGACTGTATTTATAGAATTCAATAAAAAATCAACGATTGAAGGGTGATTGAGGTATTTTGAATAATCTTCATTGTCATCTCGAAGGTGGGAACAATGATGATAATATTCCCACGGTGTCTCTCCTATCATCATTGATCAGATGATTCCTTCACCTGTAGAATGTATACGAGACCAAGGATTAGAAGAGGTACCATATTCTAAAGACCTATCTACCCAAACAACTGTCGAGTGTGGATTTGGGTTCGCCGCACAAGCCCAATAGATTGATTGCTACAAATATTCGATGGGGATTGGCAGCAACGCCTCGCGATGATCATCACTCTCAAAATAATTGGAACTCTTCTTAAACCCAAATGATGTAGAAGAGATCATGTTGTAGGTTTTCACCATTCCTACTTCCGTGAGACCAGATGGTGATGGTAGGGTAAAAGTACCCATCAAAGAAGGATCTTTTAGGAGACCTACTCCAACATTTTGAAGCGATTGTGAATTTCCATGTATCAATGGAATAATTCCAGTAGCTTGTGAACTATTAGAAAAAAAGGCTAGTTGGTAGATGACTGTGATTCCACCTTTGAAGGCAAATGCAATCGTTCGAAAGTATGTGGACACAACTACAGCCATAGCATAAACCCAAGGCCTTCCCAGTAAGATATTGTAATCAAGGAGTCCATCAACGACCTCAACTTCAATATATATTGTTTTGCCCCCTAGTTCTACTTGAAAGCTACTTAAAATCCCGTATGGAGTGTACGTTCTTCCATCGAAAGTTTTTAGTGTTGTTGGTGATCGTGACAAGGATGGTGAACCAAGAGTTTTCCAGAAACTCATTGACATAATACAAGTAGAGGCCCCCTCATTAATAATTGTTCGATGAACATTTTTGTTGAGGGATTTTACCTATATAAGGAAAGCTAGTTGTGTTGGTAACTGTGGTGTATATCCCGTATGATTAAAAACCACAAGATTGGAATCTGTAGGATCGATCCCACCTATTGCTGATAAAAAAGCCTACTTTTGGGAGGGACAATTTTGCAATACCTCAAGTGTCGACATAGCAAAAGGCGATTGAGCTAGATCCTCAACTATATTATAATTTTGGCTTGCTTGAGCACGAGGATTAAATGTCAATTTATGTACAACTCCCTTCAGTGGCTTAATTGTTAATTCAGGAATAATCGGTGGAACAACTTCTGGTGAATTCATGGTCGAAGAACTAGGTTGATCAGTAGCCTGGTTGTTCGACGACGACGAATCCCCGTAATATTTATTCCTTGTCAATACCAAAACATCATTTTTCTTATTTGCGATGGATAGCATAAGCACTTGGGATGTGGAAGCATTATTAGTGGCAACCATATGTGTCTCTGGGTTTGAAAATGGATCTGTCAAAACCACTGAGGTATTTGAATTCTTCAAAAGTTTAGAAAACTCAAATCGATGTGGACAATCTCTCATAAAATGCTCGTCATTGCATATCAAACATGGATAACGAGGTGGTTTGCTTGCCACAGTAAGGGTTTTAGATGATTTTTCAGGAGTGGAATTCTCCTATTTCTTCTTATTATTCTTCCCTTTATTCTTGCCTCCTGGTTGCTTTGGATTTTTGCCCTTGGTAGATGACACAACATGAATCTCAGAGGCAAGAGTGTTTTCATTTGCATTTTAACTAGAAATAGCAAGAGCTTGAACAGATGGTCCTCTCGTCGTTTGCGTGCATGAGGAACCGATCACACCGTCGCGGGCATGAGAGTTCCTACTCGATTTTGGAGGGGGTAGAATAGAAAAAGCTAGTCTAGGTGCATCAGGAATCTTGTCATAAAGTGTGCCTGATTGTGTATAAATCAGATCCAAATATTGGGAACAAGCAATGACTTGCTCTTCTGTGACAACTCCTCCTTTTGCCACATCCTCAGTGATAGATGGCAATAAGGACTTTGTAAACCACTCAACTAAAAGCTGATCTGGAACATACGTCTTTACCATTTGACGATGACGCCACCACTCATGAATATGATCGGATATGTGAGTGGAGGTAGTCTGTTTAAAGTTGGTAAGAAGTTCTGTTCTAGTTTCGTACCTGATGGGTAACTGAAACTGGGTTAGAAAGGTAGTGGTAAGAATGGTGAAGTTATCAAAAGAAGCTCTAGTCAATTCAATATACCATTTCACTACTGGACCACTAAGCATTCTCTGGAAAAGATAAAGTCTAATCGAATCATCATTCAGAGTGTTGGATGAACACCATAAATGAAAATTCATTACGTGATTCGATGGGTCTTCCCCTGGAATTCCATTGAACTTTGGAATGTCAGATGGGAGTTTATGTGGAATCACCAGCCACCAAGGGGCATATGCAATTGGATCATTCGTGAGCCGGTTCAAATCTGGTAGTTCTAGAGTTGCTACAAATGACAACTGTTGATTTACGTTGTGTTAGCCTCCTGCTGCAACAGGTTAATCATCTTTCATGATCGACATTTTTACATGCCAAATATGTCATACTTTGCTTGCTGCAATGCTCCATATTTGCTACAGATGACCAGAGAAGTATCCATGAAGGTGTGCTAGTTTTAATGCTACTGCTTTGTTCCAGTTTTGATGAGTAATCCATTTTGATCAGTTTTCAGTTAAGGGAGGGCCAAACAGCTTAATCTTGGTCTCCCTAGGTTTCAATTTCCTGTTGTAGAATATAGAGAATGAACATCTGTCCAAATAGCTTAATCTTGGCAGATTTGTAGTTAGGTAGAGAAACAAGGGTGCTCAACAGCTTAATCTGAGCCCCTGGCTAAAATAAGTGTAGAAGTAGATAGGAGCACAGTAAGAAGAAAGAATGAAAAGCTGGGTATGCTAGTTCAAGTGCACCCAAACCAAAAAGAAGAGAAAATGCTAGGTGAGTAGGTCGGGTAGGTAGCTTTTTGGTTGCAGAATCATGGCTTGTGATCCATTTCATATTGTCAAGTGTTATATCTATCATATCACAAGTTGAAGGCAGTTTTTCAGTTGGAGGACTTCAAGCGAGGCATGCCTAACTCCCCCTTTCTTCCTCTTCCCCAAATCACTTACTAATGCCGATGGACCAGACCCGAAAACATATAAAGTGGACCTGTAATAGCATATCGGGTCCGCCACATTTCGGCGTTTCTATGTGGCAGCCCCCATGACCCCGCCGATAGCGAATTCCCGAATTAATCGTAGCCATCCATTTTTGGGCCCCAGATCAACGACCCATATGTAATCGGCGGTCACCCCATGTATATGGCTCCGACCAGTGGAGTCGAAATAAAATTAGGGTGTGGCATATAAAGGATTTCGGGTCCGTAAGGGGGCGTTGCACAGCGAAAAGGGAAGGCTCTGACGGGGCGGAGCCGAAATATAATAAACTGCAGCATATATAGATTTCGGGTCTACTAACCCTTTTTTATTAAATTCGCTGATTGACGTCGTCGATGCGCCAGACCCGATTCAAATAAACAAAGGGCCTATAGCATATCGGGTCCGCGCAGTTCGGCGATTCTATATGTGCCACCCCCCGGTCCTCCCTGATGCGATATGGTGATGAGATCTAGGCCATTGGATCGGCCCACACCGGATCCAACTGCCACGATTTAATTCAATGAACAACGTCGTTATTTGGCCGTTTTTCAATGAAAATTCATGTTTTTATGGCATTCCGCCTGTTTATAATAAAAGGGCCATTTAAATGTTTTCTGTGCGGCGCCCGTGCCCGCCCAGGTATAAAGGGAAATCATGCATTCCCAAGCCATTTTGGATCGCTCCAAAGCCTTGTTTTGCTCCAGAAAGCCAGTCTCGGCCTCAGCACAGTCAGTAGCATTAAATCCTCCTCTGTTTGGCGGTTTTCTTCAGGTCTAGCATTATTTTGATCGACCATGCGCCGATAGCATTCCAAAGGCCACAGAGGACATCAGCAGCAGTTATTTTTGCCTTGAAAGGAGAGAAAGAGGCGATTTGACAGTTTCAAGTATATCAGGGCAAAGAAAAGTGGCCCGATTGAAGCGGCAAAGAGTATCAAAGGAAAAATAAAGCCCAGATTCTTGTCAAAGAGTATCAGGAAGCGGCAAAGTGTAGCAGTGAAGATATATCAGCGGCCCAAAGCGGGAAAACACTAAAGAGCTCCCCAGCAAAGTCAACAAAACAGCTCTAAGCCATTTAAGGCTCTCAGATCAGTGATTAAAGCATTTAAAGCCACATAAGATCAGTGGATCAGAGCCCAAAGCACAGTTATGGCTAAATGAACAGCACAGAGCCATAAGGACAGATTTCAACTCATTTTTGAGGCAGCTGCCCAGCGCAGCACTTAGATAGATCATTATGCATTTATTTCAGGATAACTTAGATTAGAAAGCACTCATTTCCCTCAGATCTGTTTAAGATCTGCTGTAATAGATATTTTGGGATATTTTCCCTATATATACCACCCTCTGCACTGTTTTAAGGGTTGGTTGGTTAATATACTTCACGAGAGACTCGCACTGTATACCTGTTATTTTCTATAATCAAAGACTGCTCAAAGCTTGGAGAATGGACTGTCTGATGTGTTGTTACTGGTTCTGAAGAAGTGAATGTGGAATTCATGTGTTGTGATATGAATCAATAAGTGTTCCTCATCTCTGTTATTTTCATTTCATATATGCTCAGGTCGCAGAACAAAATATTAGTTTACAATTTGCTTAAATGCACTCTATGCTCAGTTTCTGTGGCTTCTAAATGTTTTCCTCTTGATTTAGGCATAAATATGATTTCCTTTTATGGCTCATGTTTGCTCTATTTCACATATGAATGACTGTTATCTAAGAATTCTTAGTTGCTCCTAGATAAGATTTATTCATCTTCTTTCTGCTAATCTAATTGAGAGACTCTTAAATTGCCTCTCTTTTCCTTAGCTCTTATTCCATACCTTTAAGCTTAAATGTTGTTTCATGAGCGGCTACCTTGCTCCTCATTCCTCTTGTCACCAAGAAAATGCACCAGCAGTCTTACTCCATGACTCCATGCCCAATGGTTTGAAACTTACCACACTATGCTTTGCCTCTCTGCTTGAAAGTATTCTCCTTCCCACCAAACATAAACAAAACCCTTTGAACTCAATAGCTAGCCTAATATCATCTTCAACAAAGCTAAATCATAAAGAGAGAGCCCTCTCTGACTGCAGGTAGGCTAGGACCTGCAGCCCAAAGATTGGTTTATGGTTACCTCGGCCGTATCCCTTTAAGGAGCTTTAGGGACAACCTGAGTGATAGCAGGTTGGGTGGAGCATACCCAGGATAAGATGGAATCACCTAAGCAATAGGTCTTTCCATACCAGCATAGGGTATCCATGTCTGGTAACCTTGATAAGGTTGTTGGACATAACCAATGTAGGGTGGTTTTTGATAACTGGTTTGGAAACACGGCTGTTCATAACCTGCAAAGCCTTGTTGCCTAGGTCCTCTGTAGGCTTGATATTGACCAAATCTAGTTTGATTTTGTGAACCATGTCCAAACTGGGGTTGGGTTTGCTGTAATTGAGGTTGTTGATATTGCAACAGCCATGGTTGTTGGACCATTTGCTGCTGCAGCCATGGTTGTTGGACCGTTTGCTGCTTCCCAATACTGGAAGATTGACCAAGTTGCGGATTACCTGGACCTATGTGTACTTGAGTTGTTCCGGATAGAGGAAAACTAACCTAAGGTTGTGATTGAGCCCCAGAAACAAGCGGCTATTCTACCACAACCTGAGAAAATTGAGCCTTTTGCCTTGAAACCTAAGGTTCCAAGGAAGAAGGAACAGGTTGAGGTTGAGAAACAACAGGTTGTGCCTGTGATTGCGACATGATTGTAACAACCAGCGTAGTGGGAACATTCGACACAGGTTGAATTGGTTGCGTTGGATATACAACCCTTGGTTGATCTGGAAGTACTGGTAGCCAACCACTAGCTGTAATTCCAGCTTGACTTGAATACTGCGTGTTGTAGGGAAAAGTATCCGATTCGGATGACCCTATCCCACTCTAAGGGTGATAGTACCTCAGCAACAACTGTAAAGAAAACTACTTAAGGTTTACTTCTTTATGAAAGCAAGAGAGAATGAAGAAATGCACTAACCGTTGCCTTGCGCTTAATGTCGAATCCAAACTCTTCTCTTTGCTTGCTTGCTCCCAGCTCCTTGCTCTTTTGCTGGCCCAGCTACAATGAGATCCTGCAAAATAACAAAGAAGGAAACTACAAGAAGCATGCAATCATAACTGATTCAAGGATTAGCATAAATCAAATATACAGTTATCACAACACATCATTGAAACAAGTGCATATAGAAGAACCTCAATAGCTTTTATTAATGGAAGAAGTAAAGTTCTGAGAGTGTTACAACCATTGAAGGCCCCAATCCAGCAACACCTCCCAGCAGAAAGAATTTCTCCTCTTCACCTCCTTCAAGCAATCACCCAATAGTTCTATAGTGAAACCAACAGCATATCATTACTTTGCACAAAATTCCAGCCTCCTGAGCTCATAGGAGAGAGCTCAATATATAGATGAATTGAGAAAGGATGAGTCAGCTTGCAACTGATGTGTAGCTGCCTTGTGTCCTCTCTCTCTTCAGTTGATCTTCAGTTCTTGAGTCCACTTGGAGAACCTTGCTTCCACTTGGAGAAACAGAGCCTCTGACTCATCACAAGGCGAAATCCCTGATCCAAGTGTCATTTTTGGAAGATTCCAGAGCAATGACTCAGTGTGCCACTTGTCCCATCTCGCTCAGCACAGGTGGCCTTTGTTCTACCTGCTTTGCAACGCAGGTACACCATGGAGGAGTTGAGTTTCAGCGCAGAAGCCTAGTGGAGCACCTGCTTTGATTTCAGGATTGCTTGTTTTTGAGTGTTTTCAGGTGGAGAACTGATCTGAGAGCTGTTGGTTTGCTGACCTTGTTCCTCTAGGGGTAGGAACATCATGTTTAGGGACTTTGGATCCCTTGGATTATTGACAATTCATGCCTGATGCTGCAAGGCACAAAATTGTCTATAACAGATGCCCCCTAAAGTATGAGGTCGTTTATCGGGTGAAATGCTTTATTAGGAGGATCCGAAGTTCATTCAATCTGCTGAGAAGTGTCCTGTAATAAGATACAATACAATACATTATTTTTCATACTTTTTCATGATCTAGCTGAGGCGGGCATTCCCATGCTCAGCTTTATAAATTCATTTTGGTACATAGCACAGACGATCGTCTGATGATAGACTGATAATTCTCTGCTGAAATTATCATCCTTTGAGAAGGATGATTATCTGCTGCAATGATGTACATATCAAATGTCTTTATATCCTGAATATATATCGCAGCCCGGATGGATGAAACTAGATCCGGGGTCTTCAATCTCTTCTGATCTTCACTCGATGTACAAGTCGATCCATGTGAGAATTTCTTGAAGTTGAACATGGAAAGACATCGCTTGATTACCGCTCAATGATGTAAACCGTCAACAAGCGCGAGAGGAATCACCGATAAGGATGATGACCCTCAAGGTACAGCAGTACAATTCACATGGTGGGAATAAAGGACTTGGCGTCGACCACCATGCAAAATCTTCTGGTCGAAGGTCATTGATGTATAACTGTCGCCGGAAGTGAGAAACTTGCCATTGAGGCATGCAAGCTTCAAAGTACTGAAGGGGTTGTTCCTAGATCAACTCCTTAGATAATGAGCTGATGTCGACAAGGAGCGATCCGTCAAAGGAGGGCCTTAATGAATCCCACATCAGTGACACGGAACGGAGCTAGTGATTGTGATGAGGTGAAAACAAACTGTGATGTATGATTCAGGGTGGCGGTCATGAAATGGATGAAGGACAATGTATGGCAGTGGATGGGACACGGTTGACTCTTTGCAGAACAACATCTCTTGAACATATAACGACACTGATGTGATGGATCGGTAGCATTACCCCAAATGTGGATGGTGTGGCGAGGACCATGGTGATGAGACCGGTGAATGAAACAACCCAACCCGATGTGATACGGAGGACAAAGTGTCATGTTCAAGAGCGACTTGCTACCATTAAAGCTGTGAGGTTCTCCCAATTTTTCCCCAGTCATTGCTGACCAGTACCTCTTTATTTTTATCAAGCTTGAGGAGGATAACATATGCTTGTTCTATAACCTGCCCTTCGGGCAAGCCCATCGCTATGTTTTAACGAGCCTAGCGATAGGGAAACTCGTTCTCGTCTAAAGACAAGTTTGTCGCTATTTAATGAATTTAACGAGTCTAACGACAAGGATAACTCGGTCCTTTTCATTTTTAGAGAGTCTGAAAAGGTACATAAAGTCAACTCCAGAATTCCTTTTTCGTCATCTAATCCCTTAAGTCCGAAAAAGTATAAAACAATACAGAAGGGATGAATTTTCGATTGCTTTAACGAGCCGAACAAAACAAGCGCTCGATCTTTTTGTGCAATAATCCCTCAGGTCCAAAAAGATTAAAATCTAGAGGAGGGATAGCTCTTCCGGTCGTTTAACGAGCTGGAAGGCCAAAACTCGGCAAACTTTTCATATTTTACGAGTCAAGAGAAAAGAGCTCAAAGAAGACTCGTCTTTTGAGGAACGAGTGATAAACAGGGATAGCAGCAGATTCTAGGTACAGGTTGGAATATTCCAATCACGGCAGTGTCACAAGGATGGCTAAGTGAAATCACTCTTCGCAGCTGTTCCTCAAAATGGGTAAACAAACATATGGAGATGAACGATTGGCCAAATGAACGGATGGAGGTGATGGCATATAAACATGACCAATGGCTTTTAATATGGCTGTCAAAGGTTACATTTACCAAGGTTATTTACCGGTTCATTTTTTCTGGGTGAGCTTGAACTCTAGGGGAAGATTGCTCACCACTTATGTTTATTTTTTAACGAGCATGAACTATGTGCGAAAACTGCTCGGATCTTGCGTTTATTTTTTAACGAGCATGAACTGTGTGCTAAAACTGCTCGAATATACCAGTCATAATACAAGAAACGCCTCAGGTGAGATAGCTATTTTTTAAGGAGCTTTATCTCACGAAGCTATGCTCCTATTTGGCAAGTTTTGACTTTTGCCCCACATCCTTTCTTTATGCAAGCTGGAAACGGCTAATCCTACGAGTTTAACGGGTTAGACCTACAGGTTTAAAGGGAGGACCTAAAAATTTAAAAAATAAATAGTCGTCCCGTGCTTGCACTCCAAAAGGTTTGCATGCCCCCAGGTATAAAGTATAATTTCGAGGCGCTGCCTCTTTCTTATTATCCGAAAAATGGTTTTATTTGCTGCCGCAAACTGAACTCTCTTTTCGGCGATGTCTATCATTAGGTTGCTAAGGATGGTGACTACTTGTTGCAGCAATTTCATCTCTTTCTTTGGAGGCTGCCCCTACTTATCCTTCAAAACATATGTTTTAATGGGTGAGGCTTGCCTTCAAAGATGGTGGCTACTTGCTGCCACAGATGGATCTCCTTCCTCAGGAGAGCCTACTTACCTAGACAAGGGGAGCGAGAAGCTGATTATCTCACTCACATAACTTTGACAAAAGAATCTTATTCTAGAACAACCCTCTCTTCCTTCCTTCGGACGGGGTACGGACTAGTCATATTCTTCTGCGGAAATCAACTTTATACCCAAGGTTTCCTCTGCCCAAGGCAGGCCAGGGTGCATGCCCCCTGGGTCCCAGTTACATCTTTCCGAATCACTCGCATTCATCGGGAAGTAGAACCGGGGGTGGAGGAATTCCTTGAGTGAATAAACCGTTAAGGGATGGTATTTGACTATTTGCGATGCGTGATCCTGGAAATGAAAGTTGGTCTACGAGCTTGACCATTCTTCCTTCGTGCGGAAAACACATAACTCTGAAGAGTGAGGACACTATCGCCTCCATGCAATATATATAGTCTCGTCCAAGGAGTAAGTTATACACCAAGGGTCCTTGGACGACCATGACGTTCATATGAACTGTCTTCCCCTTCAATGTAATGGGAACATTGGGGAGAATCCCTAACGGGCGACTGGTTCCTTTATCAAAACCTGATAGATTTCTCATCTCAGGTAAAAGCGCCGGGGAACCCAGTGCTTTCCAAGCAATAGAGGAAAGGATACTCACAGAAGCCCCTTCATCAATCATAGTTCCAGCCATCACCATTCTGTAGATTTGGACGACGATTCTGAATGGGATACTGGCTGGTAACCGGGGTCTGCCTAGTTGATTCCAATCAAAGGACACAACCAGGTTGCTTGGTGGTGGGACCGAATACACGGCCGGATACGACCCTGACGATGTTCCTTCCTGCGATAAAGGAATGGGCGCGTTGCCCTGATGCTCATCAGAGTCTGTGTTGATGAAAAGAATCTGGATGGTGTCATCCTTATTCTCTTCAGTGAGGGTGTCATTCGAAGATGAATCTTCAACGACGGTGTCATTTGAGGATGAAACCTCTGAAGGAAGAACCGGGTCAACTGTCATTTTGACCTTTAGACTTTCGTCTGGTCTGGATTCAGTAGGTTCATTCTCAATGACCGACACTTCAGCTGACCACTTGATCGGGCCAGCTGGATTTTCAACTATCGAGGGACTTGGCACGAGTTTTTGGTATCCAGGAGGAAGTCGTAACGGTGAAACCGGACGATCTTCCAAAACTCTCTTCGCCTCATCTAAGAATGGACAACGGTGGATGGCGTGATTGCCTTCACACAGTCTGCAGGGTGATCTTGGTCTCCCTCTTTGTCCTTCACTCTCGCTAGTTGACGGAATGCAATCAACATGTCTACCAGAGGTTGATGCTACCGGATTGTGCAACCTGGGGGACCAGTCCCTTAGTATCCGGGGAATACAAGGACAATCACGATGGAAATGGGTCCCTTTGCAAATGACACATGGCGATTTAGGCCCGGTCGGTGCAGTGTGTGGATTTTTGTCAGATGTCTTTTGCTTGCCCCCAGTTGCCTTCGCCATAGGCCCCTTCTGCTTCTTTTCTCTCTTCTTCTTTTCCTTCTTCTCCATGGGAGGCTGACTTTTGCCGGCTCTACCCTGCGAAGATGAAGGATCAGAGGAAGACTTGTAAGAGGTGGAAGGCTGGTGGGTAGCTCTAGACTGGTCTGACTATTGATTCGACTGCTCAGGATTAGTGGCGATTTGAACTACATTAGTTGAAAAGAGCCATACAGGTAGGCCAATTGTCAATCCTGGAAGTGACAATGTGGCCATATGAGGCGCACCAACATCTCCCCAAGAGGAGAAGGGATTGGGACTTCCACCAAGGTGACTTCCTTGGTTGGTGGGCTCCATACTTTTCAACTGAAAGATCAACGTGGGAATAACAGGTGATTATGTTCCGATTAAAATAAATTTTATTAATGACGCTTTAGACACAACTTTGCTTTTTCATGTTTTAAGAGTCGAGAAAAAGCTAAAGATGACTCTAGTCTCCTTCGATGTTTTAACGAGCCCGAAGTGACAAATGCTCGGATGGACTTTTTCAGTTATAGAGTTTGAAAAAGGCCAAAAGAAACTGCTCTGGAGTTCTAGGCAGAGGGTGTGCCAAACTTTTCGCTAAACCACAGAATACGTTTTACGGTACGGGTGGTCAATCTTCGTGAATGCTGTGTTCACTGCATCGCGATCAGTAGGGCGGCCGACACGGCTTCCTATGGATAAAGGCTTTGTTCCTATAGGGGTCTCCCAATATATACGCGACGGTACATGGGAGCACAAGTCCGTATTAGTGCCACCGACTCTCAGGAGGAATCACCCACCTTCGTAGAGATCGACAGTCACTACGTTTAACGACGCCGGAACACGTCTCTACCTAGACCTCTATGTGTTTGCGTTATGTTTCAAAGCGTTGTTATGTAAATTGAATTTATTTTAATGTTGATCTTGCTTAGCAGTTTGCCTTTAAGGATCACCACGAGATGTATATGACAAATTCCTGATGCAGTCTAAGATGAGAAGCAAACTTTTCAATCTTTCAACTTTGAAAATCTTAACTACTGAGGGAGAAGAAAGGCAAATCTTTTCACACAGATCATAGAGCACACACTAATGCAAAATTTCCTAAATCGTCATGCAAGCAGTCAAATGCAAAATGCACAATGCATGTATTTTCTTTTCCCTTTCTTAATGTTGATGTATTACAAAAAGAAAGTTGTTATATAACTTTGATTTCGATTTAAAGCGAAAGTAAACAAGCTAGTCCAAAATCAAAAGACACCTTAAGATTTACTTGTTTAATCACTGGAAATGCATGAAATCAAACCATAATGACGAAAGTAAAAAGACTAATCAGCTATGGACAGCAAACAAGCTAACTCTTTAGACCAGCAAAATGCCTAACACAGGTTCAGATCTAAGAGGCCAAAGCACGACTAGTTCACTTTCGTTATGGGAAATTGTAAATGATGTAAGAAATACAAAAGAAAAAGTACAATTTCGTTATATAACAGAGGCGGAATGATGGCAAGTAAGGTTGGTTTCAGAATAGGTACAAGACTGGTAACTGGCTGCAAAATCTATAGTGAAAACAGGCAAGAAAAAGGGAGGAAACCCCAAATGCACAAGGCAAAATTGGGCCAACGCAGGTGCTGCACAGCCAGTCTGGCTCTCAGCGCAGGTAGCCCCTTCGGGACCTACGTTGCAAAGCAAGTAGCCTGTGTACTACCTGCTTTGGAAAACGAAAGTTGCGTTTTCTCAGTTTCCGGGTCACAATTTTCTCGAAAATTCACAGTTTTTGCTCAAATCAGAAGCTATCAGTCAAGCACACACTAAGGGATGACAAGGAAGATGAAAAGCTATCACTAAGAGCTTACAAGGATCCTTGTAGATCAGCTCTTCAAATCATGAACATGCTCAGAAATGAGCTAGAGTAGCTGCCCTCTACTTCGCTTTTGATATAGTCAAAAGCTTTTCGATTTGGTACTCTTTTGTTCAGGAAATGAATAGCAAAATACTACAAACAATCAAACAGATACGTTCCCCAGCGGAGTCACCAGTTTGTTGTAGGGAAAAGTATCCGATTCGGATGACCCTATCCCACTCTAAGGGTGATAGTACCTCAGCAACAACTGTAAAGAAAACTACTTAAGGTTTACTTCTTTATGAAAGCAAGAGAGAATGAAGAAATGCACTAACCGTTGCCTTGCGCTTAATGTCGAATCCAAACTCTTCTCTTTGCTTGCTTGCTCCCAGCTCCTTGCTCTTTTGCTGGCCCAGCTACAATGAGATCCTGCAAAATAACAAAGAAGGAAACTACAAGAAGCATGCAATCATAACTGATTCAAGGATTAGCATAAATCAAATATACAGTTATCACAACACATCATTGAAACAAGTTCATATAGAAGAACCTCAATAGCTTTTATTAATAGAAAAAGTAAAGTTCTGAGAGTGTTACAACCATTGAAGGCCCCAATCCAGCAACACCTCCCAGCAGAAAGAATTTCTCATCTTCACCTCCTTCAAGCAATCACCCAATAGTTCTATAGTGAAACCAACAGCATATCATTACTTTGCACAAAATTCCAGCCTCCTGAGCTCATAGGAGAGAGATCAATATATAGATGAATTGAGAAAGGATGAGTCAGCTTGCAACTGATGTGTAGCTGCCTTGTGTCCTCTCTCTCTTCAGTTGATCTTCAGTTCTTGAGTCCACTTGGAGAACCTTGCTTCCACTTGGAGAAACAGAGCCTCTGACTCATCACAAGGCGAAATCCCTGATCCAAGTGTCATTTTTGGAAGATTCCAGAGCAATGACTCAGTGTGCCACTTGTCCCATCTCGCTCAGCGCAGGTGGCCTTTGTTCTACCTGCTTTGCAACGCAGGTACACCATGGAGGAGTTGAGTTTCAGCGCAGAAGCCTAGTGGAGCACCTGCTTTGATTTCAGGATTGCTTGTTTTTTAGTGTTTTCAGGTGGAGAACTGATCTGAGAGCTATTGGTTTGCTGACCTTGTTCCTCTAGGGGTAGGAACATCATGTTTAGGGACTTTGGATCCCTTGGATTATTGACAATTCATTCCTGATTCTGCAAGGCACAAAATTGTCTATAACACTGCGGGAAACTCTCATATGGTTGTCCCCCCAAAAAAGGAGGAAACGGTGAGTAAGCATACTTCTCTCCCTATGGCGGCAATCCAGTATTTAAAGGATATATCGGTCTTTGATAACTAGCTTGCCCATATTGATACTGATATGCAGGATCAAATTGCTGAGTTTCCATGTGAGAAAAACTAGATGGGATTCCAGATGAGTAAATGGGAGTAGACCATGGTGCCAAAGCAACCCCTGAGTGGATTCCAGCTAGTGATTGGTAACCAACTAGGACAGATGATGTACCATATAAATGTGACTCAGGTGTACCAGAAAACATTGTAGGAGTAGCAACAGAAGATTCTGCCACCGCTGCATCAAATGATACATTCCTAGATGTTGATGGTTGTTCAGATATGGTTAACTTATCCAAAATCTCTCCTAACGATTTGATAGGAACTCACGATGAAGCAAGATTAAACGAGGAAAACTCAGGAGTAGCAGGATACAAATTAATCCCAGTTCTAAAATGAAACGAGGTGTTAGATGGGGGATCCTCTACTATCTCCTCTATAGCAATCAGACCGGGTGGAAGAGGTAGACTGTCAGGTCCGTAAAATATTTCTGGAGCTGAAGAAGGTGTAGTTTCTACAGTGACAGATGCTGGAGGGGTAACAACTTCTGGATACTGAAATTCAAAGTCCAGATGTTCAGGTAAATGAACTTCAGTCTCAAAGGGAGGTTCTTGAACAACTCCTGGTTCAAATGTAACCTCGGTTTGAACTGGGATGAGTTTTCGAGCAACTCTAGATGGAGTTGTTTCAGGCACAGAAGTGCTTACTGTTACACTAGGATTAGTTCTAATGTCCTCTCGTAACTGCAAAAATTCCTCTTTAAAGGTGGATGTACCAGAAATAATTGGAGTAACTAGAACCTCTGACGATGTTGAAACAAAAGTTCCAAATAACCCAAATGAACTAGACTCAGTTAAACGAGACCGCTTTGTTCGAGTTGGCTTCGCTTTCGAAGGCAAAGATGGTTGACTCGCTAATCTCTGTGAATGACGGGGTTTTGATTTAATTTCTTCCACGATTGAGGAATACTCGATGAGCTTAAAAATTAACTAAGGGAAGATGATGTTATTCCATATTCAATTTATTTTGACGACACTTGGACACAACTTTGCTTTTTCAGTTTTAAAGAGTCGAGAAAAAGCTAAAGATGACTCTAGTTGCCTTCGATTTTTAATGAGCCTGAAAGGACAAGTGCTCAGATGGACCTTTTCTTTTAGAGAGTCGAAAAGGAATGAAAGTGACTACTCTGGAGAATATAGACAAAAAGGTTTACCAGACCAATTGCAAAACTTCAATATACACTTTAGTGATAAATTAAAGAGAAATTACCAAGGACTTATGTATGGAAATCAATCTTCCCGAATGTTGTGTTCAGTGCATTGCGATCAATAAGGTGGCAGACTCGATTTCCTATGGATAAAGGATTTAAGCCTATTGGGGTCTCCCAATATATACATGACGATACAGGGAGCACAAATCCATGCTAGCACTTGTTGTATCAAGGAGGAGGAATCACCCAACCTTTAATGAAAACGATAGCCACTAGTTTTAACAACGCCGGAACACGTATCTAGCCTAGACCTCTAAATGTGTTGCGTTAGATTCCAAAGCATTGTTAAGTTCATTGAAGTTCATTTTAAAGTTGATCCTTCTTAAAGTTTTATTTTAATGGTTCACTGCATAACAATTCTCTGAAATTCCTAAAGATGCAATCTACAATGATAAACAATCTTTTGTTTATTTGAACAATGAAAATCCTAACTACTAGGGAAAGAAGATAAAGGTGCTTTTAATCAAAGAGCAAAGAGCACACACTAGTGCATTTCCCTAAATCATCTTTTTGCACACAAATCAAAATGCTAAATGCAAATGCATGTATTTGTCTTCAACTCTCCTTAATGTGTATGATTCAAAAAGGAAAACTAAATGCAGCAAAGATCCAAAATGTTTCACTCAAAATGACATTTTTGACAAATTTTTCTTCAAAAAGGGAAAGGAAGACTTAAAATGACACTTTCAAGTTTGAAGAAATATTATTTCAACACTTTGAACATAAAAAAATCAAATCAAAAGCATCAAAAATAGTTTAATCGATTATTAATAGAAGGAAGAATTTACGACACTTCTCTTTTCGACAAAAAACAACGATTTTATGACACCTTTTCTATTGAAGCGACAAATCGAATAAAAACATGTTTTGACAAAGGATTGTAAATGAGGAACAAATACACAAAAACATTCACTAATCCTAATGTATATTGAGGCTAATCTAAGTGATGCAAGTAAGCTTCAGTGAAGAGACATTGTTCATATCTAGCAAACAACCAAACAAATCTGAAAACAAGTCAAAAACCCTCAACTCCTAGATTGGAAATTGAGTTCAGTCAATCATTGCACCTGGCCTTTGTAGACAGTGAGATGCATCAAACTTTTCACACTTGGGAGGTGAGATGCATATCAGGTCACAGTGGAAGACAGTGCGATGGTCCAGGGAGCGCTTCTGAAAATGGTTTTGGCTCAAATGTGGGGCAGTTTTCAAGGAATCAAGCTTGGTTTTGATGAACAATGATAAGCAAAGTATGATGAAATGTCCTAAGAGGTTACTGAGCTACCAAAAGGGCATCTAGATGTGTTTGCAAGTCAAATGTTTAATTCATAAACTAAACCAAAGATTGACTGAAGCAACATTTATCTACTACGCAATTGCAGAGCAAGAGCGGTTCAAAAGCTTCCTGGCTGACTTCAGGCTCTGTCTATAATTTATAAAATTGAACATAAAAAAACCAATAGCAACAAACAATCATCTGGTTTCTCCCTAGTATGGTTGCCAATTTGTTTCTGGGAAAATTAGTGTCTTGTCGAATGACTAACCCTCTAGGTTTGGCAGCTAACCTAGAAATAACAGTTTAAAGCAATTCAATGATCTTTCCTATGAGTAATAGATAAGAGAAAGATTGTAGAAAACCAACCTGGAACTTTCACTTGATCCCTTTCTTGATATCCCTCTCCGTTGGCTGAACCTGTAACTCCTCCCCATACTTAACATGCTTGGAGAGTACCTGCACAATTACAGTAACAAAGACCTGTCAAAGCATCGTGATCTATTACAACATAAACATTATAGAATCAGATATATAATGAACAAATGAAAGCATTCACAATTACACAATCAATTGGGAAAAATCTTGAAGAGATTTATTGATAATAAGGAGAATTACAACCCAGATGTCTAGTCCACTGCTATCCTCCCAGCTTCAATCCTTCACCTCATGAATCATCAAGAACACACCAACAATAATACAATGCTCTCTCCTCAATACTAAAACTAGCAGCACTTACTTACAATTCAAAACAATTCAGCCTTCCAATCTCTTGGATGGGAGATCCTTTTATAGATGATTGCAAGAGGGTGAGTGATCAATTGGGATGATGAATTCCATTCCATTTGTTGAAATTAGTTCCACAAGATAGGGGAATTGGAGATAGTTTCCTAGTTCCCTTGGTCATCCTTGGGTGAATTCAGAGAGGCAAGTGGCACAGGAGAAGTTTCTAGAAGATTCCATGAGCAACCAACTAAAAAAATATCTTGGAATTATGTCCATCCTCACCCATCACACTTACTAAAGGGCCAAACTACGATGCATCTCACTTAGACAGTGTTGCAAGTGTGATGCATCTCACCCTGACATAGGGCTTTCAGATATGGTTCAGTTTAGGCACTTTCTGGATGATTTCTGAGATGGAACTTTTGGGGAATGAGGCATTCAGATGACTAAGTTTATTTAGGATATGAAACAACTCTTTTAGGGGTTGATGAGCCCTAATACATCAACATATAAGTTTGGGGTTGGTGTGCCCAAATATGTCTACAACACCTACTTTTCCTCGCTACGCACTTCCTTCAGCAGTGCCTCTGTCACATGTTCTGTAGCTTTCTGCACCAATGATGTCTCCCTCTATCGAAGTTCTTGAAGCCTCTCATTTACTACTTGCGATAACTAGAGGGCCTCATTCTGCGAAGGCTGAGTCCTCTTTGTCAAAATCTGTTCTTATTTCTTTAGCTCCTCAATTTTCTTCTAGAGAGCCTTCGACCCATTGATCTTTGCGAGCTTTTGTGAGATTGGTAAGGTCTTCAGGGGCGCCCAAATCTCTTCCAAATATTGTTGCATCTCCTACATTCTTCTTGCAATTTTTGTGCATTTGGATATTCCCATGGATATGTTGGCCATTGCAGTCTTCAGGTTAGTCCACCCCTTCACTACAAGGTCGAGCTTCACGACCTTATCTTCTACTGGCTCTTCGTCTCAGACATCAAGGTTCGAAATTTCTCTGCACATTTCTTCCACTGCCTCCTTGATATTTTGGTGCTACTGTGCTACTTGATCCCTTTCTTGGATCACCAACTCAGGCTTCTATCAAAGTGCAACTTGCTATTTTTCTACTTAAACATTTAGCTGTGAGGCATGTTGTTCACGCAACTTCAGCTCTTCTATAATTTCTAAGTGCAACTTGTGTAATGTTTGCAATGAAACTATTCAATGTTCATATTGACATCCTTCCATTCCTTAGCCTACTACTGTAGTTCAACAAAGTCAAACTGTAGAGCTCCTGGAGGTATCTATGCTAACCTCGCTGCAAGCATAGGCTCTATCTTCCTATCTACTCCAATGTTTTCCTCTATTTGCGTTGGTTGTCTAACCATTTGTGCCAGTATCTTCATTTCTATGATCCACTCTTTGACACCAGTCAGAAGTGCATTGTAGCGATCTTCTACTCTTTTCCAGGAATCAACTATCACCTCATGAATCCTATCTCTGATCTACACTAGGTCCCCATCAATAAATGCCATTGGTGTGATATCCTTCATTTTATCTTCCTTCTTCTTTTTCTTGAGATTTGGGGAAGCTTCACCCTATGCTTTCCTCTTTTCTACAACATTTTGTTTTGTTTCCATCTTCTCATACTCCTTGTTCTGCTCATCTCCTTCAGGAGGATCCTGGTGACCCTCATCATGTTTCTCCTCGTCCTTTGATTCATGCTTATCATGATCCTTGTCCTTATCTTTTCCATTCAATTTGTCGTGATGAGAAGTGTCCTCCTCTTCTTCTATCACACACTCTCCTACTTCTGCCTCCAACGCTGTCATCCATTATGCGGGCCATTTTTATACTAGTGCTAACATCTCATCTTCCGTGACTTATTATGGCAGGGCATGCCATTTCTTATTTGTATCCCCGTGCCCCTGTATAAACATTTTATGAAAATCTTCCTTGAACATTGCCACAAAGATATACTACTCGTATAATATCGGTGAGAGTCAATAATGATGGTTTGCTAGCATATGTAAATCCATGTGATACAATACGAAAAAATATCCTATTTTCTTGTGCGTGCGATGCTTTAGTGGTATACCACAACGAGGCATATCGTGCAACTTCACAGACATCTAAAGCCACCAAAGGGAACCAGGACTCCTGCGGTTCTCTCCATGCTAACATAGCTATAATAAAAATCAACCAAGCATAGAGAAATGTTGTACCTTTTCCTTGGACCTTGTGGAAGTTTTCTAGAAATTTGTTACAAATGTATCTAACCTAGTTGTACTGAACCCCATTAACACACTGCACAGCTAGTGAAACCACCGATGCAGGGACTTTGTTGGCTGATCTGTATTTAAACAGGAACACAACAAATTACAGAGATAACCATATACACAAAGATGCAGCAGAAATAATACTTCATTTCATTAATGGAAAATACTAAAATATGCTTACAACCAGAAATGGAAATAAACCAGCTAGGGCGATGGTAGCTTATCTATGAGAAGAGATGTGATGGCTACATGCCTCTGAACTGTTCTGAACTGAGTTACAATGAGGCTCGAAGGCCTATTTATTGTTGAGAAACAATGGAAAACCCTTCACATCCCGAAACCTTACCCTAGAAGATGAAACGCCAAATTGTGGGCCCCGTTTGGGTAAATTGGTACATCAATTTCCCGGGGTCGTAACTTTGGCATACGATCTCCGTTTGACGCGTACGATAGCTCATTAGAAAGATCTATCCGAGTACTACCACTTTGGGAGGCAACATCGGTCCATGGACCCATGTTGCCCCAGATTCCCAAAAAAACATCGTTTAGGGCCTCAAAACGGCTCCGGAAGTTCAGGACCCGAAAAACTGCTAAAAATAGTAAACTGTGCTACAATTTAGGAAACTGAAAAGACTGAAAGAGATAGTTGTAGGGGTCCAAATGCGTTGGTGGGTGGCCACCAACATCCACCTGGATCACTCCTTCCCCCTTAGGAAGCAATGGTCCCCATTGCGTTGAGTTCCTCCATCTGCTGAACTTGTCCTACAATCTCTGATGTGTCCAGTAATGGTGGGAAGCATGGTCGACGATGGTCCATATTGAACACTTGGTGCAGGAAAAGGAATGGAGGAATGATGTGCTCCAAAGCATTGTTCCCCATAGCCTTGGTACTGTTGTAAGGACCATGTCAGAGTGGTCTGAGCTTCTGATGGGTTCTGGTAAGGCGTTCTCTCTGTCGATGCAACCAGACTTTGTTGCCCACCTGAAACTTGTGTGGTACCCCTGTGGGTGAGGAGAAGTTGTTCCTGTGTTTTGTCATGACCGTATCCCTTTGCTGCTGCTGCTGCATGGAGGAACCCTTTGCAGGGGTCATGGAGGTAGCAACGATCTTCCCCTTACTTTGGGAGTGAACCAGACAGATAAATTTCCTGGTCTGTGAGATGAGCTTGCTGCCTTTCTTAGCAGTGATCAAAGATGTGGCGGTAGGTGGGGCTACCTCTGGTATCCTGTATAATGAATTACTCAAAGAAATAATGACAACACGAGGCCTTGACTCATACACAGCATGTCGCCTCCACAAGTATGGCTGGCCTAATAATACATCACAAACATCCAGAGGTGTAACATCACACAATACCTCATCTGTGAATGGTTTGATGCTGTAGGGAAGGCGGCACTGCTGGCGAATTTTGAGATCTCGTCCTTCATGAAGCCACCCGATACTGTACGGCTGTGGGTGTGGTGTAGTCGGTAGGCCCAACCGCTTCACGACCACTGCTGAAACAAGGTTCTTTTGGCTACCACTGTCGACAATGAATTGTAGCGGTGAACCCTTCACCCACATCTGTGAGTGGAAAAGACGCTCCCCTTCCTCTAGATTTTCGGGCTCATCTTTCTAGATCTTGGCGGTGGTAACAGTGGCGTTGGGATCCGCATCAACGATCTGCTTCCCTTTGCCATTCCCCTTGTTGGGTTCTGGCTCAGGATCGGAACATGCATCTGATTCGGAAGCCTTCAACTCAGCCACTAGCGACTGCTTGGTCCGACACTCACTTGTGTTATGAGTGGGACTCTTGTGGAACTCACACCACTTTCCTGTGTCCTTCTTCGACTTCGTGGTGTTGTTCTTTTCTTGCGACTTCGACGGGTTGTCTTGGGTCACCCCGCCTTGGCTTTGTCCTTTGGGCTTCGGATTTGCATATCCAAAGTCTCGCTTCTTCTGTTTGAACTTTTGCTCGATTTTGATAGCGTATCGGTATGCTGTGCCGAGTGAGGGGATGTTCAAGAACCCCATCTCTTCCTGGATGTATCTTTGTAAGCAGCCACGGTATTTGAGTACCAGATGCAGCTCAGAATCTTTGATACCCAACTGTGTGCGAAGGGTATGAAAAATTTTTGTGAACTCTGGCACATCTTGGTCTCGTCCCTGCCGCAGTGTGGTCCATTTGATGTATTTGTCCTCATAGCTTCCGACAGGGTAGTACTGCTCCTTGATGGCATCCCGGAAGTCATTCCAAGTGGGTGTGGCTGAAAATAGTGAGCCTGTACTTTCATCCTTCTGCTCGCAGTAGGTTTCCCACCAGTCCTTGACGTGGGGGGTTGCTTTGAGAAGAGCGAAAACAATCTTTTCCCGACTTGAAAATTCATGAACAGAAAAATACCCATCTAGCAGATTTAACCATTTATCTACGGCATCTGCGTCTATTTGACCCTCAAAGATGGGGATTTCAAAATTAACTTGTACCTTAAAGGGTGTGGCATTTCCAGAGTTGCTGTTGGAAGCCGATGCGTCGCCTCTGGGTAGCCGCTGAAGAATCTGCGCAAAGCTATCCATCATCGCGTTCCTTTGCCGCTCGAGCGCTTCTTTGAGCAAGATTTTGATAGGATCTCCTGCCCCCTCGTCTTTCTTCTCATCCGCCATGGGAGGCCGTCGGGATTTGCGAGGCTGGTCTTGCAAAGGTTCGACCAGTTCAAGCCCTAACTCCTTATATCCCGACCTCGTTGGGGATATGCAAAGAAAAACAGAGAAAAAAGCAGACCGCTCTGATACCACTGATCCGGATTTAAACAGGAACGCAACAAATTACAGAGATAAGCATATACACAAAGATGCAACGGAAATAATACTTCATTTCATTAATGGAAAATACTGAAATATGCTTACAACCAGAAATGGAAATAAACCAGCTAGGGCGATGGTAGCTTATCTCTGAGAAGAGATGTGATGGCTACATGCCTCTGAACTGTTCCGAACTGAGTTACAATGAGGCTCGAAGGCCTATTTATTGTTGAGAAACAATGGAAAACCCTTCACATCCTGAAACCTTACCCTAGAAGATGAAACGCCAAATTGTGGGCCCCGTTTGGGTAAATTGGTACATCAATTTCACGGGGTCGTAACTTTGGCATATGATCTCCGTTTGACGTGTACGATAGCTCGTTAGAAAGATCTATCTGAGTACTACCATGGACCCATGTTGCCCCAGATTCCCAAAAAAACGTCGTTTAGGGCCTCAAAACGGCTCCGGAAGTTCAGGACCCGAAAAACTGCTAAAAATAGTAAACTGTGCTGCAATTTAGGAAACTGAAAAGACTGAAAGAGACAGTTGTGGGGGTCCAAATGGGTTGGTGGGTGGCCACCAACATCCACCTGGATCATTGGCTCGGTACTTTCTAATGGTCTTCCCAGCCAATATGTGCACTACAAAGTGAACTGCCAGGTCACTGATGGAATTTATGTTGTAGCCTCTTTTTCCTTTTGCTAGCCCAAACTTATTCTTCATGTTGTCTGCCAAGGCACGGTCCTACTCCTTTCTGAAAAATTCTTCTCTAGGGTTCTACCCTTAGTATGGTAGTCTCTTGATCCTCCATATCAACATTGGGTCTATAGTGATCTTATTTCCCATCCATAAGCCCCCATCAAGCACTATCATGAGCAAATGGCACACACATGCCGTGTTCCCCAGACTTCTGCCGAAGTGCGACACATTTAACATATTCAATAATCTCGACTATGCCAACCCATTTTCCCACTATTGTGGTTCTAGCCTTGTCACTCTGCTATTTGGGTAGTGCACCTATTTCAAATACCGGTCTGGTGTGAATTGAGGGTACTTCTTCCTGTCATTAAAATCGTAATCTGTGAACTTGAGCTATGGAATTTTCCCTAAAACGTCTCTTGAAAATGGTACTGCTTCTGGCAACAAGGGTGTAAAGGTACCATACTTCGCATCCTTTGATTCTTTCACTGGTTTTGCATTTGGTTTCCTCGGCAGAATGTATGGTAGTAGTGGCGAAAATGTCACGCTCCCTGTTTCCATCTGCACCTCCTCCATTTCTTCTTCACTATCTTTGACTTGCTCAGGTTGTGGTTGAGGCTTGACAGGTTTCTTATCCTGTTTCTTTTTTGTTCTTTCTTCCTTGGTTGGTTTCTTCCTCGGAGATCTTTGTTGTTTTTGTGTTGATGTTTATATGATTGATTCTATTGTGGGCGATGCTATTGTGCACATCTCAGCTGATGCAACAGACATACCAGTGGTTTTGATGATTCAAGATAAGCTATTCTTGTGAAAATTATGCACAATTTCTTCCCAAGAATGCTCAGATGACATATGACAACTAAAAATTCTGAAATTTCTTCGCACTTGAATTGTCAATTCAACAAAATGTTTGATCTGGGTGGGAGGTAGATTTTTATAATAAGTCTAGAATTCAAACCCATCATTAGATCAGAATCTGTCTAGATTACGTTCATATTGTGTTCATTAATTGCATATCTATCCTTATATGTTTCTAATATATCCTCATAAATGTAACCTTCCACGTATTTTTCCCTTTTAATGGTCATATTTATATTTTTTTGATGAAGTTAGACACATCCATATTGTAGCAAACCTCCCTTCTTATGTCACAGCTCCTACGAGCTCTGACATACTTCAGGCTGTAGCGAAGTAACTTCCGGAATTGAATCTCTTTATGTAGCATTGTTTATAGTCCAGTTCCCACTTTCAACTGCAAGTGTCACTAAGACTTTTATCCTTTATTCTTTAGAGTGAAGCTATAAGGGCAGGGTTGTCCCTGTACAACTACAACCTACTGCCATTTACTCTTCCTTGAATCAACTCTCCATTTAACTCTGGTAATTGAATTGCACCTCCATCAGTAATATGCTTAATAATATATGCACATAACCAATGCATCTTGAATTTCCCTAGAAATTTCATAGACTTACTTTCATATAGGAGAACAAGAACTCCTAATTGAAACTTCATTTGCCTAATATGCCTCTCATGCTAAACCTTTTCTCTTGCTTTATGTACCTGTTGATGGAGTCTTGCTATAAATCTGTCTTCTTCCAAAGCAATCAATTGCGACATTCTTTCCTCCATTATATCAAGGTCTTCCATATCTGTAAAAGCTGTAATCCTCAAACTAGGCACAATGTACTCCATGAGCATCACAACTTCTTTCCCATAAAATAACCTGAATGGTGTCTTACCTGTCAAATTTTTGCATGTGGTCCTATAAGCCCGTAAAAATACTGGAATTCTAAGGTCCCAATCATCTTTGTTCACATTGAATATGTTAGTGAGTGTATTCTCCAAAATCTTGTTAAATGATTCCACTATTCCATTGGCCTGAGGATGATAAGGGGTACTCTTCTGATGATAGAATTGGAATTCCTCAGTCAATGATTCAATAGTTTTATTCAAGAAGTGTGAGCCTTGGTCACTCATCAAAATCTTTGGACATCCAAATCTAGACAATATATATTCAAAAATAAACTTCGCAGCAATGTCCATGTTGCAGTCCCTTACTAATTTTGATTTAGCCCATCTTGTCAAATAGTCAGTCGTTGTGATTATGTACCTCGCATGCGTCCTTTTTCCAGGTGGGTTGATGGGCCCAAAGAAATCAATAGCCCACTTATCAAAATCCTACAATGTAACTTGTGGTACTAATGGAATTTGATCTCTTCGTGAAGGCTTTCTTGTTCTTTGACATGCATCACATGCTAGAAAATATTCCTTTGCATATTTATGTAATGCAGGCCACCACAATCATGCTCTCAAAATATTCTACGCAATATCGTTTCCTGCATAGTGCCCTCCAGCGGTGCCCTCATGAGCCTCTGCTAGAATCATCTGCCTTTCATGTTCAGAGACATACTTGCGCAGTATCTCATCTGGTCCGATCTTATATAACTATCCGTCTATTAATGAAAAATTAGTTTCCTTAACCACTAATTTTTTCTTTTTCTACATAGTATACTCTGAAGGAGCCATCCCTGTGGTAAAAAACTGAATGATATCTGCAAAATGGTCATCTGCAACTCTGATTGCAAATAACTACACATTAGGGAGATTATCCTCTATGCTGGTTGGTTCTTATCCTGTTTCCAATCTTGATAGATGATCAATTCTTGCATTCAGTCTCCTTGGTTTAACAATGATCTCAAAGTCAAACTCCTGGAATAACAGTAACCATCTACAAATATTTCCTCCTAAGGTAGGCTTGTTAACCAAATACTTCAGTGCAGAATGATCTATAAACATCTTAAAATGTGATCCAAACAAATAGTGTCTAAATTTCTGCAAAGCATACACTATGGCTAGTCCTTCCCTTTCTATAGTGGTGTAATTCTTTTCTGCTTTAGATAATTTTCTACTTCCAAAATCTATAGGATGATCAATTTATTCTACACCAAGTTGTGTGAATACTACTCCCAAAGCTATACAAGAGGCATCCACATGGACATGAAATTCCTTATTCTAATCAGGGAACATTACTATAGGTGCAACTACCATTCTTTCTTTCAATATGTCGATTATTTTCTGTGATTCAAAATCACCCGTAAATGATCTCAGTGAATTAATGAAGGTATTACAGACTCATGTGCTGGGTGTGCCTATGTTATTTTATGCAATGGATCGATAAGATTGCAAAATACACAGACATTGAAACAATAAGAGAAATACAGTAAGCAAACACATAGAACACAACAAGCTTAATAAGGAGTTCACCCAATCCTCCTGGGCTACGTCTCCTTGTCCAGCCTTTAGTGGTGGCCTTTCTACTGTGTCTTAAAGAAAAAAATTTACAATAAGGAGCTCAGTTTCAGTCTCACTTAATAGATGATGATCAGTAGGATTATACTTGGATCCCCCAAGTCTCTAGAGTACACAGACTCCCCTTACTGAATCTCAACCTCAACTGGTCTCAGTGGTATGAGTCCAATTTGGTACTCAATACCTGACAGGTATACACAGAAGAGTTGCTTGAACCTCTCAAGCCTTCTCTGGAGTTCATAGACTCTCAGACTCTCTCTGTCTCTGTCTGCTCGATGTTGCCTTTGCTCTGTAGGTCAGCTCGGCTTCTTTGTTCTTTGTAATTCACTTCTTTCTTACCTCTCGGCTTTCTACTTCTCTTTCTCTGCCTCCTTTACTCTTTGTTTTTTCGTGGCTTAAAGCCAATCTGTTCCTTGACTGTTCATTTCCGCTTCTCGGCTCTCTGGATCTCCTGCCTCTACCAGCTGGAATCCCCCTGCTCTGCATCATCATCATTATGTAATGCTTCACAGAGAGGTGGCCACTTGTTTCCTCACGAACTGAGTGTTAGTTCTCTTTGGATGGTTGTTATTTTCATTGCTCCAAGATTGCCCATGAAACTGATTCCTTTGCCAGCTCAGCGGTCATGCCGGACCTCAAATCTCATATGACTCAACCTATTTCCCCATCGAATCTGGTCATCCATCGGATCATTTCTTTGTCGTTGATCTGGAGCCTCCAGATCCTACGGTCTTTGTCCATATCGCGTGGGTAAGTAGCCTGACCTTTACCCATGCGATGTGAGCGGTTTTCTCTCTCATCCACTGGACGCGTGTCACCTAGTGTATGGCATCGGGTGGGACTCGGTCGAACCCGATTACTGCTTGAAGCCCTTCCGATATCCTGGTGTTTTTGGCATGGGACCCGCCTTTTGACAGAATTGGATATTCCCGTACAGTTTTATGCTTTTCCTCGTGACCGAGCACTTCGGGCTTTTTCTTCACTAAGGGGGATGCCCTCTATTTTTGGATTTGACCTCCCATTTGTCAGCTTGTGCCAGTGCATGGTCACCATGGGCCAATGGTCTACGCGCTTTGACCGAGGATCCTCATTTTTCTGTGCTGACAACAATTTTCCATTGTTTAGAGGTTATTTCTGATAAGCTCGATATCCATAAGATTTTGAAGCTTGACATAATTTCAAACAGTCATGAAAACTTAGGGAATGTTTAAGGATCCAATTCGGATCACGGCCTTCCCACTGAAAAAGATTTTGGACCACCAAAAGTTGGTTTTCAAGCATCGACTAAGTGAGGTTATAGCTATCTCACTTGTCCAATCTCTATCCACTTTGCATTGCTTGGATTTGAACCCTAGAGTCCAATCTTGAGGTACTCAACATCTCCCCTATGTGTCGTCCTCACCTTTTTGTCCAGAACCGTATCTTCCTGCAATTCATTGAGATATTCAGGTAACAGATCATCAATAGAAGGCAATTGACTTTGCTCTTCGGGATCTTCAATTAATGAAGGTTCAAATAGTCTCAAGATGTCTACATTAACGACTACGTAGATGTGCATGTAAGCTGGTAAAGCAAGGCGAAAAGCATTCTCACCAATTTTCTCAAGTATCTTGAAAGGTCCATACCTTATTGGCTTTAGCTTTTTACCTTCACCTTGCATTCTGTCTTTGCTGATATATAGCCAGACTTTATTCACAAATTTGAAACTATGCTCCATCCAATGCTTGTCATGCCTTCCCTTGTATTTTTCTTGGCTCTTTTCCAGCTGTTCCTGTACTGCCTGGTGGATCTCTTGGATTTGTTCATTGAACTTGGTTGCCTTGTCCACATCACAATATCCGTCAACCGTTATGCCTTTACCAAAGACAAAATCCAAGGGAGACCTTGGTGTGAAACCAAAACAGGTCTCAAAAGGAGATCTCTGTGTAGAAGAATGTTTTGCTTGGTTGTAAGCATGTTGCACATAACATAAATGTTCATCCCAAAGTTTGGGATGCTTGCTGCAATATCCTCTGAACAACTAGATTACTGTCCTGTTGACCACTTCTGTCTGGCCATCTGTTTCTGGATGAAAGGCTGTGCTTTTCTTTAGTTTAGTGTCCATCAGTTCCCACAGACTCAACCAAAACCTCCCAACAAATCGGGAATCTCGATCGAATACAATGGAAGTGGATAATCCAAAATGAACCCATACGTGCTGAAAGAACAACTTTGTAGTTTGTTCAGCTGTAATTTGTTTGTTACAAGGTATCAAAATACACATTTTGTTGAACCTATCCACAACAACATATAAATAGTCATGACCTTTCTTATATTTAGGCAGTCCTCCGACAAAGTCCATGGAAACACTTTCCCAAGGATGCAAAGGAATTGATAGTGGAGTGTACAAGCCTAGTTTTCTATTGTTAGGCTTGCTTTTAGCACACATGGTACACCCTCGTTACATATCTAGAAACTGTCTCATTCATTTTTGGCCAATAACAAAATCTTTGCAAATGTGAAAACATTTTACTTACCCCAAAGTGACCTGATATTATAGAAGTGTGTGCTTCTTGAATTATCTTTACTCTTTTAGTTTGTGGAATGCATAGCTTCCCACAATGATGCAAGAGTTGGTCCTTAATGTGATACTCCAATTCTTCTACTCATTTGCCTTGACTTAAACTTGCATATACATCTTTAAAATCTATATCTTGAGCATATTGTTCAATGTAGCTCTCATGCAATACTGAGTTATGCTTAAGTATAGTAAATTCATTTATAATTGGTTTAGATAACATATCTGCAACTTTATTGTGTATGACCTTTTTATATCTGATGATTAAATGAAACTGTTATAGAAAACCCATCCATCTATAGTGTCTTGATTGCTGCAACTTAGTTTGGGAGTGTAGATATTGGAGTGGTTGATGATCAGTATTTATAACTATCTCTTTGCCCATTAAGTAATGTTTCCACTTTTTTACACTTTGTACTAATGCATAAAATTCTTTATCATATGTGGGATAGTTAACTACTGCAGAATTAAATGTCTCAGAATGATAACATATGGGTTTATCGTGTTGTATCAACACTGCTCCCATGGCATAGTCACTGGCATCCGTTTGGATCTCAAATGGTCTTTGAAGATCGGGCAGTGCTAGTACTGGTGTTGTACTAATCTTTTCTTTCAAGGTGTCAAAGGCTTTTTGTTGTTTGCCTCCCCACTGAAACACCTTGTTCAATCCTGTTAAAGCATGTAAGGGAGCTACAATTAAGGAAAGGTTAGGAATGAACTTTCTCCAATATTGTGCTACTCCTAAGAAGCTTCTAACTTCTGTAGCAGATTTGGGTTTAGGCCAGTTTACAATGATTGCCACCTTAGAGGGATCTATCTTCAATTCACCACCCCCTACTATATGTCCCAAATAATTCAAAGATGTTTTTCCAAATTCGCATTTTGATAGTTTATCATAAAGTTTTTCTCTTTTCAAAACATCTAGTGTCTGCTAAATATTATTTAAATTTTCTTCCCATGTTTGGCTAAATATAAGAATGTCATCCAGATATACAATAACAAAATCATCCAGAAAATGTCTGAGTACATCATTCATTATTCTCATGAAACTAGCAGGAGCATTAGTTAAGCCAAAAGGCATAACCAACGACTCATACAATCCCTACTTTGTTTTGAAAGAAGTCTTCCATGCATCTTGTTCTGCAACTCTGACTTGGTGATATCCACTATGCAAGTCTAACTTGGAAAAATAAACAGCTTCCTTTAACTGATCTAATATGTCATCTATGCGAGGAAGGAGATAACAATTTTTTATTGTTATCTTATTCAATGCTTGGTAATCAATGCACATTCTCCACGAGCCATCTCTCTTTTTCACCAAAACGATTGGAAACCCACATGGTGATGTGCTAGGCCTAATGAACCCCTTCTCGAGCAACTCCTACACCTTCTTCTTGATTTCTGCATTCTCTAAAGCGGACAACCTTTACATTCTGATGTTAGGCAATGTAGCATCTTGCTGCAAATTAATATCATGAACTATTTCATTTTTGGGTGGCAGACCTTTAGGTTCTTGAAACAAGATATCATATTCTGAAACTAATTTTTCTAAATAAGTTTGTTGTTTAGCATAACAACCCTCAAATACATTTGTTTTATCATGTTTCTTTTCCTTTACAACCATCAGTAAAAATTGTTTGCATGAATTTACAATTCATTTCATCTACCCTGAGTTTATGAGAGTATAATTATTCTTGAGCTTATGAGCTCTTACAATATATTCGATTCCATCTTTAACGAGGAGATACTTGTTCTCAGCTCTATAGAAAATAGCTTTTCTATCATACAAGTAGGGACTTCCTAAAACAATTCCACATATATCCAAAGGAACTATATCTAACTCAACCTCATCTACAAATGCTGACCCAAAAGAAAACTTAAGTTTACATTGTCTAGTCACTTGTAGTTGTGCTTTATCACTTAACCAACCTAATGGGTATGGTTTCTTCTGAGGTGTAGTCAGTAATCCAAACTTCTTTACAATTGCTTCAGAAATTAAATTTACTTATGAGCCACTATCAAACAAAGTATCAATCTTTTGATGCTTGGAAATAACTCGAATATGGAAAAGCTCGTGTCTTTTTCTCTCATTTTCTTCATTATTAGTATATTGTGCAGAATTACCAGTAGATGCTTTAGAATTTTTACCTTTTATACCTGTGGCTACAATGGTTGTTTCATCTCCTTAGTCCGACCCCAAATATTTCTAAATAGCTGCAACAGTCTTCTTCTTCTTGGGCTCGAACTTCTTATGTCTCAGCTCCGAAAGCAAGATCCAGCAGTGCTCATCATCACGCCCATCCTTCTTATAGTGAGTGCATGAAGACTTGCTTTTCTGTGCAGTGTTGACCTTCCTCTCTTTCCATTTCTGTTTTCTTTTCTCCTTATTCTTGCTTGCTATCGGCTTGGATGATCCCCCAACTTCTGGGTTCCCATTCTTTCCTCTAGCTTTTAGATGCGTAGCTTGAACAGATACCTCATCTATACTAGTGGGATTAAACATGAGGATAGTGTGCCTCATGTAGCTGTATAGACCACCTATGTACTTCAACAGAGTCTCAGGTGAGTCTAATGAAATTCCTAGAATAAAAGCTCTTTTCCTAAATTCTTGGGTGTAACCTTGTACACTTTTCCCTTTCAATTGGCGAAGAGTTTGTTAGCTCATCATGGCTTGTTGCATGTATGCTAGTGGATAGAACTACTTTTTGATTGTAGAAACAAATTCACTCTAAACAGAAAGAATCTTACCATGTTTCTTCATGTCATCTTGTGTCCTGCCTTCCAACCATACCAAGGCAATTCCTCCGAGGCGTAGGCTGGCCAGATGAATCTTACTCTTGTCTGAGTCGATACTCTGCACTCTGAAATAAAAATCAATTTGTCTAATCCAATTATCCAGCTTCTCTGCATTCAACTCTCCATCATATATTGGTAAATCAAATTTAACATCTAATTTAATCAAATATATCTTCTTTTTATGTTCAGGGCTATTAGGAGGTGTGAGAAATTTTTCTTCTTTCCCTTTGCCTTTTGAGTGTTCATGGAGGAGAGAATCTTCTTCTCCTTTATATTGTTTGGAGCCTGATGAATCTTCATCCTTATGTTTCCTAAAGTCCCTATACATTTCCTCTACCATGGAACTCGTGGCCAAGAGACTATCTATAAATTGGGGGTCTGGTCCGAAGGGACTTTCTTTTGACATTTTCTTCTGAGGATAGGCTCTTCCAATTTCCAGCTTAGTTTCAACCAACTCTCCTTCTCCTAATTTAAGCTTTGATCTAGTTAGCATTCAACAACAAAATCTAGCACAAGATTGTCTAACCTTAACAACCTAGAGTTCTGATACCACTTGATCTGAAATCACCCGTAAATGATCTCAGTGAATTAATGAAGGTATTCCAAATTCATTTGCTGGGGTGTGCCTATGTTATTTTATGCAACAGATCGATAAGATTACGAAATACGTAGAAACTGAAACAGTAAGAGAAATATAGTAAGCAAACACATAAAACACAACAAGCTTAATAAGGAGTTCACCCAATCCTCTTGGGCTACGTCTCCTTGTCTAGCCTTCAGTGGTGGCCTTTCTATTGTGTCTTAAAGCAGAGTTTTTACAATAAGGAGCTCAATTTGAGTTTCACTTAACAGATGATGATCAGTAGGATTGTACTTGGATCCCCCAAGTCTCTAGAGTACACAGACTTCCCTTACTAAATCTCGACCTCAACTGGTCTTAGTGGTATGAGTCCAATTTGGTACTCAATACCTGACAGGTATACATAAAAGAGTTGCTTGAACCTCTCAAGCCTTCTCTGCAGTTCACAGACTTTCAAACTCTCTGTGTCTTTGTCTACTCGATGCTGCGTTTTCTCTACAGGTCAGCTCAGCTTCTCTGTTCTCTGCAATTCACTTCTTTCTTACCTCTTGGCTTTCTGCTTCTCTTTCTCTGCCTCCTTTACTCTTTGTCTGTTCGTGGCTTAAAGCCAATCTGCTCACTGACTATTCGTTTCCGCTTCCCAGCTCTCTGGATCTCCTGCCTCTACCCACTGGAATTCCCCTACTCTGCATCATCATCACTGTGTAATGCTTCATAGAGAGGTGGCCACTTGTTTCCTCACGAACTGAGTGTCAGTTCTCTTTGAACGGTCGTTATTTCTGTTGCTCCAAGATTGCCCACGAAACTGATTCCTCTGCCAGCTCAGCGGTCATGCCGGACCTCAAATCTCATATGACTCAACCTATTTCCCCGTTGAATCCGGTCATCCATCGAATCATTTCTCCACTGTTGATCTGGAGCCTCCAAATCCTACGGTCTCTGTCCATATCGCGCGGGTAAGTAGCCTGACCTTTAGCCGCGCGATGTGAGTGGCTTTCTCTCTCATCCACTGGAGGCATGTCACCAAGTGTATGGCATCGGGTGGGACTCAGTCAAACCCGCTTACCGCTTGAAGCCCTTTTGATATCCGGACGGATTTGGCAGGAGACCTACCTTTTGACAGAATCGGCGATTCCCGTACTATTTTATGCTTTTCCTCATGACCGAGTGCTTGGCACTTTTCCTTCACTGAGGGGGATGCGCTAATCGCATATCAGAAACTGCCTCTGTTTTTGGATTTGACCTCCCATTTGTCAATTTGTGCTAGTGCGCAGTCACCATGCGCCAACAGTCTGCGTGCTTTGACCGAGGGTCCTCTTATTCCATGCTGACAATAATTTGCCATTGTTTAGAGGTTATTTCTGATAAGCTTGATATCCATAAGATTTTGAAGCTTGACTTAATTTGAAACAATCATGAAAACTTAGAGAATGTTTAAGGATCCAATTCAAATCATTCTGACATCTTCATTCCAATCGAAAGTTACATCCTTCTTCAATAAATTCTCCATAGGTGTAGTTATCTGAGCATACTCCTTGATGAACTCCCTGTAATATCTAGTATGTCCCAATGTAGTGCAAAGCTGCCTTACTGTCTTAGGTGGAGGAGATTTCACAATGATAACAATCTTAGAAGGGTCCACCATTAGTCCTTGCTTGCAAACAATATGTCCCAACAATATGCCAAAAGGTACAAAAAATATGCACTTCTTTAGGTTCAGAGAGATATGATATTGTCTACATGTGTCAAGCATAAGTCTTAAGCTTCCAATATGTTTTCTTAACAACCCAAGTGTTGTCCAATCATCAAAATATACTTCTAAAATCTTGTGTATGTACTCCTCGTTACAAGTCTTTTTGGGCACATCACTCCCAACATTCATATCAGTACTATTAGCGCTCATCAAACCCTAATTCAGTTGTTACATGCCCTAGACAAGTCATCACATTGAATGCCTTCATTCTTGAGAGTTTCCTAGCCCGAAGCCTTCCTGAAATGACTCCTTGAGGGACCAGCGCAGCCTTGGTCAGGGGTAACTATGCTACAAGGCACTTAGGCCCATTCAAGCTTGCTTTCCAGACCATCTAGGCCCACTTTGACCTGCGTTGGGCGAGATTGAGCAAAATATTCATACGGTTCTAGAAATATTCCTCCATTCTAGATCATTCTAGAAGTTTCCCACCTCTTATCCTCTCCTATGAGCTCTAAATTGGATAGGGAATGAATCAAATAACTTCCTATCCTCTCATCCCTTCCTCCATGGAAATGAGCTCCAAAATTGGAAAGCCATTCAATGCCCAATTTATGACAAAACCACCTCCATTTCCTTATAAATTGAGCAATCATCATAGTGATCAGGGGCTGGACTTTGAAGAATTGTGAGATATAGCTGGTGTGAGGTTTGAGATCATAAGCACGTATTATTATGCTACCGGAGTGTTGTGCTTTTGGTGCGATGAAGGATGGAACTCAAGCTAGATGAGTAACATGGGATCAAACTTCATTGTTGTAACTCTTCCTTCTACTTAATAAAGTTGTTTGCACCTTTTCCCATATTTTTGTCTTTATGTGTGATGATTATATGTGTAAATTCTTACGATTTCATTTTCTTATAGTAGATAGATCTCTTTCTTTGATTAGTTTTTGTCCTCTGTTTATGATTGTAGGTACTGATCGAGCGGATTAAGCTCGAGAAGGAGTGACGAGTGCCATACAAAAGAGACAAAGGGAAAGCGAAATATAGCAAGTAGGTCCCTTGTCTTATTTATCTTCTATAGGAAAAGGCTAAACACTTTAATTTTGTTGTTCTAAGTGTAGCTACCCACATAGGGAAGTTGTGTTTATTCGTAGATGAAAAATTCCACATAACAAATTAATGACTTTGAAGGGGAATGACCATCGTTCTGGGTAGTTTATCCGCATCCTAGTACACCATAGTAGACTTTACTTGCCTCCATTGATCTTATTTCAGTCTTTTTGAAGTGTTTTTTGGTCAAAAATTGTGGTTGAATGTCCCTTGATTGGCCTCTATGGCACCGGTGCAGGCTTGGTTAGGACACAGTGTGCTGCACAACAGCCTTGTGTGGGAGACAGTGCTCTGCAGGGTAGTCTCTCCCACTCTAACCTGCGTTGATCCTCCTTAGGTCAAAAAACCCACCTTTGACTTGGATTTTTCCAAATTTGCTTCCAAAGTTGTTTGCTGAAAGATCAATGATTGTTATGTTTTGAAATCAATTTGTACTTCCTCTCCTAGCCCTACTTTGACCTTGATTGTTTGGTGTTTCTTAAGAGATTTATTTATCATTATCAATTCATTGTCAAAGTTAGTTTATGTCAATTAGTCTTTTCTGAAAAGAAAGTGACGTAAATTCTTCATTTCTTTGAAAAAGACACTCTCGTAAAGTCTTCGTTTCTTGTGAAAAGTATTGATTGATTGTTTGTACATCTTATTCCTTTTTGTTCATCTAAACACTAAAGGGACTGAAAAGAAAAAATTGCATTGTGCATATTTTAGCTTGTGAATGCTTGATAGGAATAGCTAGGGAAATTGCATTAGGTATGTTCTTTTCTCTTTGTGAAAGATCTGATTACTCCATCCCTTACTAGCTATGGTTTTCATTGTTAAAAGAATGAAAGAATGTTTCTCATGATAGTTACATTTTAGGAATTACAAACATGCATTGCATGGTGAACCTTGAAAGGCAAGTTCTTAATCATATCAACTTAAAAGTTATCTCAATTAACCTAATGGAGCATTGTAACTTAACGCATAACATTTAGAGGTCTAGGCTAGAGACATGTTCCTGCATCGTTAAACGTAGCAGTTGTTGCTAACTTGTTTGCCATACATTTCGAGTGTGATACCTCATTCCACGTACGTAAGTATATCGTAGCTCATCCATGTACTTTTGGGTATATAGGGTGGTGTTACAGTACGTAAAGTATAAAGGAATGCTCTCACGGTGCAGTTTCGCATTAGACAATGCTAATTCGGATTGGGCCTCCATGTACTTTCGGGTATATATGGGAGGACTAAATTAGGTTTCTATCCATCCTTAGGTAACCGAGTCAGCCGCCTTGTACACTGTGATACACCGAACACAACATTTGGGGAGATTGCTTGACTGTACTTCTCGGTTCGCCGGGAGGTATTCTGCAGTTCAAAGTCGCTTGGTAATCCTTTTTCCTAGATTATCCCTCTTTTGTTTTGTTATGTTATTTTAATTAAAATAAATTAATTGAATATGGATAACATCTTCCACGCCACTCCTTAGTTTATCGTAGGTTGAGACATATGGCAACAACTTCAGAGTCCATTGATCAAGGAATTCCTTTTGATGGGAATCCTAGTCCTTTTCCTCCTTTCGGAAATATTGCTGCTCCTTATATGGCTACATTGTCCCTTCCAGGACTTACAATCGACTTGCTAGTATGGTTTTTCTCAACCTCCTTGGCCCCATAAGTGAATATTCCTACAACTGGAAAAAATCAACCTCCAGTTGATCCTAAATCTAACCCTTTGCCTTCTTCCTTGGTTGTTTCTTCCTCCCCTTCTTCCTCTTCACCTAGTGAAAATATTGGTAGTAGTAACCAGGTGGCTAAGAAGAAGAAGAAGAAATGGAAGAAGAAGAAGAAGAAGAAGAAGAAGAAAATTTAGTGGGGGGAAACCAAGCAACCATTGCTTTGAATGCAATTTCTGATGAGAAACTGTTCGATAAGCCTCACAAACTTTGATATCCTTGCAAACTTTGTACGGGAGACCATATTCTTCGAAATTGTTATGTTCTTCCTCAGATCTTAAAAGAATGGTCTTCTCATTCACATCATCCTATGTCATCAACTTATGGAGATCATGCTGGTGACACACCATCAACTAGTGGTAGTAATGTTAATGGAAAGAAGGGTAAAGTTAAGTTTCCCTGTAGGTGTGAAGGGAATCACCCCATTCACCTTTGTCCCTATTTGGATGAAGCCAAAAAAGTGTTGGATAACCATCCTTTTTCTCTGCAACGACTTCCATCCGGTTACAGAAGACTCACCCTTAATCCTTCACTAGTTGATGAACTGACTGACCAAAATCAATAGTCGGTTGAACCCACTCTCTCTGAATGTGAATCCCATGAGTCTATACTTGATCAATCATAGGTAGAGGAAATAGTTGACCTGATTTCACCTTCAGATAATTTTACCTTTCCCATAGGGAGTGAGTATGATACCACTTAGGTTCCATTTGTTTCTTCAGATTCCAATGAGCTTGGAGGCAACCCTTCTGTTCCATCAAGATAGGAGGAAAATCCTCCCACTCTCGTTACTCAAGGGGATAATTCTCCCATTATTACGGTACCCCCTCCAAGCAATCTGGTCACTTCCTTTGATTGGAATTGACTAACAGGATGTCGTCTTCCTTCTTATGTGCCTTTCTAAATTATAGTACAGGTTTGTAATATGATTGCACCTGGCACTATTATAGATGAAGGTGCATCTGTGAGTATCCTTTCCTCCACTGCTTGGCAAGCACTTGGTTCACCACCACTTGTTCCTGTTACCGAGAATCTGTTGGCTTTTAATAGAGGAACCAGTCAACCATTAGGGATCATTCCTCAGTTGCCTATAACTTTGGGAGAAAGAATTGTTTATCTCAATGTGATGGTAGTCCCAAGCCCTTTAGATTACAATTTACTTATTAGGTGCGACTATGTTTATGATATGGTAGCTATTTTTTCAACACTCTTCCGAGTGATGTGTTTCCTGCATGAAGGCATAATTGTCATCGTTGACTAGCTTTCATTTCCCGGTCCAAATATGGCTTCCAGTCAACCATCTTCCCTAAATTATCCTTGTGTCCCAATGGTATCTTCCCCGCCACGGATTAATTATGTGGCAACCTGTTCCATGCCTACATCAATTGACGATCAATTCCATGATGTTGTACATTATGTACTAGGGGCTTTGGAACTAGATCTATCAAATGAATTCCTTGCTATGAATCCCTTCTAGAGCGTTGTTCTTCCATTTGATGAGAACCTCTTGGAAGTCATGATCTCTTATGGGTCGTGATCAAGGAGTCTGAGGATAGTTCCTTGTATTGTGTCAAGCTCGTTAAAAAATGAAATAAGGAATATGAGGATAGTTCTTTTACTATGTCAACCTCATTAAAAAATGAAATAGGTCACAGAGCATAGTTCCTTGTCTTGTGTCAAGCTCATTAAAAAATGAAACAAGGAATCAGAGCATAGTTCCTTGTCTTGTGTCAAGCTCGTTAAAAAATGAAACAAGGAAAATGAGAATAATTCTTTTACTATGTCAACCTCATTAAAATATGAAACAAGGACCCCTGAGCATAGTTCCTTGTCTTGTGTCAAGCTCATTAAAAAATGAAACAAGGAATCAGAGCATAGTTCCGTGTCAGTCTCATTAAAAAATGAAACAAGGAAAATGAGGATAGTTATTTTATTATGTCAACCTCATTAAAAAATGAAACAGGTCCCAGAGCATAGTTCCTTACCTTGTGTCAAGCTCGTTAAAAAATGAAACAAGGAATCTAAGCAGAGTTCCTTGTCTTATGTCAAGCTCATTAAAAAATGAAACAACGTCCCCTAGAGAAAAGTTCCAAGTCGAGTCCTTTATTAGATCTCGTAAAATCCTAGTTGAGTCTTTCACTTGATCTCATAAATGAACCTTCATTCCATCCACCTGATCGCCGTGAGTAGTCTACTTAGGTGAATGCAATGAAGCTTGGGGGGCATGCACCTAGAATCAAGTCATCATGCTGGGGGCATGTAAACCAATCTCAAGCATATTTTTTTTCATTTCAAGCTTGTGTAAACATGAAACTAAATCCAAGAATAGTTTTTTTGTTTCAAGCTTGTGTAAAGATGAAGTTGAATCCAAGCATAATTTTTCATTTCAAGCTTGTGTAAACATGAAACTGAATCCAAGCATATTTCCCTATGGTTGAAGCTTGTGTAAAAACGAACCCATCTCCATTTTAACCCTTTTGATTTCCATTCTATCAGCCTCTTCTATCAAATGAGCCTTGTTTTTTCTCCTTCTATCGTCACTATCTTCTTGGCTAATCATACGCTTTCACTTGGTTGTTTTATCCTTTTTGAGGAACATCTACAATGAGTGGTCTTATTAGCCAGGATCTTCACATAAATCAGCATGTTTTGAGAAGTTCCAACATCACCAGAACCAGTTGCTATCCTAGACACCACTCGTTCCTCTAAATGGAGTCCTCTTTAAGCTCTTTTCAGACTCTCAAAATATGAAAAGATTGTCGAGAGCTTGTCCTTTTCAGGTCGTTAACGGATTGGAAATGGCATTTACTCAGTATAAGTTTAACCCTTTTCTAGGCTGAGATAGATTATTTATGAAAAAGGAATACGTTGATCGAACATGGTCAATAGGTTCTCTCTTGTATTATTTTACTCTTTTTCAGACTTGAGAGACAAACTTACGAAAAAGAACTTGTGGAGTTTTCTTTTTGTCCCTTTTCAAACTCTCTAAATATGAAAAAGACCGAGTTCTCATTATTGTTAAACTCGTTAAAACATAAAATAGTGACAAACTTGTCCATCATGACAAGACCGAGTTTCACCTTTGCTAGACTCGTTAAAACATCACATAGCGATGGATTCACCTGAAGGGTGGAATTATACAACAAGCATATGTTATCCTCCTTAAGCTTGATTAAAAAATAAAGAGGTACAAGTCAACAATGACTGGGGAAAATGGAAAAGGGGTGAACCACTTTATGGTAGCAAGTCTCTCTTTGAACATGACACTTTCACTTCATAACTGTGACTATTTGGGTTGGTTTATCCGCTTGATGGTTATCATACCTATGGTCTATCAAACCATCCATCACTTTTGTTTTGGGTCAATGCTGCCAATTCATTCATACTATTTGGGTTGGGTTATCTGCTTGATGGTTATCATACCTATGGTCTATCACACCATCCATTACTTTGGTTTTGGGTCAATGCTTCCAATTCATTCAGTGTCACCAATATGTTCAAGAGAAGTCACTAAGATGGCTCACGAAGAAGGAACCGGTATTACCAATGGAGGCTTTGATGACAAGGAGGAGAAGCTGGTCACATTTGAGTTCCCCATCATAGAGACAAGTGGAGTAACCCAGATGAAAAACATCCCTCCTTCAGGCTTGCCTAATTTTCTAGGTGCTTCAAGTGAAGATCCAGACGCCTTTTTATTCGAGTTCGATGTGTTGTGTAGAAGTTATGACTACTCCTCAAATGCCCAAAAACTGAAGTTGTTCCCTGCTACGTTGAAGGATGCAACTCTCAGATGGTTCATGGGACTAAGGTCAAATTCTATCACGACCTGGGATGAAATGAAGAAGGTGTTCTTTAGAAAATACCAAGACTACTGCAAGACTAGAGATCTTAGGGAAGAAATCTTTGGAATGAATTAGAAGGAAGGGGAGAGTCTTGAGGACTTGGTAGAAAGGTTTCAATATAATCTACAAAGAACTAATATGAATCAGCTGGATAAAGAAACCAAGAGGACCATCTTGTTTAGGGCCATTAGAAATGAATATCTGGAGGTTTTAAACTTGATGGGTGTAGGAGACATATCAAAGTTGAGTTACGATGATGTGTGTGAACTTTGAAAATATATTCGAGAGGAAATTCCAAGGTGGGAGAAGGACCAAGAGACATTCCTTCTAAACTTGTTAAACCGGTTACAGGAACTGGATTGACCAGGTCTGAAATGAGTAACTTATTTTAAAATCTTAAAACTGATATTCTTAGTACTTAGTCTTCACGTTTAGATGTTTTGGAAATTAAGAGTAAACAGTAAAAGCACAAGGCATTGGATAAAGCCATGGCAATATTCTGACCCAAATCTAGGAATAAACATGCATGGCGAGAATGCCCTACCGATAACATTGAAATCTGTCAACTTTGTGAAGCTGAGCATTCCACTGATCAATGTCCATCCTTACCTCAACTCAAAGCAACATACATGGCAGATCAAGGAGCTGTCAATGCACTTTACACAATGAACCCTCAAAGACCTTGGCAACCACGTCCTCCAAGTATGTCACAATCCAATTTTAATTTTCCTTATGCTCAAAATCAGATGTGAAATATTCCAATGCCTTGGCAAACTTGGCCCCCTCAACGACCACCTCAACAATGTTGGCAAGGAAATTTTTCTTATCCTATAACACAAAATTTCCCAACCCAAAACTTTTATTCATAGCCCACACATCATCAAGTTGTACAACCACAAGAACGACTCCAATTACCTGCCCCACCAAACCAACCTCGCCCTACACAAATTCCTGCCCAGCCAGTGTCTAACCCCAACAATAAAATAGTCTGATCCACTCACAACATCGGACTGGTCAACTATCCCATCTTCCCTACCTATTGTATTACACCCCAGCCACTGTAGGAAGTTTTTGTTCCTATTCTACATGGATTTCATGTGTCTCTGCAAGATTCCTGTGTTACAGGAGCAACCTGTACAGTTATAGGAACTACCTGCGCAGCTGTAGGAAATTAATCTCACGTCAGGAAGAATGGTGAATCAACCTAACAGAATTGAGGAAATTGTAGAAGAAGATACCCTAGATACATCAGAAGAGGAAAATACACCTGAACCAATCCAACTAAAAGAACCCTCCTCGTCTCATATAATCCAATCCCCTTTTCCAGAAAGGTTGGAAACAAAAAATAAAATAAAACAGCCAGAATTTGATATGGCAACTGAATTAAGAAATGTATGCATTAAAATTCCACTGCTTCAGGCTGTTATGGCCTAAATCTACCTCAGGCCGAGAAAGGCAGGATCTAGGGTAACATCAAACCACGCTTAACCTGATAGCTAGCCCTACCAAGATGGGAGAGGGCTCTCTCCTTGTCAATATCAGGAAAATATGATCAATAAAGCTTGAGATGATTGATGTAAAGACTAATTTTAGGCTAGGTAAAAGCTCAGAGAAGTTTGATTGAATTTAATGTTGGTTTGTTGGCTCAAATGTGAAAGGCAGATTTGGGTCTGGGGAATGGAAACAGTCTTGCAGAGGTTCCTGTGGGGCAAGGTAGGCAAATGGTTTAGTACTTTAAAATAAGTGAGATGGAGAGTCTTAAGACTGGTGAGGAGTTGGAGAGGGCATGAAAATCTTAGGGATCCTCTTCAAACTGCTGAAAACATAGAAAACTAAACAAACCCTAGGTAGAGCACTGCAAAATCAATGAATTCTACCTTTATCCTTGATTCATTTAGTTCAGCTGAAAAGAGAGAAATAATGGCATACATAAACACATGGAAACTTGAATTACAGAAGAAGAAACAATACCAAATCAACTTGTCATAGGAATCCCACAAAATGTTGCAAGCCCTAGTCTATTCCTTTGCCAAACTACCGAGGTGAATGTACAATGCTGCTCAAAGCTTTCCCAAAAGTCCAACCTTGACAAATGACTGAAAAAAGTACTAGATATGGGCAAAAAAAAACTCATGCTAGGCTTTAGGGGTTGAAATCATGATTTTAGGAGCTATTTCAACCAAAATCTAAACTAAGAATTGAAAAGTAGGTAGTGGAACAACTTGCCTCTAAAACCTAAGAAACTAAATCATTCAGTTCAAAACTACCTTTTCATGATGTATCTACATCCATGAGTGAATTTTCAACATTTTTACATCAAATTCCTTCAAGTTACATTTTACATCAAGAATTTGACCATAAGAGAGAGAAAAGTAAAACTGAGAAAAAAATAGGTGAAAAAACAAAGTTTTTTGGCAAAAAGTCAATTTTTCCATCCTGTGCGCCACGCCACTGTCGATGTGCATAGCGCCTTTTTGTAGCTGATTTTGGAGGCCTTCCCATGCACCAAATTTGCTCCAAGTGAGATTTTTGAAACGATATGTTTCTCTACTTTCTAGAAAAAATAGAATTTCTGAATTTAGAGTCCATTTTCCCCTCCAAAAGTGAGTTCTCCCAACACTGCTTCTTGTGTGGCCAAAAAGGGGCAAAAAGGGCATTTTTGAGGTGTTTTTGACCCTTTTGGAAGCTCAAAAATTGACAAAATTTCTAGGCCATTTGTGGGCATTCATATTTTTTCATGAAGAATCCAAAAATGCTGAGTTTTCCTCCAAAGGAGGTCCCTAGCAAAAGCAAGCGCCAGGTGGCGCAGCGCACTAGGCAAAAAATCCTATTTTTTCCTCAAAAAATTCAAAATTGACAAAACATGTGCCAAATCTCTTGAAATTTGAGGTGAGTTACCTGCATCAAGTGCTATGTTGGGCTAAAGAAGCCTCAGCCAAAATCTTGAGCCTATCTTGGTCTTTCCTCCTCCTAAAAGTTTTCCTCAATTTGGCCTTCAAGGTCCTTATTCTCGCTTTGCAAATCATGTTTCTCGCAAAAAAGTGATGGGCCATGTGCCTCAACATCTTTTTCTCTTTGTTGGCCTTCTCCAGCATTTTCTCCAAGTGCATATTTGTCCTTTCTAGCCAAGATTCATGATCAGCTTCAATCTCTTGTTCTAGTGGTGTCAATTTGATTTTCCTCCTTTTGGCTGCTTGTTGGTTTTCTCTTATAGTTTGCAGCTCCATGATCATCTGTTGATCCTCCAGTTGCTTGTTTCTTTGCTCAAGGTAGTTTATAATCCACTTAGCTCTTTCTAGGTTAAGAGCTAAGGCATGAATGTCAGCTTGCTGTTCCTAGATGATCTCTTTCAGTTTTGAGCTTTAGGGACCCAAATCAACATCATCATCCTGAATGAGAATGAAATCTGTCTCTTGACTTTTCGAAGGCCCCTCATCATGCAATGGCTGCTTACCCTTGTCCTCTACCTACTTTGCTGTTGAAGGAAATGAGTTCCCTTCCACCCCGGGTGTAGATAGTACTCGTTTTGTTGCTGCAAACAATCTCCTTGCGCCCTTTTGGTAAGTGACAAACACTGGCACACTAGTGGTTTGAGTCTCATGCACCTCTTGTTGACGTGAAGGCTCTCCTGCCTCATGAAAAATAGATGAGGGCACTTGAGGACCTGTAAATACCTCATGTGAAATGAAATCCTTTCTTGAAACATTCAGTGAACTAAGTTGATGAAAAACCACAATCTTGATTAATGCAAAGTGATAGATGCTATTATATTGCTGACGAGGAGGTTTCCTTTGCACCAATGTGGTAATTTTCTCAATATTACGGCACATGAAGTAGGGGAGGTTCATCATCCTCACCCTAGTAAAATGCATCAATAATTGGATGTGGTGGGCATACAGGTGAGAAAATCTGCCTTCACAGTTGAAATATTTAATTATGAGCTTCATCAATGGAGCATATGTGTCCTAAAGATACCTGAAAGGGAAAACTCTACTAATCTGCCTCTAAAAACTAGCCTTGATATAAGGCTCATAATGATCTCTGTCCACCAGTTGTCCCTTGTTCCACTGTTCACCCACATTCGGAATACCTGTTGCTTTAGCTATAGATTCCGGTGTCAAAGTGAATGTAACACTTGCCAAATTGACCTAACCATTGTGAAGATGGAGGACAACAATCTAGCTAGCTCATGATGGTATTTGACTCTTTCCACCATCTCACAAAATTTATAGCATGATTGATGTTTGAAGCATGCTACAGCAAGAGGGCAAGCCAACAACTCAGTAAGCGTAGTGGGCTCCTCCCGGATATGTTCTCCACTCTTGTGAGGTCCCCTTGATGCATGAATTTCTTTGGAGGAATCACTTACTATTTCCTCATTTCTGTCATAAGATGAATCTGACTCCAAGTTTGCCATTTTTTGATGTTTCTTAGATGACTATGAAGAGATTTTATAGAGAAAATAGGTATTTGCTGCTAAATGATAGGGATTTGATGACAGGGACTGTGAATGAGGGGTTGGGATGCTGCTTGTAGGGTTTTTGGGAATGGCAGGGTTTTGGGGAATGATATTTAGGGATTAGGGGTGTTAATTACGTTTTGGGATAAGTGAGGTTAGGGATTAGGGTTTTCAGTTTTGGGGATAGGCGGAATAGGAAAGTGTAAGTGAAAGAGGGAAGGAAAGAGGTGAATGAAATTGTAGTGACGGGATGTGAAAATGGTAGGATGGGAATTAGACAGCAAAAACTGTGATTTTGCAAACCCTAGGCAACTTTTTCAATTAACTGTGCAAGGAACTAGGGTTTTGTTTTTTACCTATTGAAACACCATAAAAACTTATGAAAAACCCTCACAATGGCACTTGGGATTGTTAACTTACTTGTGGAATGAGAAATTTGCAAGTGTGGAGGCAGATGAGGTGATTTGGATGAATTTCGAACTCAGAAGACTGGTGCACTGCGCCCACTAACAGGTGCGCCACGCCTCGACCCAGGTGCGTCGCGCCTCCAAATTTTCATAGTTTGGTTGCAAATTCGCTCCTTAGGCTCAAAAACACGATTTAGCACTTGTTTCTCATTCACTCTTTGGACACAAATGAGCTCTTTGACATGAAAAAGACTTTATATACCCACCAATTTAATTTTTCACTTATAAAACCCACTTTGTAATGTTTGTCTTTCACTTGCTTTTTAAAACTCTGTTTTGGCAGTTTGATTTGTTCTTTGCCTTTGTTGGACTAAATGCTTTGAATTTTTGAGTCTTTAGCAGAAGCTGGAGTGCAAGAGCTTGGCAAGGTGACCAGGGCTACATCTCAGAATTATTACATATAGGATAAATGAAATTACATAAAATTTTATACATAAAACATAAAAAACTCTGTTTTTCCTGAAAACAGGGTTTTGAGGAAAAATGAATTGCTAAGCATGTGATTATTGAAATTTTTGTTGCCAAGACTTTATTTGACCTCCTCATGTGCCTGCTGACCATTATTGAGCTTTTACAAGACCTTGAGGACAAACCCTAAACCTAATGAGACCTAAAACCCTAAAAATGACTTTTGCAGATGTAAAGACAAAAAATGACTGTAAATGACCTGAATGTATACAAATAGGTGAGCAGGTAAAGATCATGAGGGAAAATTTATAATATGCCACTGCCATCAGATGATCCATGACCCTAATGGAATGCATTTGATCAGATGAGACACCTAACATGCAATGCAACAAGAGTATTTTGATCACTGATGGAGGGATGAAGATACCGACACTAACACAGGAAATCAAAGAAATCCCAATTTATGCCAAAATAGTAAGGGTGTTATGCACCAAGAAACCAGGAAAACCTAGAAAAGGAACTTCAACTATTCAAGTGGGAGGAAAATTTTCAAGCTTAATGTCTGCCGTATTTGCTACAGAAAAGTATGCAGATCCAGGAATCCCTGTAGTGACCACCTTTATTAATGATGATCCTATGAAAAACACTTTAATTGATTTAGGCGCAGCCATCAACATTATAACCATGGAGACCTTGTCCCATATAGGATCCTTTGATTTACTGCCTACCCCTACCATGTTAGGATTAGCAGATAGGTCTAAGGTAAAACCAGAGGGTGTCTTAGAAGACATTGTCATTTCCTTGGATTCCGGGAATATCCTACAGACTTTTATGTTCTTCAACCAAAAACCAGCTTGGGAGGGCATCCATTGATTTTGGGGAGGCCTTGGTTAGCCACGGCCAATGCCTACATAGGATGTAGGTCTAGAAACATGACTATCACCCATGGGGCTGAGACAAAACATATTAACTTATATCCCCCTACTAAACCTCTATCAAAAACTGAAAATGCACAATGGGTTGAAGAGGAAGAACATGATTCGGAAGGTGCTTTACCAGTTTTAACAATAGCCCAAGATATGAGCCTCAAAGAAAATTCAGAAGAAAATTTGATAAATTGTTGTATCTCTAATCCTGATTTCCTGCAGCAGTTAGACAGTCAGCCTAATCATAGTTTAGATGTCATTAATGATCTCCATAATTGCTATGAACATAGTTTAGTTTCAGAATTACATTCAACCCTCTTATCTGTGTTTCCTGCATATTCAATGACTGAATGGGGGAGTAAGGTGGTAGAAATTTTTCCTGCAAATCCCTGAACATCAATTCTGCCTTAACTCTTGAACAAGAAAAACAACTAATTCAAACATTAAGAAATTTTGTAGACACATTTGCATGGCAATACACGGATATGAGAGGCATTCACCCTAACACATGCATTCATCACATTTACATAAAATAAAATGCTAGGCCAGTAAGACAACCACAAAGAAGAATGAACCTCGCATTAAGAGAAATTGTAAAAGAAGAATTGCATAAATTGTTGAATGTAGGGTTTACCTATCCTATTTCTGATAGTCAGTGGGTGTCCCCACTAGTTATCATCCCTAAGAAGAATGGAAAATGGTGAGTGTGCATAGATTATAGGAAACTATACAAAGCTACATTAAAAGACCATTTCCCTTTACCTTTTATAGACCAAGTACTGGACACTTTAGCTGGGAAAAAGTATTTTTCCTTCCTGGATGGGTTCAGCGGGTATAATTAGGTTAGGATAGCTCCAAAAGACTAAGAGAAGTCTACATTCACATGTCCCGGGGGTACCTATGCATATTAAGTTTTACCATTTGGTGTATGTAATGCACCAGCGACATTTCAGAGGGTTGTCCTAGGTATTTTTTCTAATCTTTTGCATGATTACATATAAGTGTATATGGACGATTTTACAGTTATGGATGATACATTTGAAGAATCTTTAAAAATCTTGAGAAAGTTTTGCAGAGATGTAGAGAGACTAACCTCTCATTGAGCAATGAGAAATGCTTTATGATTATGATTGAAGGTATTGTTTTAGGTCATCATGTTTCTATTGCAGGAATCAAGGTTGATCCAGTAAAAATAGAGGTTATTGTGAAACTACCCCCATCAACCAATCAAAAAGGGGTCCACAGTTTTCTTGGGCATGCAGGCTACTACAGAAGGCTTGTTGAAAATTTTACAAAAGTAGCCTCTATATTATTTAAATTTCTAACAAAAGAATCTGAATTTCACTAGAATGATGAGTGTCAAGTCACATTCGATAAACTCAAAGAAAAGATTTCTTCAGCACCTATCTTGAGAGGCCTAGATTGGAAGTTGTGTTTCCACATTTCCACTGACACCTCTGATTCGGCCATAGGAGCAATTTTGGGTCAAAAGGAGGATCCTATAACCCATGCTATTTATTTTATCAGTAAAAACTTAACTCCTAGAGAACTGAATTACATTGTAACTGAGAAAGAATTTCTTGTTGTAGTTTATGCTATTAATAAATTTAGACACTACATCACCAGGTATATAGTCTTTGTGCATACAAATCATTCTGCCATTCATTATCTTATGAACAAACCTGTTACTAATGGCAATATTACTAGGTGGTTGTTGTTGATGCAGGAATTTGACATCATGGTCGTCGATAGGCTGGGAAAGGAAAATCAGGTAGCTGATTTCTTGTCTAGGCTTAACCATACAGATGAGGATGTTCCTGTTGATGACGACTTTCCAGACAATTTTTTTTTTGCCATATCTATTAAAATGCCTTAGTTTGCAGACATGGCTAATTATCTTGCTACAGGAAAGTTTCCTCCCCACTTTTCACCCAATCATAAGAAAAGGATTATTAGGAAAAGTGCTAATTATTCTTGGATTAAGGGAGATATTATTTTCACTGGAGCTAATTTGATTATTTGCAGGTGTGCCAGAGAAGATGAGATCTATGACATATTAAGAGCTTGCCATGACGAACCATGTGGGGGACATTTTGTAGACAAGTGAACAACTTATAATATCCTTCGCTCAGGTTACTACTGGCCGAACCTCTTCAAAGATGCAAAGGAGTATGTTTGGAAGTGTGATAGCTACCAATGGATAGGGCGACCCGTGCAATCAAACGAAATTCCTTTGCAGCCACAAGTCCTTATAGAACCATTTGAGAGGTGGGCTCTTGATTTTGTAGGCCCCATAAATCCCCCATCCAAAGGTAAGAAGTACATTTTGGTTTGCACTGATTATGTGACAAAGTGGGTGGAGGCAAAAGCACTGCCTAGAGCAACGGAGAAATCAGTAACATAATTCCTTTTTTCTGATATTTTTGTTAGATTTGGGGTACCGTGGGAAATAGTTACTGATCAAGGTGCCTATTTTGTGTCCAAATTGATGCAGGAAATTGTACAAAAGTATCAGATTATTCACCGAAAGTCCACTCCTTACCATCCACAGGCCAATGGGCACGTGGAATCAACCAACAAGGTAGTGGAGACAATCCTTACTAAAATAGTTCAGCTACACAAGAAGGATTCGTCTGATAGACTTCTTGAAGCCTTGTGGGCTTATCGGGTTACATGGAAAGGAACTACTAGCTTTTCTCCATATGAACTGGCATACGAGAGACAAGTTCTGCTGCCTATCGAATTTCAGATTAAAACTTTCAGAATGGAATCAGGATTGGGGATGAATCTTGACGAAGCACAACAGCAGAGAATCTTGTAGCTCAATGAACTAGATGAAATCAAGCAGGATGCTTTCCAGCAGATAGATCTGATCCAGCAGCAAAGAGCTAGATGGCATGACAAGTACATTAAAAAGAAGAAGTTCAAAGAAGGTGACTAGGCATTGTTGTATGATTCTAAATTTAAGAATTTTAAAGGGAAATTTAATACACATTAGCTAGGTCCCTATGAAGTTGAGAAGGATTTTGACAATGGATCTATTAGAATTAAGACTATTAATGATGAGAATGTTACCTTCTTGGTGAATGGACATAGACTCAAGTTATATCAGAAACCCCAATCCAAGGAGGAATTTGTGAAGGAAATTACAAGGAAGAAAGAGTTAGAAATAGTTAAGGAAGGTATTCTTCCTATCACTACCTCTTCCTAATTTTTTGCTGAGGCGATGAGCTTACTCTATTCTTTCTCATGCTCAAGAAACCACGAGAGGAATGTCTATTAGGTATAGGTTCATTCCTTTTTCCGAGCCCAATGGAATACTTACGGAAAAGGAGGCCCCTTGGAGTTTTCTTTTTCAGTATTTCAGACTCTCTAAAATTGAAATCTGGCGAGCATGGACTGCCCCGGGCTCATTAAAACCAATGGACATGAGATCCCTTGCGATCATTGTAATAAATCAGTTTTTTCTTTCGAAAATTAATCTATGATATTCTCGTGTTGGACTGATGTGGGATTTCTTAAGGCCTTCCTTCCAACAATTCTAGCCCATCGACATCAGCAAATTATCTGGGTTCAGGATCAGAGCTTTGTGATGCCTTGAAACTTGTATGCATCAATGACAGGTTATCTCACCAGTGGTAATGGGGAATCATCATTGCTTCTTTACCACTAGATCCTACAAGGGGTTCGACATCAACTCATAAATTCACACCTGATAGGATGCATCAGAGTACCTTGGCCCCCACTCTCATCAACGGTGACCAGCCTCGCGTTGGTTAACAGTTTACCTTAACGATTGGTAATCCAACAAGCCCTTTGCACATTCGACATCGACATATTTATTCATGTGTAGAGGACTATACATAATGGATGGGAAAGAAAAGGGCTCCTACAAAATTTAGTTTCAGAACTCCTACAGAATTTGAGAAAATGATCACATTCACAGTTTCTGCAGATTCAGTATTCCTACAGAACTCAACGGTGATAGTAGATGTTAACAACTGTAGTGCATGTTACAGTCATTTTGAATTCCTACATGACCTGTCTCAGTTCCTGCAGGATCTCTTGTGTCACAGTTCCTGAAGAATATTTATTTTTACAGAAGTGTCTCAAGATTGCAGTTCAAAACTTTTTTTGGTCACGGTTGTTCCAAATTCCTCCACGACCAATTTCAATACTTTCAGCACCCAGCAGTTGTAGCCTATGGCTACAATCATTCTAAATTCTTGTAGCACAGTCATCAGGCAATTTATTTTTATGGAATAATAAAACAGTTAAAACCTTTAATTAATGGCCGAATTTCATCATTTCAGAGTATGTAAACCAGCACACTACTAGGAAATCATCTCAGGATAGGAGCATCATGAAGTAATCATTAGCATCATTCATGAGATAAAGTCGATAACATCAGAGGGACAGGAAATGTTAGCATGGGCGGTATCATTAAAATAGAGAAAGGGTAAAGTACAATGGTAAAGGAGGCCTCGAGGTAAGGTATGATGGTATTTTAAATTTGTTTCGTATAACGATTAAAGTTTCGATATTTCCTATAGCCAGATGTCACCACCTCCTTAGAACTTACCTGCTAGCTCACTCAGTCGTCAATTCCTACACTTTCTAAACCTGTTTGTACAAGGTCAGATCATGATTGTTATCATGATCGCAACCTACTCCCCAAAATCCTCTCCTCGCCGCCAAATCCTTACATAACACTCTGAGTATCCCTACAATCAACATCCCTGTTAAAAAAAAAAACTTTTACCGTGATTTCTTTTCAACTGTGCTATGGCAAAGAAGAAAGCTTCCAAAAAGAAAATGTCCAGGTTGCGAGCTCCTGTCAGATATGAACCACAGAGTTCTAAACTATTGGATTCTCAGCCAAAAAGAAAAAAGAAGTTCGAGAAGGTAGGATGGCTACCATTTTTTCAAAAATTCTGTGGCCATAAGGCCAAGGTGACAAAGGTCTTTGCCTTGATTATTTAAAGAGACCAAGTGCAGGTTGGGGACCTGCATTTCCGATTAACAGAAGAATTGATATCGAAGGCTTGTGGGCTTCTGTGGGAAGGTGAAAGATGGTTCAAGAATTGTTGGTTTGGCAAAGAATGATGCACGCCATTCCTGAAGGAAGACCCATTAAACTTGAGTTGGGGCAAAGGCATCTCACTAGATTTACTGAAGTTAGTATCGATGGCTCGTTTTCTTCTTACAAAAATATGTTACATGTGAAGGCTACTTCGGCCTAGTATTTTTGTTCCACATGCGACTCCTTGGATAGTTCCGAGACAACCCCATTAACCTACCTTATTTTCTAAAAATGTCTCTAATTAAGATGTCTATGGCTGCACAAGATAGGGCTTCTAATATTGAAGAGAACCTTTATCACCACATTTCGGTGAAAATCATTGTGTTGGAAGTCCTACGGAAGCATTCCAAAACCTCGGAGGCCTTCCTCCAGGAAAACATATTTACAGACCCTGATTTGTCGGAAGCTAACAAAGAAAAATCTGCAGGAAAAGTGAAGAAGGGGTCACAGCCACGGGAACCCGAAGAAGTTCAGAAGGAGAAATCCTCAGGGAGAAAACGACGGGTTTAGGACCTGGAGAAGGAAATTGAAGAAAAACCCTTGAAAAAGTCAGCCAGGAAAAGCAATGTGTGTGAAATTACCGAAGGAAAGGATGGCGAAAAGAGATCGAAAAAGAATGCAACTGTGCCTGAGCCGACAAAACAAACTGAAAAAGCTTAGGACAAGGAGAAAAAAAATGTCTGCCTTCGAGCTGGCTGAAAAAGAGCATGACCAGAAGAGGTCCAGGAAAAAGGCTTCTGTGTCTAAGTCAATAGAGGAAGAAATTGAACCCACAAAGGAGGAAACATAGGATCATGAATCTGGTAATGAAGCTCAAGATGATGAGGATATAGCCCAGGACAATGAAGCAGAATTCCAGGAAGATGAGGAAGGCTAGGACGAGGAGATAGAAGAAGATGAAGATGATGAGGTCGTTGTGACTGGGGATACTTCTGGTTTTAGCTCCTAGAAAAAGGAACCTGTAACCCCTTCTAAATTCTATACTAGGATCCAAGCCGCTCAGTCTACTGCCAAAAGTTCTAAGAAAGCCAAGAGTGGGAAGCTTGAAAAATCCTGCAACAAGGAGAGAAAGGAAGAATCGGTAAAACCTGCTACCAGTGATAAGAAGGAAGTTGTATCTTTTCCTGCCCCTTCTCTGCAGGAAAGCCAGAACGTGGTTGCTCTGCCACAAGGAGAAAATTCACCCCGATCATCACAGGGGCATACCCATGAGGAGAGAATTTCACCAAAGAAGCCATCGCAAACAATGTTGGAAGAGACTATCGTTGAACTGACTGTGTCAGAAAGGGTTTTGAGGGTAGAAAATGCAACCCTTAGGGAAAGCAGCCTCAGAATGCAAAAGGAAATCGAACAGTTGCGACAAGAAATTAATGAATATAAGAAGTAGGTTCCAGCAGAGATAGACCACCCACTTGATCAATTGGCTGCAGCAGCTGCAGCACAAGACAAAATTTGATTTTTTAGAAGTATTGTTTTTGCTTGCATAAGGGACATGCAAGAATCTTGGCCTTAGGGAGATATTGAGTTCAGGGATTACTATCTTTTTGCTGATAATATCCTACCATATTTCTCCATTTTGACACCTTTTTGCCATCTTATTATACCTAGCCCTCCATATTTTCTGTTTTTTTGGTTAAACAGGATATTGAGGCTTAAAGGTATGACGAAACATCTTTAAATGTCATTTTTACTTGCATTCGAGTCCCCTCCTAACTATTTGTGCTTTTATCTTTTTTCTTTTTGTTCTAACATGACTTGGAATTTCTTGCAGATTTCAATAGCCACAAATCCTACAGACGATGTCTGCAAATCCTGCAGATGGTGTCTACCTCCAAGAATCCTGCAGGAATTCCGGGATCCAGCAGATACTCTAATTCTTGCAGAGCCTCCACTAATTTTGGACTACAACTACAACCATATAACCAAATAGTCTAAATTCATGCTTGCAGTCATGAATTAGACTAAACAAAGAACATTCTGTTATGATGATGGTTGTATGCCTAAAAATTACTATTTTGTTTTGTTGTAGATTCGATCTTAGGGATTAATTAGTTAGAGGCTGAGATTACATTTGTTATTTCCAACCTAATATGGCTGTGGGAAATTGTATAAACACAATCTCATTTTCTTTTGAAAAGTGAGACAGTATCAGACGCTATCAGGAGACGAAGTGTGACTGTCCCAGCACTCAATCTCTTTATGTATCGACTTTTATTTTATAATAAAGTATATCGTTGATGTTCAGCATTATGTTATAAGCAACTCTTTTGTGTTTGAAGGAGTTGTGAGTGAAGGAGGGTCCCCTTCGCTCACAACTCTGGTATATATTGAATGTATGTATAATTTCTGTCCTGTTTATTAATGTGTTTACTTTTATTTGTAATAACAGTGTGTGAATGATACGATTTCCTTTTCGTTTATGCAACAAACCATTTCCTGTAATATAGTTATAATGATTTTCGATTTCAATGTGCAATAGATTTCCTACAACAACTTATGTAACCTTTCAGTATTCCCTGCAGCTATTACTCCGTGTTGGATTTTGATAGTGTATATTGATGATTTCATTTGTTGGCCAACACTGTTCTGATTTCACGATTATTGTATGATTGTTTTTATTTTTCTCTTTCTTTCATGATTGTCAGCAAAATAAGTTGTCAAGGGCTATTATATACCCTTCATGACTATTGTTGTAACAACACTTTTGCAAGAACAAAATCATGCATGATTAGTTGTTGAGTGATCCTTCACCTTCTTTTTGATCAATAATAAGCAAGTCAATAGTGCTATAAAGAGGAGTGTTATACACTATTCAATGGCTTTGCTGCAACATTGTTGACTCAGAAAGGGACATTAGTTGTTTTTCTGTAATGATACCACACTTAAGGTAGTAAGCCTGCATATACTTTGCATGGCACCTCACTAGTTTACCTCCCTAGGTTGACAATTCATATTGACAAATTATACAAGTATAATTTGACTCAACATGCATATCACTTGACATTACCATTTTTGACTTCATGCTTTAGGGGGCAGTTGTTACAGGTCTTTTTGGGCATATCACACCCAACATTCAAATCAGTACTATTAGGGCTCATCAAACCCTAATTTAGTTGCTACATGCCCTAGATAAGTCATCACATTGAATGCCTTCATTCATGAGAGTTTCCTGGCCTAAAGCCTTCCTGAAATGACTCCTTGTGGGACTAGCGCAGCCTTGGTCAGGGGTAGCTGTGCTGCAGAGCACTTAGGGCCATTCAAGCTTGCTCTGCAGAGCATCTAGGTCCACTTTGACATGCGCTGGGTGATATTGAGCGAAATATTCATAGGGTTCTAGGAATATTCCTCCATTCTAGACCATTCTAGAAGATTCCCACCTCTTATCCTCTCCTATGAGCTCAAAATTGGATAGGGAATGAATCAAATAACCTCCTATCCTCTCATCTCTTCCTCCATGGAAACTAACTCCAAAAATGGAAAGCCATTCAATGCCCAATTTAGGACAAAACCACCTCCATTTCCTTGTAAATTGAGCATTCATCATAGTGATCAGGGGCTGGACTTTGAAGATTTGTAAGGAGATACTATTGGTGTGAGGCTTGAGATCATAAGAAAGTATTGTTATGCTTCCGGAGTGTTCTTCTTTTGGTGTGATGAAGGATGGAACTCAAGTTGGATGAGTAACATGGGATCGGACTTCATGGTTGTAACTCTCCCTTCTACTTAATAAAGTTGTTTACACCTTTACCCGTATTTTTGTCTTTATGTATTATGATTATATATGTAAATGATTTCAATTCCATTTTCTTATAGTAGATAGATCTCTTGCTTTGATTGGTTTTTGTCCTCTGTTTATGATTGCAGGTATTGATCGAGCGGATTAAGTTCGAGAAGGAGTGATGGGAGCCATACAAAGGAGACAAAGGGAAAGTGAAAGATAACAAGTAGGTACCTTGTCTTATTTATCTTCTATAGGAAAAGGTTAAACACTTTAGTTAAGTTCTTCTAAGTGTAGCTACCCACTTAGGGAAGTTGTGTTTATCTTTAGATGCAAAATTCCACATAAAACTCCTTAAAAGTTGTGACCACCACCCTAGAAAATATAGTAGGGGAATTTTTCAGTCCAAAAGACATCACTATGTATTGATATAAGCCCCATTCTATAGCAAATGTGGTGTTATGTTGATCTTCAGGTGCAATTCTAATCTAATGATAACCTAAGAATCCATTTGTAAATGAATAAGCTTCTTGACCTACTACATTGTCTAACACTTTATCTGTGAAAGGGGTAGGGAATAGATCATCTAAACATGCATCATTCAATTTTCTCAAATCAACATAGATCCTAATTTCTCCTTGAGTTTTCTTTTCTTGCACCACCATAGGACTCACCCATTCTGACTCTTCCATTGGTTCAATAATTCCTGCTGCTATCATATTATTAAGATCTATCTTTACTCTCTCCTTATAATTTGTGTTCAACCTATAAGGTATTTTCTTGACTGGCTTCACATCAAGCTTAAGGGGAACCTTCATGACTCTTAGATCTCCTATTATACCCTTCATCTCTGAAAACTTGGTGGGAAACATTTCTTGATATTCATGAAGTAACTCTATAACTTTACTAATTGTCTCTCCATCCCAATAGTCTCCTATATTTGAAAACTTAGGTTCCTTCTCTAATCCTATGTTCACCTTCTTTGTCTTAAGTGGCTTTGTTATATCTGGTATCTCTAACTCAAGTCCATTTACTTCGTGGTATCCTTCTGATTCTGCTATGTCGATGTTGCTAGGATGTTATTCTTCTTCTGCAGTAATGTTATAGAATTCTAGTGCATTTTCTATCTGCACAGCCCAATCGGGTTGTTGCCATATCAATGGGGTTGCATTCTCAAATATCTTCTTCTTAACTGTCTGTAGGGCCAAATCTATGTATGGGAAATCATCCTCAAATCTGAATGTTAATATGAAGCCATCAACCATGTCTGCTCAATTTATTGTACCATGTCAAAGCTCTATTTCTAAGTACCAATTATTAGGGATTGTCTCAAATGTATGAATGAATCCATGTACCCAGACTTTTTGTGGAATCTCCTTCCATGCAGTAGTGCATAGATGGATATACTTCCTAGGATTAGTTTCCCCATCATATTTTATCTATATTTTTGTATCTCTTTGTCCAAACCTTATCCACATCAATCTTCGACATTCCTCCTAGCCTTCTATATTATTTTTGTGTACCCCCCACCATTTAGCAGGGGTATCGTTTAGTGCTATATCCAAGGCTAACAACCTTTGATTCTTTGGAACCTATTCCTCATAATCATCAAGAAAAGTATTTATATCACCCAAGCCATCATAAGAAGGTAGGTTATATACCTTAGATGTCATACAACGAATTGGTTTTTTAATTCTTACACAACGCCTTGTGGATAATTCATGCAGCCTATTCTTCTAGTTTTCCAACTCTTCTTCTGAATCTATGGTAGAAGAACTATCATGTTCCCAAGTCAAATTTCCTTCTACAGTAGGGTTAACAAAATCATGTACCTTTGCTGTCATTTGATAGATATTATCTATATCAGTTGCACAATATTCTTCTCTAACTGGTTCTGTATATCTTACTCCTTCTGATGGATCAAAGGGGTGATCCAGGTGGATATTGGTGGCCACCTGCCAAGTCCACCTGGACCCCCACCATTGTCTTTCTCAACATTTTTAGTTTCCTTAATTGTAGCACAACTTACTATTTTTAGCAGTTTTTCGGGTCCTGAACTTCCGGAGTCATTTTCAGGCCCTAAACGACGTTTTTTGGGGAATCCAAGGGCAACACGAGTCCATGGAATGGACTGGTGTTGCCCGTTCCAATAATGATAGTGCTCGGATAGATCTTTCTAATGAGCTATTGTACGCGTCAAACGGAGATCATATGCCAAAGTTACGACCCCGGGAAGTTGATGTACCAACTTACCCCCAAACGGGGCCCACAGTTTGGCGTTTCATCTCCTAGGGTTAGGTTTTGGAATGTTAAGGGTTTTTCCATTGTTTCTCAACAATAAATAGGCCTTCGAGCCTCATTGTAACACAGTTCAGAGGCATGTAGCCATCACATCTCTTCTCATAGATAAGCTACCATCGCCCTAGCTAGTTTATTTCCATTTCTGTTTGTAAGCATATTTCAGTATTTTCCATTAATGAAATGAAGTATTATTTCCACTGCATCTTGGTGTATATGGTTATCTCTGTAATTTGTTGCGTTCCTGTTTAAATCCGGATCAGTGGTATCAGAGCGGTCTGCTTTTTCTCTGTTTTTCTTTGCATGTCCCCAACAAGGTCGGGATATAAGGAGTTAGGGCTTGAACTGGTTGAACCTTTGTAAGACCAGCCTCGCAAATCCCGACGGCCTCCCATGGCGGACGAGAAGAAAGACGAGGGGGCAGGAGATCCCATCAAAATATTGCTCGAAGAAGCGCTCGAGCGACAACGGAACGCGATGATGGACAGCTTTGCGCAGATCCTTCAGCGGCTACCCAGAAGCGGCGCATCGACTTCCAGCAGCTCCTTTAGAAACGCCACACCCTTTAAGGTACAAGTTAATTTTGAAATCCCCATATTCGAGGGTCAGATAAACGCCGATGCCGTAGATAAATGGTTAAATCTGCTAGAGGGTTATTTTTCTGTTCATGAATTTTCGAGTCAGGAAAAGATTGTTTTTGCTCTTCTCAAAGCAGCCCCCCACGTCAAGGACTGGTGGGAAACCTACTGCGAGCAGAAGGATGAAAGTACTGGCTCACTATTTTCAGCCGCACCCACCTAGGATTCGTTCCGGGATGCCATCAAGGAGCAGTACTACCCTGTCGGAAGCTATGAGGATGAATACATAAAGTGGACCACGCTGCGGCAGGGAAGGGACCAAGACGTGCCGGAGTTCACCAATCTTTTCCATACCCTTCGCACAAAGTTGGGTATCAAGGATTCGGAGCAACATTTGATACTCAAATACCGTGGCTGCCTGCACAAGTACATCCAGGAAGAAATACAGTTCCTAAATATCCCCTCGCTCGGCGCAGCATACCAGTATGCCGTCAAGGTCGAGCAGAAGTTTAAACAAAAGAAGCGAGACTTTGGATCTGCGAATCCAAAGCAGGGGAAAGGTGCCCCTAAACCACAGAACAAAGGACAAAGCCAAGGCGGGACAGCCCAAGACAACCAGCCGAAGCTGCAAGCAAAGAGCAATGCCGCGAAGCCGAGAAAGGACACTGGAAAATGGTGCGAGTTCCATAAGAGCTCCACTCACAACACCAGTGAGTGTCGCGCCAAGCAGTCACTGGTGGCTGAGCTAAAGGCTTCAGAATCAGATGCATGTTCCGACTCTGAGTCAGAACCCGATAAGGGGTATGAAAAAGGGAAGCAGATCATTGATGCGGATCCCAGCGCCACTGTTGCTACCGCAAAGATCCAGAAAAATGAACCCGAAGATCCAGAGGAGGAGGAGCGTCTCTTCCACTCCCAGATGTGGGTAAAGGGCTCCCCAATACAGTTCATTGTTGATAGCGGGAGTCAAAAGAACCTCATTTCGGCAGAGGTCGTGAAGCGGTTGGGCTTACCGACCACAGCACATCCACAACCATACACCATTGGGTGGCTTCACCAAGGGCGAGATCTTCGCGTGAGCCAGCAGTGTCGCCTTCCATACAACATCAAGCCCTTCACGGATGAGGTATTGTGTGACATTGCTCCCCTTGAAGTTTGTGATGTATTACTAGGACAACCATACTTGTGGAAGCGACATGCTGTGTATGAATCAAGGCCCCGTGCTGTTATTATTACATTGGGAAATAAGTTGTTCAGGATACCAGAGGTAGCACCACCTGCCGCCATCTCTTTGATTACTGCAAAACAATGCAGTAAGATCATTTCAAAAACCAGGAAATTTGTTTTCCTGATGATACGCCCTCAAGGGAAGAAGAAGACAGTGGTCGCGGCCTCCAAACGGGGTCCCTCTGCACGGCAGCTACAGATGGACAAGATTGTGGAGGAGTACGAAGACATCTTCACCTCCCCGGCAGGGGTTCCTCTGCACTGTCAAGTCAAGCACTCCATCGATCTGACCCCAGGTGCGCCGCTACCCAATGGACCAATTTATCGGTGCTCCGTTCTGGAGAACAATGAAATCAAGAGGCAGATTCAGGAGCTCCTGCAGAAAGGTCACATCCGTCCGAGTTCTTCGCCCTGTGGGAGCCCGATAGTGTTGGTACAGAAGAAGGATGGGACGTGGAGACTCTGTATTGACTATCGGGCGCTGAACAAGATCACTGTCCGTAATAGGTACCCGATCCCGCGGATTGATGACCTCCTAGACCAACTAAAGGGGGCGAAATATTTCAGCAAGATCGATCTGAAGTCAAGATATCACCAGGTACCAATTGAACCCTCAGATGTGTGGAAGACTGCCTTCAAATCCAAGGAGGGCCTCTTCGAATGGTTGGTCATGCCTTTCGGATTGACGAATGCTCCTGCAACCTTTATGAGGCTAATGGATGACATCTTGCGGCCATTCACCAACTCCTTTGTAGTAGTATACTTGGATGACATTCTGATCTTCAGCCAGAGTTGGGAAGAGCACCTCCACCACATCCGACAGGTTCTCCAAACACTGCGGCAACACAAGCTATGTGCCAATTTGGAGAAATGCACTTTTGGCATGACCGAGGTTCAGTATCTGGGATACATCATTGATGAACAGGGGGTGCATGTCGATCCAGCCAAGGTCCAAGTCATTCGGGATTGGCCCTCTCCAACCACTCTAACAGAGCTCCGCAGCTTTCTAGGTCTTGCCAACTTCTACCGCAGGTTTGTGTTGGGATTTTCTCATATTTCTTGGCCCTTGAGTCAAGTCACCAAGGGCGGGGCGAAAGCAAAATTCTTTTGGTCTGAATCTCAACAGAAGGCATTCAGGGAGTTGAAGGATCGCCTCTGCACGGCACCAGTGCTCGCGTTACCAGATTTACAACAACCATTTGAGGTCGAGACAGATGCCTCTGACTATGCTATTGGGGCAGTCCTTACTCAACATGGACATCCAGTGGCATATCACAGTGAAACACTTTCAGACACAGTCCGGAAGTACCCCACTTATGATAAAGAGATGTATTCCATTGTACAGGCCTGCCGACAATGGAAGCATTACATTTTGGGGAAGGAAACGGTCATCCACACAGACCACCGACCTCTGCAGTTCATACAGACCCAAGGGAAATTGCAGAATGATCGCCATCAGAAGTGGTCTACATACCTGCAACAGTTTCACTTGAATATCAAGTATAAAAAGGGCAGCACCAATAATGTTGCAGATTGCCTCAGTCGACCACCGATCATGGCGCTAACCACCGTGCTCAACTCTTGTGGGCACGAGACTTCTGATTGGCCACTTCTCTACAAAAGCGACCCAGAATTCGGCCACACATACCAGACACTCTTGGAGGGTCGGCAGGTTGCAGATTTTCACCTCCAGGATGCCCTATTATGCCACCTCGGTCACCTTTGTGTTCCTTCAAGCGAGCGTGCCAAGATGATTTGGGAAGCACACTACAGTCGGGCTGCTGGGCATTTCGGGGTCGAGAAAACAGTGGCAGTACTGCAAAACTATTTCTATTGGCCGAATCTTCGACAGGATGTTGGGAAGTACATCCGATCATGTACTGCCTGTGCCATTGCCAAACCGACCATTAAGAAGCAAGGCCTCTATACCCCGTTGCCTACCCCTAGTCGACCTTGGGAATCCATCTCCATGGATTACATGTCAGGCCTTCCTTCCACTAAGCATGGAAATGACTGTGTTTTTGTGGTCGTCGACAGGTTCTCAAAGATGGCCATTATGATGGCCTGCAAGAAGAATATCACAGCAGAAGCCACTGCTAAACTCTTCTTTGAACGAGTGTGGGTGCACTTTGGGATCCCACAGTCTATCATCTCAGATCGGGACAGTCGGTTTCTCAGCACCTTTTGGTCCAGTCTCTGGTCAATGCTGGACACCAAACTCACGAAGTCCACAGCCTTCCATCCTCAAACTGATGGCCAGACAGAGGTTGTCAATAGGATGATTGTGCACATTCTGCGCATGTATAACTCAAAGCATCCACGCACATGGGACGAGAGCCTCCCCTACGTTCAGCACAGCTACAACCGAGCTCTTCACAGCTCCACTGGCCATAGCCCTTTTCAGGTGGGTTTGGGATTCCAGCCACTATGCCCCATTGATGTGGCCATGCCACTTGCAGCTACTCACATGAATTCAGCTCATGTCCAGTCCGAAACAGATAAGGCCACCAGCTTCATTGAGCGCATCCAACATATTCGCCAGCAGGTCCATGACATTCTTGAGAAATCAAATGCCAAGTACAAGCAGCGACATGATCAACATCGGGTGCCACACAAGTTTCATGTGGGCGACAAAGTCTGGTTGCATTTGCAAAAGGAACGCCTTACTGGAGCCTATCGGAAATTGAGACCACTCCGATATGGTCCTTACACCATTACTAAGGCTATGGGAGACAATGCATTTGAGCTCAGCATTCCCCCATTCCTTGGCCTGCACCCAGTATTCAATGTGGACCGCCTTCGGCCATACTTTCCACCATTGCTAGACACATCCGACATTGCAGAACAACTCAAACCCACAGAATTAAATCCAGATTGCATGGAACAAGCTGCAACTGATCGGATCATGGACACACAGATCAAGAACACTCGCCAACAGAATATCCAATTGTATCGAGTTGTCAAAGCGGGCCAACTCCTTCAGCAGGGCAAGTGGCTCACCAAGGAACAAGTTCAGCAGAAGTTTCCTCATCTCATGGAGGAGCTCAACGCAATGGGGACCATTGCTTCCTAAGGGGGGAGGAATGATCCAGGTGGATATTGGTGGCCAACTGCCAAGTCCACCTGGACCCCCACCATTGTCTTTCTCAACATTTTCAGTTTCCTTAATTGTAGCACAACTTACTATTTTTAGCAGTTTTTCGGGTCCTGAACTTCCAGAGCCGTTTTCAGGCCCTAAACGACGTTTTTTGGGGAATCCAGGGGCAACACGAGTCCATGGAATGGACTGGTGTTGCCCATTCCAACAATGATAGTGCTCGGATAGATCTTTCTAATGAGCTATTGTACGCGTCAAACGGAGATCATATGCCAAAGTTACGACCCCGGGAAGTTGATGTACCAACTTACCCCCAAACGGGGCCCACAGTTTGGCGTTTCATCTCCTAGGGTTAGGTTTTGGAATGTTAAGGGTTTTTCCATTGTTTCTCAACAATAAATAGGCCTTCGAGCCTCATTGTAACACAGTTCAGAGGCATGTAGCCATCACATCTCTTCTCAGAGATAAGCTACCATCGCCCTTGCTAGTTTATTTCCATTTCTGTTTGTAAGCATATTTCAGTATTTTCCATTAATGAAATGAAGTATTATTTCCGCTGCATCTTGGTGTATATGGTTATCTCTGTAATTTGTTGCGTTCCTGTTTAAATCCGGATCAAGGGGACAATTACTCTCTTCAAATATCACGTCTCTTCATCGAATTAATTATGGCCATATTATAAAATTCCCAGTCAAGTCGAAGCAATGAGGGATAAGGGTGACTATCATCAATTATCTCTATTACTTTAAAGTCAACAATAGTGCAAACTCCTTCAATATTCACTATTACACCTGGTAGTCTTCCTAAGGGGAAGATCTTTTATTGATTTTCCACCCTTAACTGAATAGGAAACCATTATAGCTTTGGCTTACCCATTAATTTCCATTTCTTCTTTGTAAAAAAATTAGCAACAGATCCCAGATCTAGAATAAATTGTTCCATCTCATATTCTTCTATTTGCATGCTAAGCCTCATCTCTCTTCTAGTTCTCTTTTGTCGATGTAAATTATTGATTGCGCATATCTCATTCACAGTGCTTCTTTGGATGCATAGGAATCTATCAAATCTTGAAGCCATTCTACAACGTTTTGATCTCTTAATAATTTCATACAAGTTTGCAGAAAAGTCTTTAAAACACTTGCTTGATTTGTTGAATTCTGGTCTTGTGTCGGAGACCGATTTTGTGTCGAAGCTCGATTCTGTGTTGAAATGTGATTCTGTGTCAGAGCTCAATTTTGTGTTGAAACTTGATTCTATGTCGAAGCTCAATTATGCGTCGAAACTTGATTATGTGTCAAAGGTGATGAGACATCGCAACTATTTTTCTACTTTGGTCGTGCACTGGAGGTTGAAGCTCCAACATCCATAAAGCTTTTATTTTCTTCCATTAATACTTTTTTTTTCCTTCTGAATATCAAAAACATGGGATTTTTCAATATTTTTTTTGACCCATGTAATTTTGTATTCTTTCATTTCATCTGCTTTATCACTTCCAGTCGCAACTCCACTTCTAGTGACAATACTAATTTGAGGCTCATCAATCCTCCTTTCAACAATCATCATTTCAATATTCTGTGTTGGCTGGTGATTTCTTTTTTCTTGCATCTTTTCCATAAGTATAGGTCATTCTTCAATTACATGGTCAAAATATTTACAGTACTTACATGTCGTAGTAGGGTTTTGACAATCTCTCGCAAAATGACTTGCATGGCCACAATTATAGAAAATAATTTGTCCACGTCCTCGACTAGATCCAGCCCCTCGACCTAGTCCTTGGTAGCCTCCTCGACCACCGCATTGTCCACTTCCTTCATGTCCATGTTCATCTACTTTCATTCTATAAGTGGCAACACTGTGCTCCATCATCATTTCATAAGATCGAAAATTATTCTCATCATGTCCTACTGATTTACATAATTTGCAATATAGGTTCCATAGAGTCTACACATATTTCTATAATAGGTAACAATATTATGAGCGATGTTGTCCTTTGTTCTTTCATATCTCACACCATAGGCTTGATCCTGCATTTAAGGGATTTGGTGCCACACTAGCCATGTAATCCCTAAAGAGAGGACATTGTTCTCTAGAATGACCCTCCGATCTGCACTTCGTACACCATACTTCTTCTTTGACTTCTTTATTTTCTTGATATCCTGTATCAACACGATTAGGTTCGCGATCTGACTCTGAATCTATTGCATACTTGCATTGGTATATCCTATAGGCAAATCTTCCAACTTCATCACAATTTGCAGAGATTCAACTTGACTTGTTATCTTTTGTTGCATCAATGGTAGTCTGATATGCAGTAACAATGCATCTATAAACCATTATTGATATTGTTGTGGAGCTATTTTGAAGCTCACTTGATCCAACAATTCCTTAAATCTCTGATCAAATTCCCAAACAAACTTAGTCAGTTTCTGTTTAATTTATTTTAACTCAGTAATACATTGCGACTCAAACTTCAACTTCTTAAATTCTCTTATCAATGCTACTTTAATATCTGCAAATGTTCTAATCTGATTACTTGAATAATTCATATACCATGTCAATCCTTTATCTCAGAGAATCATAATGAGCTGTGCTTTGTTTATATTTTCATTGTTGATCTACTTTATGGTCCATACAACTTCACATAAAAATTAAAAATCCTCTGGATCTTCCGATCCAGTTCCTTTGAAAATAGGGAGATTAATATCATCAACCATATTTATTCTTGGAGGGGGAGGGGGAGGGGGGGAAGTAAGGGGAGGGGGATGGGAGGTAGGAGGGGTAGAAGGAGGGGGATGGGGAGGGGGATAGGGAGAGTAAAAAATACCCTGGCTCTTACTAGATTATGGTTTCTGCAAACTCTCAAGCTTGGAAGGTGAATACTATGATGCTACCTGGGGCTTGTTAGGGTGGCTATCTTCCCTTTCATTTTCAGATTCACTCAACATGGGACTATATTCAGTTTCTACAAAGTTCTTTAGGTCTTGTTCACGAGCTATATTTTTGGTATCTACTCTATATCTTTTTCCACTTCGCGTTACTATGATCTATGTCTCAAATTTATTCTCTCTTCTTCCAAACATAAGTAAATGAACAATCTGGTTGCATCCGTAAAAATATGTTTTCACATAGAAGCATCTTAATTCAAAGTTTCAAACTTACCTTGCGGTCCTTTGAAGAATCGTCGTTCTTCTTCATTGTAGGACATATTTTGGTCTACTTCGAACTCATTGATGAATCCTCCCAAGATTCTACTAATCAGAAATCGACAAACCTTGAAATCATGTTGTTAGTGCTCTTGAGTCACTATATCAATTCAGGAGTCCACGTCGTAGGTTATCTACCTTTAAAACATGTCTTTCTTTTAGTGAACCTTGATATCTACTCGTACGGTTCAACAAGAATTGTTTCGAAGAAAATTTCGTATTGATCTATGAAAATATATCTTTGTAACCAAGATTCAGACTTTAGATGAGGGTTTCTATTCTCTTGATCTACAAATTCTCACTCCTTCTATTCTAGCCACTCTTGAATCTCCTTCTTCGATGAATGCCACATAAACATATCCCTTAAAAAGATCCTTGTCCCAGTAGCAAAACCATTTGTTGGTTATAATTGGTCTGACCCAGGTTCAATCTATACTTTGCACCAACAAAACCCTCAATCACTGGCCCTTTCGGAAACGACCTGCAAGAAGATCTCAATCTCACCCGAAGTGACTATGGGAGGATGCAAAACCACAGTTCTGCAGTCTTGAGGGATGCAAAGATGTGATATTGTTGTTTTTTATTATACTTAACCTTCATATATTACTTCGCCCCATTACATTCATAAATTAAACATATCATATAAAACCATACATCATCACTGCACTGAAGTAAAGTGCAATTGTACTAAAATTCTACGCTATAACAGATAATAAAAAAATATACACATGAAGACACATATTTTACCATGGTTCACCCCAATGTAGGGCTACTTCCACAAGAATTGTTGCTTATAATAATGGATTTGTAAAACAAATAGTTCTTGGCCTGCACACTTAGCTATAGGATGTCCATGTACTTAGTTATGGACTGAGGCATCTGCACACTTAGCTACAAAGCCTCCCTTCTTTCCCAAACCACAGATCATAAAGATACAACCATTCAATTCAACATGTGATTCTAAGATGATTCTCTCCTTTATTGTTGATCCCTATATAAAATTTTACATCGAGGGATATATCATCAAAATAATATTTTCCACATACCATGGTTTCCCCTAATACAAGCTACTATGGTCCAAAAACAATTCAACTTTTACAATATTACTTTCTTGTTACAAAAAGGAGGGGCTTTGCCCTGCCTTAAAGCCTCCACACAGCGTGGTATATCTACTACGTGGTCCACTTGGTGCTCCGCTGCTCCACTACATGGTCCACTTCATGCTCCACTGCATTCTTTACTTCACACTCCACTACATTCTTAAATTACTTCACACTCTGCTTCATTCTTTACTCCGCACTCTACTCCAAAAAATGCAAAGTCTTCACCAAGATATAGGCCAAGTTAGGTTGTGCCCAACACCATCCCCACACGCTGTATCTACATCCACCACCCTCTCAGACACCATTCCCTCGGGGACACTGCTAGGCATGAAGATATGCATGGAAATTTATTAAGTTATTCAGTCTGCCATGATAGTCACTAGTGGGGGAGTCGTCATTGCCTCCATGATGTCATTATTACTAGAGTTGGGTCCACTTCTCAAAATAGGACCCATCATTCCACACCCGCTCATTCCCACTATCGATCCCATGGAACTACCATTTCGTTTAATTCCCCCTGTTGCATCATGTCCCATCCGCCACCCTCTCAGACACCATTCCCTCGGGGACACTGCTAGGCATGAAGATATGCATGGAAATTTATTAAGTTATTCAGGCTGCCATGATAGTCACTAGTGGGGGAGTCGTCATTGCCTCCATGATGTCATTATTACTAGAGTTGGGTCCACTTCTCAAAATAGGACCCATCATTCCACACCCGCTCATTCCCATTATCGATCCCATGGAACTACCATTTCGTTTAATTCCCCCTGTTGCATCATGTCCCATTTCCATCAAGGAAACTCCTATATTTGTAGAGCCATCACAACAAGCTCCCACACCTCCCAAACACTTAGAAAAGTTCGTCGCTAATGGGAAACCCCTACAGAGTCGATTCCCCGATCCATCCACCATGTAGCAGAATGATGTTCAAATCTATTCCTTAGCCTAGTTGTTTAGTTTTATTCAACAAGCCGCATAGAGGGTCACACAATAACATAATGATGTCACTTCTGACCATGAGAAACAACAACAAAAAATTAATGCACTCACACTTGAATGGGACCAGCTCCACCAAGACAAGCAACAACCCCAAGAGCAGGTCGACGAGATCACCTCACAGTTCCAGGCACTATGGCCAACCATTTTTGAAGTGGTAATCGATGCTCTGGAAGATTTCTTCACCTGCACACTGGTCAAATGATGGGAGCATATCCTGACTGCATGCAATGGTTTAATCTTGACCTACCGAGAGCTCAGGAAGAACCTTGATGCTATGAGGAGTGCAATACCAAAACCGTCCATGGCGTATGCCAACAACATTGAGCAAAAGGTTATCGTTGTAGCCGCTCTTAAGGACTCCATCATCGAGGCCGTGAATGATGCGTACACCCTAATGCAGCAGGTTCATGATTATTCAGGAAGCCTGGAAAAGAAGAATGAGTTGGTCTATCCACTCTTGCAACAAATTAATCAACTCCTCATTGTTATTAATACCAGTACAGACCAAGAGCAGAGGAATTAGTTCAAAGCAGAATTCACCGTTGTTGAATGTCGCGTTTAGTAGATTGAAGATGATTCAACCAAGATAAAGCAGATACTCTGCGATCTCTGGCCCCCAGTCCAAATCCATGTAGACACACTTCAAGAACTAAGTCAGGATATGGAGGTACAATGGTTTTCCTTACTAATGGAATGGCTAGATCAACCACCGTCCAACACAATGACAAAATTCCTTAAACAAACAACTGCAATCGTAGAGACTTGGAAAATAATGTTCGACAACTACAATAAATTTCGCTAGGTGATCATTTCTATTGTGCTTGAATTGGGGCCTTCATTTAAAGAAGTCGATGAAGAAGAACCAACAAAAACATTAGTAGAAGCACTAGAAGAAGCACTAGAAACAATGCCAGCAGAAGCTTTAACAACACCGACAACACCAAAATAAAATTGACTCACGGACAAGTGAATGAACTATGGTCAGGGACTATTGGGGCCTTTGTTTTTGTGATATTTTGCAGAGAAAGAGACTATTGGCAAGTGGCGGAAGTAGCCATTGAGAAGTTGTGGAGTTGATAGTCGAGGAAGGACATGAGACTGAAGAAAGAATGACAATTGCACAAGAGTCATAGGAATGAGCTGACAACCAAGCGAAGAAAGAGAAAGAGCAGTTGAGGATGAAGATAGTCGAGCAGGGGAGAAGGAACTAACAGTTCGGGTTGGCATAAGAAGATAAAAAGCAGAGAAGAGAGCAGAGAAATGGTTGGTTGGATTTGGATATGTTATTCAATTCTTGTTGTGTTGTGGAGCTATGAGAACGACTTCATGATTATGTTTGTATGAACATATATCCCATCTGCAAGAGTTCTAATGCTTAAGAACAACCCATGAGCCTTAGGTAATGTTCTCCTTTTGTTAGTAATGAAGAAGATTGTTATGGGATTATGATGTGGTCACTATGTGGTATTATGACTATTCAAAATTTTTATATATGCATCTATTAGATAGTTTCTCTATTATATTATGAATGGGTTGTCGTGTTTTGGTTGTTCTGAATGATAAGTTACTATCCCTTGCTATCTATCTTGTGATATGGTTTCCCTGACATCGGATTCCAACCCTCCCCTAACTTAGGTCACAACACACCTCAAGTGAGACTTCGACATGGTGCTAGACTACAACGAAGCCTTCTTGGCACCTATGCCCGAATGTGGGGTCTTAATCCTGTTGTTATTTTTGTGCTAACATTGTGTTGTGGCCACAACAAGCCCTTAAAATTTTTCAATTTAAGGAGTGCTTCATAGACTTTTGACACGTTGGCTCCTTTTAGTTTGCTTATTGCTCCATTGCTTTCATTTCTCTCATAGTTTTTCAACGAATGAAATTTCACTAGATTCAGAATCATTTTTTGAAAGTTATAACTATTTGAAATCTTTGATTATTTTGACCATCTTGATGTATTGATTTGATAAACTCCTTCTTTTGAGTTGTCTAGTCTCAAATTAACTTAGTCTATACATCACATCATTCTAAAATTTTCATAATCTACTTATACATTAGTAAATAAGAATATTAATTAATTTAACATGAGTATATTATTATATTATAAACATTTGGTTTATGAGATTTATAAATATAAATAAATATTGTAAATATTTAAAATACAAATGTATTATATGTATTGTAATATGTAAAACATATTGTAAAAATTGTTAACATTAATATTATTATACAATAACATTGGTTTGTAAATATAACATAAATTAATATAAATACTTTTATTTAATTTTAAAACTTATAAATATTGTAAAATAAACCCAAAATTCATATTATATCAAACAGATGTAAAGCACACATATGTAAAACAAAAGAAACGCACATATTATGTTGTGTATTATACTCATAAAACCTCATCACACAACTTTAAACATAATGCAATTTTAATATTTGTGCAGAATCGAATTTAAGGTTTCTATGTCATGAAATGGAATTATTCAATTTAATATCTTTATGGTATGTTTGTGCAGGTAATTCGTAGATGTTGTTGGCGTTTTCTCTAAAATAGAAAAGACACATAACATTCGGACTTCGGACTTGGTCGTTTTTAAAACAAAGAAAATATTGAATTGATTAGTTGTTGAAACTCCATCACATTTTCATGATGCCACTCACGCAAAGCTTATCCAGATCAAAAATATAGCAACGTCCCCATTAATAATTGAGATGGCAAAATTTCTTTGCTGGTGGCATTTTCATACATAACGAACACTAGCGTAGCACAGTCTCGGAGATCATTCATGCGACAATTAGTGGGCTACTTATATGTGTATTTAAGTGTTAGATGAGGAGGTTTGGTTGTTCTGTGTATATGTCTTATTTAATTGAAAAAAAAAATGATCTGTTGTTGCGATCTGGCCTATCACCAAGATCATGCAGTCCGTTGGCAATGTCAATATTTGTTCAAGCAGAGAATTACTTTTCTATTCAGTGAATGAGACCACAATCCATAACGGTCTTAATATTTAGGGCCACAATTTCAATTTTTAATAGCCAGAGCGATCCAACTGTCAGAACAAACAACAATTATATCAAACAACAGAGTCTAATTTTAGTTTAATTTGCTACAACAGTTTTACGAGGGAGAGGGAATCCATCCGAAGAATCAGATATCCCTTTCCTTTGTAAATTTATTTAAGCAAAGAGCTAGGTGTTGGCAGGAAGAGGGGATTCAAATCCACCAAGAAGGGGACTCTGTGCAGGAACTGGATAAGAATGCACTCTTCTAATTCATAGAGACTTTTTGTAGATTGCAGAAATCTTTGATTCTGTAAGGAGGTGTTGACACTATTGTCAAGACATTTTCCCGGAGTTTGAGATCCGTGGACTGAAATGTGAAAAGCATGGGTAATTATAAGCTTTATTTTTCTTGGAGTATTGTAAATTTTTGTGAGGCTTATTTTTTTGAGTTCTTTTTTTTTAAACTAGTTTTGATTTAATTTTATGTCAGTCAATCTGTTAATAGTCAAATTGAGTATTATTGTTAATTTTGGTTGTTTTATGCTGATTGTGGTTTTGTATAAGTTATCTTTGCGGGTCTAAATAAGATTTTATCAAAGATGGAGATGGATTTGTGTAGATTAGTAATTATTTATTGACTTTCAACAAAAACATTTTGTGTTACAATACACTTTGAGCTAAGAGAACTATTTCTTTTGTTCTATGTAAATCTTAAAAAGAACTCATTGTACAATAGTTGGTTTTAGATATGTGGATGAGGTCATATTAGTAGATATCTATCAAGATTGTTCCATTTACATCTATGTTTGAACCATTTGTAGATCTTCAAACTACTTTGGGATTTACAAGTGAACCTTTATCTTGAAATCAACTACAAACTTTTCCCTTCTTTTAGATACCTTTAGTTCTTTGTTTGGTGTAAGGTTATCTTTTTCTTTATCAAGATTGGTTTTTTTAGTTCTTTTTCATCTTAGGGTTAGGTTGCATTTGAATTTTTTATTCTTTAAGTCTCCTTTCGTAGGAGTAATGCTCTCTGTGGCCGGGATGAGCTCCAATTTCAACTACCTTGAAATGGATTATCATTTTTAAATAATAACATAAATATAATTCCTTTCATTTGAGTTTGTTGATTATAATAATCAATTATCTTACACTAACAAGCTCAAGCCATTGTACATAGATATTTGAACATATAAGGATAGCTTAGACTAGATTAACCTTAGGCTAGTCATAAGGTAAGGGAAACTGGAGACCCATTGACCTAGTCAAAATCATCATACCAAAGGAATAAGGGTCTAATTGGGATTGTGACCAGGTGATAACGTTTTCTGGCCATCAATAAGTTGTTAAGGGGCTATGTTATAATTTTTTTTTTACCTTAATAGATTGATTTTATAAACTATGTTGGAGTTTACTTACACTTTTGATATTATTTGTAATTGCTTGACAAACATTTATTAGTGTTTACTATCTATTTATGATTACTATTAATGTGAAATTAAATTCTTTAATAACACTTTATTAATTAGATTAAAAAAATTATATTTAATGTGAATTATTATTATTATCCATCATCTCAATATTCATATCTACAAAATAAGAGTCGTATCTCAACAAAAGATAGTATGAAATTAATTGTATTGTCTTTACAGCATAAATCCATGGATTATTATTTTTAAATTCAACCATAAATAATTTGTTTATATCGTTAACAATCATGTAAATTTGGAATTCTCATTTAAATGAGTTTTTTTAATTTTTCATGTAAACTAAATTGATGAAACATCAATAACAATTCTATTCAATTAAATATATAATTTGATCAATTTAAATTTTATTTATATATAATTTTGTTTAAATTATCAAAAAATAAATAAAGTTGAATATTTTTTTATTTATTTTTTTTGATAAGTAAGAGTAGAACCTTCCATTAATCAAGAGAAAATACATATTGTACAGTAGCAACACCAGCTCTATGAACCACTCAACAAACAGTTGGGTTGAATAATCAAAATTACATCATGACTGTAGTCAAAACAATTCGTCCACTAGAGGGTACACAGAAAACTGCAGGGTCTATCTAACCGTTCTCAGAGTGGCGCTCCTGATAACCAATCGCACACGAACCCTTAAGCTCTTGATGTCAAAAATATCACTTATCACATAAACCTTCTGATTGCATTGTATTTCTATTATAATCCATTTATAATAGAAATAAAAGTTGAATTTTAATTTGAATATGTTTTTTTAATTTTTCTCATAAATAATATTAGTGAGCCACTAATAGAGCTTAATGTTATACTATATGCAATGTATTATTTAAGTATACAATTTTTATCTAAAAATAATGTTGAAAGACATAAAAAATTATATTAAGAAACTATGACTTATTATATTTTTTAATAATTTATTTATTTTTCAATTATATTATTACTATATCATTTATAAATTAATCTACCCCCATACATTGTTGGATACATGTTTGAGAGATGTCCCTACCCTTTCAACCTTTCTTGTCTTCAAAGGACTGTTGTTAACCATGTAGATATTTAGCTTCCTATAGTAGGGCTTCTTCTATTCTAGTGAACACTTTAATTTGATAGATAATGTTATTGATAAAACAATGAGATATGGTAATTGATGTTTTATGCTACACTCCTATTGATAAAGTAATGAAAGATGAAAGATAAGGTTATATGTTAAGTTGGTCTCTGGTAACACACCCCTAAATATACCTAAAAATAATAACTAAATTAAGTGCATTAGTATGCTTATACAATTATAATCCTTTCAATGACATCCTTGATAATATGTTATTTCTTTTCAACTCAAAAACACTTTTTTATTCTATATCTTGAAGTAAAATTATTTGGGTCACAAACTTTGTTGTGGCTTTAAGACTTACATACCTTTTCTCTTGCTAATTTATATCATAAACCTTACATCTTTACTATTTAGAATAACCTTGAATAATTATTCTTTATCATTCATATATATATATATATATCATTTTCCATAAAGTTTTATGGTCATACTACAATTATGTTTCTCTATAACTGAGATTATTTACTCTCTTCTTCCCTACTTCGGTGATTAGAGAGTTATAATTCTATGTCGTGTATATATATATATATATATATATATATATATATATATATATATATATATATATATCATTTTCCATAAAGTTCGATGGTCATACTACAATTATGTTTCTCTATAACTGAGATTATTTACTCTCTTCTTCCCTACTTCAGTGATTAGAGAGTTATAATTCTATGTCTGCAACTATTCTTTAGTTGAATCTTCGAGGTAAAATGGTGAATGTACGTTCTTATGGGGATTATGCTAGAGGTAACTATCTTTTCATGTCACTATTTCATATTTGTGAATTATTTTTATTTATCTTACTAGGGTTTGTCTTCAATGTTTTAACTTTTTTTATTTTTGGTGTTTGCAGATAAAATCAAAGATATTTTTTGAAAACTATTTTTGTTTTAATTTCATTTAAAATCAGCTATTGGTCATAAGTGAAATTACTAATTTTTTCAGTCTTACTCTGTCAAATTCCTCATTCTGAGAAATATTGTAACATTTCCACCATGTAACTCTTGTAATGGAAATTTCTGTGACAAATTCATAAATTTCTTGTGTCTTTTATACAATTTTTAGAATATAAGATTTAGGTTTTTAACTTCTACATTTTCTAGTAATTATTCAAATTAAAAAATAAGACTTAGGTTTTTAACTTCTACATTTTCTAGTAATTATTCACAATAATTTGAGCTATAACTCCGTCAACTGGGTTATTGAAGCACTAGGTTTTTCTCCACCCTCATTTATTTTCCGCGGCTTGATAGTCTCCAGGTATACCCACACTTATAATTTCATTTTAGCTCCCTTTTGTATTAATTAATGTTCTATGACAAAGGTTTTATAGCAATCTGTATTTTTTTATAGCATTTATTCCTTTTTACTCAGAGCCAACAAATTTGTTCTTAATTTTGATTCGAAGTCTTCATTAGGTATAGAATTATGGATTTACACCATTATGATGATCTTTCCTAGTGAAATCCCTTAATGACTAGTATCTATATTTGTTCTTTTAGAATTTGTTTCAGTTTAATTACATATTAGTATATAATTTTTAATCGCTTACTCTTCTCTCCTTTTTCACATGTATTGTCTTATTCAAAGTGGAATTTTAGAAACTTTCTCCTTCATAGGGTTACTTTGGGGATTTTTCTTCTTGCTCATGAAGACTTTGGATTCATCATTCTAGGTTAGATAAACTTGAAACCCTGGGTTGATTGCTCTCTTTGCATGTTGTGAATAAAGCTTCAAGAAATTTTCACTATAGACTTCTTTTATTTAGCTTTTATTTTATATGTCGATAGTATTAAATTTTCACTTCCTTCATGGAAAGGCTTAATAGATGAAAGTTGGTTATGGTACAAGCCATGATGACATATAAACTTTGATAATTCGGTGAATATTAGCAAAACTCAAGACGTGAGAGATATCCCCATGATTTCAAAAACTGAAAAGGCTATTTGTGCACAATGCCAACTTGGAAAGAAAACAAGGACCAATTTCAGGACAAAGAAATGCTCGTGATCAAAGCCTCTAGAAATCATTCATGCAGATATGTGCGAGCCAACCAAAACTCTAACTCTACAAGGATAAAGGTACTTTATATTAATTGTAGATGATTATACTAGAATTATGTGGGTATTTTTCATCAATTATAAGTCAAAAGCACTATAATGTTTTAAAACCTTCAAAGAAATGGGTGAAAATTAAAGTAAGTCAAAGATCAAATGTTTAAGGATAGATAGAGGTGGAGAATTTACCTCAGGGGAATTCAATGAGTTTTGTAAAAAAACATGGAATAAAGAGGAAACTATGTATTGCCAAGACTCCAAAGCAAAATGGAGTGTTTGAAAGAAACAACAAATATGTACAAGATATTGCAAGAACAATGTTATTAGGAAATGGTTTACAACCTAAATTTTGGAGGGAAGGAGTTGGGGTAATAGTATATACTATTAACAAGGAACAACTCCAAGTGAATAGTGATAAGACTATATGTGAATTATGGAAAGGAATATCCACTTCAGTTAAATATTTCAGAATATTTGGAAGTAAGTGTTTTATGAAGATCAATGATGATTCACTAGGAAATTTTGATTCTTGGGTTGTTGAAGGGATCTTTTTTGAATACTCTACAAGAAGTAAGGCCTATAAATGCTACAATAACTGATTGCTAAATATAGTTGAAAGTATTGATGTAAATATTGATGAGGCTCTTCCTAAAAAAGAAGTTGAAATCAATGGAGAAGATCCTATTCTTGGAGATCCAAAAGAAGATGCTACAAAAGAAGAAACATAGTTGAAAAATCAAAAGGAACCATCTTTAAATCCATGAAAGGTTTAATTCATTCAAAACCATATCCAAAAGATAAAATTATTGGTTATGTAGATTTTGGAATACAAACTTGAAGAAATATGACAAATACACCAAAAAAGGAATGCTATTTCCTTACTATCCAAGATAGAACTAGAAAATTTCACTCAAGCAAGTAAGGATCCTCACTCTATAAAAGCAATGGAAGAAGATATGTATCCAATTAAAAAGAATGGAACATGATATCTAGTATCTCATCCAAAGGATAATAATTTAATAGGAACCAAGTGGGTGTATAAGAAAAAAATGAATAAAGATGGAAAATTCATAAAAAAATAAGGCAAGGTTGGTGTGCAAGGGGTGCTCTTAAATTCAAGGAATTGAATTTGAAGAACCTCCACTTGTGTTTCCTAGTTAGAATCCATAAAGTTTATTTTGGAATGTGCTTGTCCTAAAGGCTTCAAATTCTATAAAATGGACGTAAAATACGCATTTCTAAATGGTGACCTAAAGGAAGGAGTATACATGGAACAACCAAATGGGTTTTACTTAGCAGAAGGAAAATATTTTGTTTGCAAATTGAGGAAGGTCCTGTATGGATTAAAGCAAGATCCAAGATTTTGGTGTGCTAGAATTGATCACTACCTTCAACAAAAAGCATTAAATAAAGGAGCTTTAGGAAGAAATGTTTACATGATGATGGATAATGACAATCAACTAATAACACTATTATACATGGATAATCTAATTTTTGATAGCAAAAAAGATGAAACGAGTCATGAATTTCCCTACATGCCAAAATAATATGAAATTTCGGTGATTGTTGAGTTGTACTACTTTCTAGGACATCAAATAACTGAAACCAAAGTAGGTATGTTCATATCACAAGCAAAATATCTCAGGGATATGCTTAAATAATTATTTGGGATGGACGAATGTGCTATTATGAGCACATCTACGATTACAAGTTGTAATCTATGTAAGGATGACAAATCTCCTATGGTGGATGGTACTCTTTATATATCAATTATTAGAGCTATTTTACATCTGATATCTTCACAACCAGACATGTAGGAATTGTGACAAGTTATAACTATTTGAAATCTTTGATTATTTTGACCATCTTGATGTATTGATTTGATAAACTCCTTCTTTTAAGTTGTCTAGTCTCAAATTAACTTAGTCTATACATCACATCATTCTAAAATTTTCATAATCTACTTATACATTAATAAATAAGAATATTAATTAATTTAACATGAGTATATTATTATATTATAAACATTTCATTTATGAGATTTATAAATATAAATAAATATTGTAAATATTTAAAATACAAATGTATTATATGTATTGTAATATGTAAAACATATTGTAAAAATTGTTAACATTAATATTATTATACAATAACATTGGTTTGTAAATATAACATAAATTAATATAAATAATTTTATTTAATTTTAAAACTTATAAATATTGTTAAATAAACCCAAAATTCATATTATATCAAACAGATGTAAAGCACACATATATAAAACAAAAGAAACGCACATATTATGTTGTGTATTATACTCATAAAACCTCATCACACAACTTTAAACATAATGCAATTTTGATATTTGTGCAGAATCGAATTTAATATCTTTATGGTATGTTTGTGCAGGTAATTCGTAGATGTTGTTGGCGTTTTCTCTAAAATCCATAACATTCGGACTTCGGACTTCGTCGTTTTTAAAACAAAGAAAATATTGAATCGATTAGTTATTGAAACTCCATCACATTTTCATGATGCCACTCACGCAAACCTTATCCAGATCAAAATTAATAATTGAGATGGCAAAATTTCTTTGCTGGTCGCATTTTCATACATAACGAACACTAGCGTAGCACAGTCTCGGAGATCATTCATACGACAATTAGAGGGGTATTTATATGTGAAGGAATGAGAAGTGTATTTAAATGTTAGATAGGGAGGTTTGGTTGTTCTGTGTTTTAATCTCTGATAAATTTATATATATCTTATTTAATTGAAAAAAAATATCTCATTGAAAAAAAAATATCTTAATTGCGATCTGCCCTATCACTAACATCATGCAGTCTGTTGGCAATGTCAATATTTGTTCACGCAGAGAATTACTTTTCTATTCAGTGAATGGGACCACAATCCATAACGATCTTAATATTTATGGCCACAATTTCAATTTTTAATAGCCAGAGCTATCCAACTGTCAAAACAAACAACAATTATATCAAACAACAGAGTCTAATTTTAGTTTAATTTGCTACTAACAGTTTTACGAACGGAGAGGGAATCCATCCGAAGAATCAGATATCCCTTTCCTTTGTAAATTTATCTAATCAAGAGCTAGGTGTTGGCAGGAGGAGGGGATTCAAATCCACCAAGAAGCGGACTCTATGCAGGAACTTGATAAGAATGCACTCTTGTAATTCATAGAGACTTTTTGTAGATTGCAGAAATCTTTGATTCTGTAAGGAGGTGTTTGACACTATTGTCAGGACATTTTCCCGGAGGAGTTTGAGATCCGTGGACTGAAATGTGAAAGGCATGGGTAATTATAAGTTTTATTTTTCTTGTGGTATTGTAAATTTTTGTGAGGCTTATTCTATTTTTTTTGTTTTTTTTTTTAACTAGTTTTGATTTAATTTTATGTTAGTCAATCTGCTAATAGTCAAATTGAGTATTTTTTTTTTTTTTGGTTAATTTTGGTTGTTTTATGCTGAGTGTGGTTTTGTATAAGTTATCTTTGCGGCTCTAAATAAGATTTTATTAAAGATGGAGATGGATTTGTGTAGATTAGTAATTATTTATTGACTTTCAATAAAAACATTTTGGGTTACAATACACTTTGAGCTAAGAGAACTATTTCTTTTGTTAGACTATGTAAATCTTAAAAAGAACTCATTGTGCAATAGTTGGTTTTAGATATGTGGATGAGGTCATATTAGTAGTTATTTATCAAGATTGTACCATTTACATCTATGTTTGAAACATTTATAGATCTTCAAACTACTTTGGGATTTACAAGTGAATCTTTATCTTGAAATCAACTACAAACTTTTCCATTGTTTTAGATACTTTTAGTTCTTTGTCTGGTGTAAGGCTATCTTTTTCTTTATCAAGATTGGTTTTTTTTAGTTCTTTTGCATCTTAGGGTTAGGTTGCATTTGAATTTTTTATTCTTTAATTCTCCTTTCGTAGGAGTAATGCTCTATGTGGCTGGGAGCTCTATGTGGCTGGGATGAGCTCCGGTTTCAACTACCTTGAAATGGATTATCATTTTTAAATAATAACATAAATATAATTCCTTTCATTTGAGTTTGTTGATTATAATAATCAATTATATTACACTAACAAGCTCAAGCCATTGTACATAGATATTTGAACATATAAGGATAGCTTAGGCTAGATTAACTTTAGGCTAGTCATAAGGTAAGGGAAACTAGAGACCTATTGATCTAGTCAAAATCATCATACCAAACGAAGGGTCTAATTGGGATCCTGACCAGGTGATAATGTTGGATATGGTACTAGGTGATAATGTTGGATATGGTACTTTCTGGCCATCAATAAGTTGGTAAGGGGCTATGTTATAATTTTTTTTTTAGCTTAATAGATTGATTTTATGAACTATGTTGGAGTTTACTTACATTTTTGATATTATTTGTAATTGCTTGACAAAATGTTTATTAGAGTTTACTATCTATTTATGATTACTATTAATGTGAATTAAATGCTTTAATAACACTATTAATAGATAAAAAAAATTATATCCTAATGTTTATTATTATCCATCATCTCAATATTCATATCCACAAAATAAGACCGTATCTCACAAAAATAGTATGAAATTAATTGTATTGTCTTTAGAGCATAAATGCATGGATTATTATTTTAAATTCAACCACAAATAATTTGTTTATATTGTTAACAATCATGTAAATTTGGAATTCTCATTTAAATGTGATTTTTTAATTTTTCATGTAAACTAAATTGATGAAACATTAATAACAATTCTATTCAATTAAATATATAATTTGATCAATTTAAATTTTAGTTATAAATAATTTGTTTAAATTATCTCAAAAAAAAAGTTGAATTTTAATTTGAATATGTTTTTTTAATTTTTCTTATAAATGACATTAGTGAGCCACTAATAGAACTTAATGTTATACTATATGCAATGTATTATTTAAGTATACAATTTTTATCTAAAAATAATGTTGAATGACATAAAAAATTATATTAAGAAACTATGAGTTATTATATTTTTTAATAATTTAAATTGTTTTCAATTATATTATTACTACATCATTTATAAATTATCTATCCTCATCCATTGTTGGACACATGTTTCATAGATGTCCATGCGCTTCAACCCTTGTTGTATTCAAAGGACTGTTGTTAACCATGGAGATATTTAGCTTCTTATAGTGGAGCTTCTTATATTATAGTGAACACTTTAATTTGATAGATAATGTTATTGATAAAACAGTGAGATATGGAAATTGATGTTTTATGCTACGCTCCTATTGATAGATAAAGTAGTAAGGGATGAAAGATAAGGTTATATGTTAAGTTGGTCTCTTGTAACACACCCCTAAATAAACCTAAAAATAATAAGTAAATTAAGTGCATTAGTACTCTTATAGAATTATAATCCTTTCAATGACATCCTTGATAATATGTTATTTCTTTTCAACTCAAAAAAGTTTTTTTATTCTATATCTTAAAGTAAAATTATTTGGGTCCGAAACTTTGTTGTGACTTTAAAACTTACATACTTTTTCTCTTGCTAATTTATATCACAGACCTTATACCTTTACCATTTAGAATAACCTTGTATAATTATTCTTTTATCATTTATATATATATATATACCATTTTCCATAAAGTTCGATGGTCGTCCAACGATGGGACCAGTCAACGAAATCACAATCAGACTTCTCCTTAGTCACGTAGTCGGTGCTTGGCATATTATGGTGAGAAGCACTTTAATCCTGAACTCTGACCTTGGTCATGTAGTCAGTCCCCTTGGAAACTTTGGCGAGAATTATTTTAATCCTGACACCTGTCCTCCAAATATAGGTGGTAATACCCTACATATATTATTGATATTGAAAATGTTTAAGTTTTGGCTTCTATGTGGTATAAATTATTTTGAATGCACCTCCATATTTTTTTCCAAAGTAAAGGTTGTATTGTCGTGCATAAGTGTCACTCCTTGATGCTAACACAAAGGCTTCTACAATTTGCCTTTTCAATGGTTACGATGAGATCTCTTTAGATCAACAATGAATAGAGAGTTTAGGATTTTCTTAGGTTTAATGACTACTCCGACCATTCTTTGTCTCTTCATTCATTCTACAGTTCTCTACTACAATTATGTTTCTTTGTAACTGAGATTCTTTACTCTCTTCTTCCCTACGTCGGTGATTAGAGAGTTAGTTCTCTACTACAATTATGTTTCTTTGTAACTGAGATTCTTTACTCTCTTCTTCCCTACGTCGGTGATTAGAGAGTTATAATTCTATGTTTGCAACTATTTGTTAGATGAATCTTCGAGGTGAAATGGTGAATGTATGTTCTTGTGGGGATTATGCAACTATTTGTTAGATGAATCTTCGAGGTGAAATGGTGAATGTATGTTCTTGTGGGGATTATGCTAGAGGTAACTATCTTTTCATGTCGCCATTTCATTTTTGTGAATTATTTTTATTTATCTTATTAGGGTTTGTATTCAATGTTTTAACTCTTTTTATTTTTGGTGTTTGCAGATAAAATCAAGGATATTTTTTTGAAAATTATTTTTGTTTTAATTTCATTTAACATCAGCTATTGGTCATAAGTGAAATTACTAAGTTTTTCAGTCTTACTCTGTGAAATTCCTCATTCTAAGAAATATTGTAACATTTCCACCATGTAACTCTTCTAATGGTAATTTCTGTGACAAATTCATAAATTTCTTATGTCTTTTATACAATTTTTAGAATACAAGGTTTAGGTTTTTAACTTCTACATTTTCTAGTAATTATTCACAATAATAATTTGAGATATAAATCCGTCAACTAGGTTATTGAAGCACTAGGTTTTCCACCCTCATTTATTTTCCGAGCGGCTTGAAGTCTCCAGGTACACCCACACTTATAATTTCATTTTAGCTCCCTTTTGTATTAATTAATGTTCTCTGAGAAAGGTTTTATAGCACTCTGTATTTTTTTATAGCACTTATTCATTTTTTACTCAGAGCCAACAAATTTGTTCTTAATTTTGATTCCAAGTCTTCATTATGTATAGAATTATAGATTTACACCATTATGTTGATCTTTCCTAGTGAAATCCCTTAATGACTAGTATCTATATTTGTTCTTTTAGAATTTGTTTCAGTTTAATTACATATTAGTATATAATTTTTAATCGTTTACTCTTCTCTCCTTTTTCACATGTATTGTTGTATTAAAAGTGGAATTTTAGAAACTTTCTCCTTCATAGTGTTACTTTGGGGATTTTTCTTCTTGCTCATGAAGACTTTGGATTCGTCATTCCAAGTCGGATGAACTTGAAACCATGGGTTGCTCTCTCTGCATGTTTGTGAATATAGCTTCAAGGAATTTTCACGATAGACTTATTGTATTTAGCTTTTATTTTATATGTTGATAGTATTAAATTTTCTCTTCCTTCGTGGAAGGGTTTAATAGATGAAAGTTGGTTATGGTACAAGCAATTGTGACATCTAAACTTTGATAATTCAGTGAATATTAGCAAAATTCAAGACGTGAGAGATATCCCCATGATTTCAAAAACTGAAAAGGCTATTTGTGCACCATGCCAACTTGGAAAGAAAACAAGGACCAATTTCAGGACAAAGGAATGCTCGTGATCAAAGCCTCTAGAAATAATTCATGCAGATCTGTGCGAGCCAACCAAAACTCCAACTCTACAAGGATAAAGGTACTTTATATTAATTGTAGATGATTATACTAGAATGATGTGGGTATTTTTCATTAAATTTAAGTCAAAATCACTATAATGTTTTAAAACCTTCAAAGATCAAATGTTTAAGGACAGATAGAGGTGGAGAATTTACCTCAAGGGAATTCAATGAATTTTGTAAAAAACATGGAATTAAGAGGAAACTATGTATTGCTAGGACTCCAAATCAAAATGGAGTGTTTGAAAGAAACAACAAATATGTACAAGATATTGCAAGAACAATGTTATTAGGAAATGGTTTACAACCTAAATTTGGGAGCGAAGGAGTTGGGGTAATAGTATATACTATTAGCAGGGAACAACTCCAAGTGAATAGTGATAAGACTACATGTGAATTATGGAAATGAATATCCACTTTAGTGAAATATTTCAGAATATTTGGAAGTAAGAGTTTTATGAAGATCAATGATGATTCAATAGGAAATTTTGATTCTTGGGTTGTTGAAGGGATATTTTTTGGATACTCTACAAGAAGTAAGGCCTATAAATTCTACAATAATTTATTGCTAAAGATAGTTGAAAGTATTGATGTAAATATTGATGAGGCTCTTCCTAAAAAAGAAGTTGAAATCAATGGAGAAGATCCTATTCTTGGAGATCCAAAAGAAGATGCTACAAAAGAAGAAACATAGTTGAAAAATCAAAAGGAACCATCTTGAAATCCATGAAAGGTATAATTCATTCAAAACCAAATCTAAAAGATAAAATTATTGGTTATGTAGATTTTGGAATACAAACTTGAAGAAATATGAAAAATACACCAAAAAAGGAATGATATTTCCTTACTATCCAAGATAGAACTAGAAAATTTCACTCAAGCAAGGATCCTCACTGGATAAAAGAAATGGAAGAAGAGATGTATCAAATAAAAAAGAATGGAACATGGTACCTAGTCTCTCATCTAAAGGATAAAAATTTAATAGGAACCAAGTGGGTGTATAAGACAAAAATGAATAAATATGGAAAATTCATAAAAAAAAAATAAGGCAAGGTTGGTGTGCAAGGGGTGCTCTCAAATTCAAGAAATTGAATTTGAAGAACCTCCACTTGTGTTTCCTAGTTAGAATCCATAAAGTTTATTTTGGAATGTGCTTGTCCTAAAGGCTACAAATTCTATAAAATGGACATAAAATAAGCATTTCTAAATGGTGACCTAAAGGAAGGAGTATACATGGAACAACCAAAAGGGTTTGACTTAGCAGAAGGAAAATATTTTGTTTGCAAATTGAAGAAGGTCGTGTATTGATTAAAGCAAGATCCAAGATCTTGGTGTGCTAGAATTGATCACTACCTTCAACAACAAGCATTAGATAAAGGAGCTATAGGAAGAAATGTTTACATGATGATGGATAACGACAATCAACTAATCACACTAGTATACATGGATAATCTAATTTTTCGTAGCAACAATGATGAAATGAGTCATGAATTTTCTCAATACATGTCAAAATAATATGAAATTTCAGTGATTGGTGAGTTGTATTAGTTTCTCGGACATCAAATAACTCAAGCCAAAGTAGGTATGTTCATATCATAAGCAAAATATCTTAGGGATATGCTTAAACAATTATTTGGGATGGAAGAATGTGCTATTGTGAGCACATCTACGATTACAGGTTGTAAGCTATGTAAGGATGACAAATATCCTATGGTGGATGTTACTCTTTATATATCAATTATTAGCTCGCTATTTTACATTTGATATCTTCACAACTAGACATCGTGCAAGAAGTAGGAATGGTGGCAAGATTCGAATAAGCCTTGAAGGAATCTCATTTTCTAGTTGTAAAGAGAATACTTGGATACCTGAAAGGAACTTTATTTTGGACTATGTTACCTTGAGAGGACAAATATTACCTTGATACCATATATTGATGCTAATTAGGGAGGAAGCATTTATGCTCGAAAGAGTCCTAGTGGGAATGCATTCTTCTTGGGATATTATCTTGTATCTTGGTTAAGAAAAAAGCAATCATCTATATATATCTCCATAGCTGAAGCTGAGTACATCACAACAATATATTGTTATACACAAATTCTATGGGTGAAAGAAGCCTTGAAGGATGTCAACATAGAAATAAGTCAGCCTATAACCATCTCCTGTGACAATACCAATGAAATCAACCTCTCGAAGAATACAGACATGCATTCAAAGACAAAATATATCCCAATCAAGTATCACTTCCTTCGAGAAGAGGTTGCCGAGTAGAACATCAAAATGGAGTATGTCAACACTAAGGAACAAATTGCAGATATCTTCAGAAAACCCCTACTTTAAGAAGGATTTGAACATCTTAGTCAAATGAGGGTGGTCATATCTCTTTCATCTCATTAGAGAATCCCTTTTCTATTGATGTCAAAGGGGGAGAAGATGACAGGGGGAGTAGCACGATGAAGATATTTTGTAGCATTTCTGAAGTAACTATTTCTTGTAAATTTCTGGTATGACCAAGTTGGAGCTTGGAGTTAGTGAGAGGATTGGAGTCCTCATTTTGACCAAGTTGGAGCTTGGATTTGTTTAAGGTTGGAGACTTGAAAAAGTCAGGGATTTTTTTCTAGAGGTTGGATCATGAAATTGTTATAAAAGAGGATTGGAGTCCTCATTATTTTTTGTCAATAAATAAAAGAGGATTAGAGTCCTCACTATTTTTTGTCAATAAAATTATTTTGGTTCTATCTCTTGTGTTCTCATTTATTTTTTAATAAAAATATTAACCGGCATTAAATAAAAATTGAAATAAAATATATTGATTCACCCTCCACTCTCAATATTTCTAACACTACATCTTTTTCCAAAAGATGTAGCACCCAAGAATCCCATGTCAAGAGCTTCACATAGTAACTAATGGATTTATTCAAGCCAAACTGTTGGGAATAACGAGTTCTGGTTTAGTTTATAAACAAACTTTGAGTGATGGCACAATTGTTGTTGTGAAACTTTTCTAGTTGCAAGATGAGAATGTTGAAAAGAGTTTTAGAGTAGAATATGGTGTATTGCAAAAGGTTCAACACCATAATATAGTGAAAATAATCACCTTATGTTCCAAATTCCATTTCAAATGATTGTTATTTCAATTTATGTCTAGTGAAATATTGGAGAATCAATTGTATAATAATAGATATGACAACAATGGTGAAAATGAATGTGAAATGAGATTGAAAACGTGATTGTACATTTCCATATGCGTGGCCCATGCAATAGAATACCTTCATCATGATTATTTTGTGCATGTAATGCAATATGATTAAAACCAACAAGGCACTTTTGGATGAATATATGATAGACCATATAATGTTTCCCTTAAAATAATGAAAAATGGAAAGAGGCTTACTTGGAATATGTCGCAATATTCACCCTCCTCTCGGATTCTACGCTCCAATCCTAGCGATGATCGCTATAATTAGAACATGCACATTCAATCAACACAAGCCAAATATCTACGACATCTATGTAGCATAATCCAATTACTCTATTCAATGGATCAAAAAGGCATTGAAATATATGAATGTAAACATAACATTACATATAGGAAAACATTGCACTCTTTGTATTAATAGAAATGGAGAGAGTTACAACCAATTAGAGAAATCCCCAAGTTGACTTGTCCTTCCTTGCCACAAAGCACACCTCTATGTCACCCTAATGCATGAAGATGATGACTCTCTTAGATTCAAAGCAACAACATGAGGGCATAATCAATCTCCAAAAGCCAACCCCTAGCTTGTGGATGGTAGTAAATATATAGGAGAGGATGGTAGTTTAGGAATTCTTATCCATTTACCAATATAGGCTTGAGATCCACTTGAGATGGGAGGATAAACTCAAGGGATAAGAGGTGAAATCTCCAAGGTAGGATCAAATAAGATTCAAAGTTCTTATCCAAGGTAAATGGTTAAATGTTAGGTCCCTATACTACTAGTGTAACCCCTTATTGTTATTAGTACAACCCCCTTATTATATTGTTGTGCCCATGTAGTCCCCATATTGTTATTATTGTGCCCCATAGAAGCCCACTATTGTTATTATTGTGCCCTTACATTATTATTGTTATGTCGGCTCTGATTATATTATGACCCCTTAGACTCCTATATATAGAAAGGAGGTCTTGTCATTTGTATCATCTAAGAATTGTTCATTTGTGTAATGTAAAGGAGGTTGCCCCCTCGAAGAGGCTTATTTCTAAGGCGTTCATCTATCTTTTCTATCTTTTTGTGAGCCGGTTTCATAACATTTGGTATCAAAGCTTTGGATTCTAGGGTTTCGTTGCTCCAAATAGGTCATCGTGGCATTTTTGCTATAGGTCAGAAGCAAAAAAAAAACCATTTGAGAAGAACTCGTGTTGAACCTCGGGTCTGAATTTCAGAGTTTGTCTCTCTATATTTTCAGAGATATGATCTGAGGAATTTAGGGTTTTTGCAAGCTCCAGAATTTCAACTAAAACAGGTCATCGTGGTAGTTTCACTATAACCTTTCGCTACGAAGTTTCAGAAGCTAAAACATAAACCCATTTGAGAAGAAATCGGTCTGAACCTCGATTCCAAATTTCAGATCATGTCTCTTTATAGTTTCGGAGATATAGTATGAGGAAGTTAGGGTTTTTGCAGACCCCTGAATTACATTCCAAACAGGTCACCTTGGGAAAATCATCATAAATGTCTCTCTGAGCATCAGACTGAAATTTTGTAAGAAGTTACAGAAAGAGGACGGACTGTAGTTTCTTGTGTATAGTTTTAAGATCCAGAGGTCAAAACAGTGACACATGGCACTTCATACAAGTACGCTCTTCTCAAAAGGTATATAATCAGGTCATCTTGGGAGATTGTGCAGAATCCAATTTTGATCAGATTGGTGGCATTGGAAATAGGACACAGAGGGCTACTGCAAATTACGATTTCAGAACTGGAAGATCCGAAAGTATAGAGTTACAGTCATTTCAAGATCGAGCTCCTGAAATCAAGAAAAGGCGATATGAGGAAGTTTGATGGAAAGGATCCAGTAAATTGGATACTATAGATGGAGCAATATTTTGATCTACATGGTGTACCACTGTTACAAAAGGTATGTATTACATCTTCATATATAGAACCGTATCAATTTTTATGGTATAAAGGGCTTTGTTCTCGTAAACAACTTGTTATGTGGTCAATTTTCACAGAGGAAATGATAGCACATTATGAGGATACAAAGAGCAACACCACAACAATTGGAAGAAAAAAGAGAAAAAGGGCTTTGTTACAAAGTGGAAAGCAAAATTATGGCAACAAGGAAGTCTACCCCTCACAACTATAAAGATGGAAGTGTTGTTTCTCCTAGCCTTCCACAACCTACAAGGGTTACACCACAACAATTGGAAGAAAAAAGAGAAAAGGGGCTTTGTTACAATTGTGATAACAAATAAATTAAAGGTCATAAGTGTGCTGAGAAGAAATTATTTTACATTGATTGTGGAGAGGAGGAAGAAAAGGATCAAGAAACATCAAAAGAAGAGTATATACACCAGGAACCAACCCCAGAGAAAGAAGAAATGAATCCGACCATATCTTGTAAAGCATTTGAAAGAATTACCACTCCTAAAACTCTCAAGATAGGAGGACATATCAAGAAAAAAAAGGTTCAAGAAGTGAAAGATCACATCGAGAAAGAATAAATGAATCCGACCATATCTTGTAATGCATTGGATGGAATTACCACTCCTCAAGCTATCAATATAGAAGGACATATCAAGAAGAAAATTGTTCAAGAATTGAAAGATCACATCGAGTCTCAAGAAATCAATCTGACCATATCTTGTAATGCATTAGAAGAAATTACCACTCCTCAAACTATCAAGGTAGAAGGACATATCAAGAAGAAAAAGGTAAGAGTGTTGATTGATTCAGGCAGTACCCATAATTTTATTGATTGTAAGATAGCCAAGGAATTGAATTGCTTCCTATATCCAGCACCGAAGTGTCAAGTGATGGTTGCAAGTGGAGGAACCATAAATTGCTCTGGAAAGTGCCATAATATCAAGCTATCCATGGGAGAATATGTATTGAATATCCCAATGCTTTCCATTCCAATGGGTGGTGTTGATGTTTTACTAGGAGTCCAATGGCTACAATCTTTGGGTACGATAGCTTTTAATTTTCAAGAACTTTTCTTGAAATTTTTTTGGGAAGGAAAGGAAGTTGAATTGAGGGGTATCGAAGGAAAACCTAGAAAGATAATCAACTCTAACAGCATGACAAAGCTTCTAAATAAAGAACAATGGGGTGTAATTGCACAATTATGTTCACTAGGGGATCCCACATCGAAATCATGTATTTCTCCAGATCTTCAAAACGTTTTGGACAATCATTCCAAGGTATTTGAGACTCCCAAAGGCCTCCCACCTATTCGTGATCATGATCATGCTATTCATTTGATTCCATGAAGTGTTCCTCCAAACATCAAGCCTTACATATATCCATATGCCCAAAGGAGTGGGAACTCATTCAAAAGTTGCAGAAGATCCCAGTTCAAACAGTATTGTGAGAACTTGACAAGGAAGGAAAAATCATATTAGAACCTGAAGCAGTCACAGAACTAAGAAATCAAAAGCTACGAAATAGATCAATTTCAGAGTATCTCATCAAGTGGAAGAACTTACCCGCTGAAGATTCCACATGGGAGGACAAGAATTTATACAGAAGCATCAAGAACTACTCAAGTGTTGAGGACAACACTTTTTGAAGGAGAGGGGCATGTTAGGTCCCTATACTACTAGTGTAACCCCTTATTGTTATTAGTACAACCCCCTTATTATATTGTTGTGCCCATGTAGTCCCCATATTGTTATTATTGTGCCCCATAGAAGCCCACTATTGTTATTATTGTGCCCTTACATTATTATTGTTATGTCGGCTCTGATTATATTATGACCCCTTAGACTCCTATATATAGAAAGGAGGTCTTGTCATTTGTATCATCTAAGAATTGTTCATTTGTGTAATGTAAAGGAGGTTGCCCCTCACCACTGGGTAACGAAAAAATGGCGCTCGCTCCTGCTAGGGTTTCGCACTCCTTCCCCCGGCAGCTCGGCTCCATCGCCTGGGCTCTTTCCTCTGTCTCGGCCTATGGCGGCAGGGGATTCCTGGGCTTCGATTCCTCAAATAAGATCAGCTGTCGCTGCGGCCTCAGTTCGAGCTCACTGACGGAGGGCATTTTGGATACAGGGCATACGGCTTCGAGTCTTTCTCATGAAGGAGGGGAGCGTATGGATGAACTCTGTTTTGCGGCCTGTCAAAAATCCGAGAAGGGTCTTTGTGCTTTTGCTCAAAGATGCGAGCCAATAGTTGTGAAAGGTCTTTTTCATCTGCTGTTGGGGGCGTCGAACGATGAAGCCGTAGATGCGTGGGTATCTTTCCTTCCGCGTTTTGTCCTTTGTCGTTGTCTATTTTTTAGATTTCCCCGAATGGGTCTGCTCGTAGCAGTGGGACAATACGAAGTTTTTTTCCTTCTGCAACATACTCGTGGGGTTTTTTCTCACTTAGATGTTGTTTCAAGTTTTGTTTTGGGGAGGGAAAATCGATCTGGTTTTCTCCGACATTTTTCCAAGAGAAAGACCGGTATTCAAGGTTGGGGCAGGGGCTGTGCTTTGTGGTTCTTGTGCTACGCTGCTCCCCTGTTCACATCCAAACAGATGCGTGAGCAAGTTTCCCAGGTGGAGAAGACTTCCAGGCTATGGGTCATCCCCACCAAAATCGATTCATGTCCAGAGAACAGGAGTCCCCTGTTACGCACAGGACCTGTGGATTTTTTTGAATCCAGGAGAAATAGTCTTGAGGATCCTGCCCCCCTTTTCGCATCTATGATCCATACAGCAATAGTTTCAGGGGGAAAATCATCTAAGCCAGCCCTCAAGGACCCAGAACAGGATCGAATGCAAATCTTCATCAGAACCCTGACAGGGAAAACCATCTGCAAACAGATCTGGACAGGACTGCTGATAAAAAATATAAAGGATGAAATACAAGCAGATATGGGCATCCCGTCAAATTTGCAAAGTTTGATACATGAAGGTAAAATCTTGCAGGACAATTTCTCAGTACAGCACTATGGCATTGGCAGAGACTCAACTATCATTATAAGCACAAGGTTGAGAGGAGGGAGCTCTGGTTCAGGCCCTAAAGGCTCTGGTTCTTTCAAAGATGCTGTCAAAGGGAAGGGGGAAGTCAAAAACAAGCCTTCACCATCTCCAGATCTTCCTGGTCCCTACATCGTGGAACAAAGAACTCAGACCCCTGCTCTGCAAATCGACTTGCCTGAGGTAAAAAAATTTCACTCTGATCTTGCTTCATTGGCTGTTATATGCAGATTCAACGGGTTTTGGCCCAAAACAGATGCTTTAAGACAGTGGATTTTCTCCACATGGACCACAAATTGTGATATACATTTGTGCTCCAAGGGGTTCTTTATTGTAAAATTTGACACAGCAAAGGAAAAAGATTATGCCCTCCATGAGGGGCCATGGTTCTGGGGCAATGCTGGTCTTTTCATGACCCCCTGGTTTCCGGGTTTTGACCCTACCACAATGGTGGTTTCCAAAATGCCGGTTTGGGTCAGGCTCCACAATCTACCATTACATTTCTGGTTCCCTAATGTTTTTGCAGCGATAGGGAACGCCATAGGTTCATTCATCAAGCAGGATGTTGAAAGAATAGACAGATGCATTCATACCTTCGCCAGAATCTGCGTGGAGGTTGATCTCAGTGAAGGGCTTCCTGACAATATAATTTTGATTCACAACAACTCTCAGTGGAAACAGCCTCTGGACTATGAAAACACGGCCTTCAGATGTCGAGGCTGTCAACAAACAGGACATCTACAAAATAACTGTCCGCAAAATAAAAGAGAAACCAAAAGGAACAAGAAACAAGTACACAAACCAAGAGGCTGGCAATGTACAGTGAATCCAGAAGAAGAAATAGAGGAAGAGGGGGAGCTTAATGTTCCACCTGAACAACACGATGATCCTATTGGGGAAAATAACGCAGCAGCGACCCAAACGGTAAACAATCAGGAACATATGTCCTCAGATTCCCGGAAAATTACTACATCAACCTACACGAGCACAAAGATTCATCAAAATCATGCAGAGATGACAACCATGGATCCAAGTGTGGGAGGCATCAAACGGCACCACCATTCAGAAACCTCAGACTCAGACAAAGAAACAGGGCCACAGAATGCAGAAACACAGTTAGTTATTGCTTCGATCGAGCCCTCTCAAGGAGAATGGCGCAAGGTTGAAAAGAAAAAGGGGAGAAAAGCTTGAAGCGTGAGACTTTCAGCTTTTCTTGCCTCTCCTTCTCTCTCCTCTCTGTCTCTTTTTCCTATTCTTTGCACGTTAGTCTTCTAACGTTGCGTGGAGTGCGAAGGCACTCGGGCCCATGTGGCAACTTACGGAATGCTTAATTGCATCTGCTTTGTGTAACTTTTCATTAATTTATTAATAAAAGGTTACCGTTTTTTTTCTTGGAAAAAAGGAGGTTGCCCCCTCGAAGAGGCTTATTTCTAAGGCGTTCATCTATCTTTTCCATCTTTTTGTGAGCTGGTTTCATAACATTAAAACAACCTCTGGAGGCTTTTAGAAGAGGAAGCTTCGGGATTGTTTTTATTTTTCCCGAATTTCTAGAATCAGCGCACCCCCAACAAGGGACAACCTGCTACTGATCAATGCATGTCTAGAATGAAGCAACTTGCTACTAAACGCATGATATTTATGATTGAGAATTACTAAGAGGGGGGGTGAATCAGTAATTCAAAGTTTTCGTTTTTGCTCAACTTAATCTTTTTATTATGCAGTTAATGGTTTATGTTTGTGCTCAATTATTATTGAATTCCTTTTGTAGGTGTCAAGGAGAGAAGTTTGCAAATTTATTTATCAAGTATTCAAAACATTCACACAATATGCAACAATAAACACATGAAGACACCAGATATAAGTGGAAACCCTGAAGGGAGAAAACCATGAATTTTAGGCTGAAATTGATGTGAAGGCAAGTTGCTACTCCTTATTACATCAAATTTGTGTAGGCTCCAACCTAAAAGAGGCTCCTACCTCAAAGGAAGCTCCAAGTCCCACAAGTTTTCAGCAGGCTGCAACCCATAGGAGGCTCCCACCTCAACATGCAAGAACTTGTTCCTTTTCAAGCTACAACATAGAAAGGGACATATATTTCTCAATCACAACATCATGTCACAAATGTTGGTTACCTCATTTACAATTATGCTGTCAAGTCTACCGCCACACTGATTTTTCTTTTCACTTTGTATATCTTTCCTTGCTTCTCATCCACTTTCTTATGCAATTTGTTTTTCTCCAAAAATTCATTTTACCATTCTACGTTGTATATTTTATAAGCAACCCATCTTGGATGTTTTTATTCTTTGCAAGAATATGAAATGAAGCATTGTCTCTTGGACTTCCAAAAACTTCTCACAAGCTTGTCTCTTCACTTTCAGTTCTGAAAAAATAATTTGTAATATAAAATAGAGCTGAATTAAAACAACTCAATTTGTAATGATTACAAGAGACAAATCATATTTTCTTTTATTGTCTACATTTTTTGTTCAGTAAGAAATATATATATATATATATATATATATATATATATATATATATATATATGCTTTTGTAATGTCCCATTTTAAAAATTTTCAACCTTCACATTCAACCTTTGCACTTCACATTTAATTTTCAGCCTTTGCACTTCACATCACTTTCAGCCTTCTTTAATTCAAACCATCTAGCATTCAACATAAATCAACCTTTGAGATACATTCTCACTCATCATATGCATACAAAAACATAATCCAACATCATCAACTCATCAGAATCCCAAGCTCAACATTCTGATTCACATAGTTTCTCCTTTGTTTTTGCTCCTTTCCCATCAATTACAACAATGCCAACAATATCTCCCTTTAGCATTGATGCCAACACATTCATCCTCCTGCTTTCTTCCTGAAAGATATCCTCATTGCTACCTGTAATCTTTGCTTACCTCCCCCTTTAACATCAATGGCAAGGGGTTATAGATGTCTTGTAGCCCTCCAATCCACATTTATCCATTTTCTGTTATTAAGGTACTAAAAAAAATATGGCCTTCAACTCATTGTAAAAGAGTGCTGCAAAATATTGTTGTGAGAACACTCTGTAAAAAGTTTCAAGAATACTGTTGAGAGAATGCTTTGTAAGGAAAGCATGGCATGCATGAGAATTACATTATATTGAGTAATGTCCTCGTGCAAAAGTGCAAAGAATATAAGAATAGGGAAATAATTTGCATCTCCTGTGGACGAGTAATTGTTATGACTATGTCTCCATGATGAAGGTTGCTCCATAATGAACTCTTGCGGAATAAGCATGTTAGGTCACAAAACCCTAATTCATAAAACTATGCCTCGGAATGTATTAAAAACATTGCAAATGCATCAATTTCCAATGTTTCTTAATGTATTAATATCCCAGGCTTCCTAGATTTGCAGCATTACACAATGTTTAAAGTAGTAATAACATTTAATAAATGCATAAACTCACACGAAATAACAATGAAATTAACAAAGTCTGACAATAAAATGTGGGTGTAGGAGCAGGTTGTGCCCCATTATCACTGGTTTTGCCATGATTTCCGTGCCACTTTTGTACTCCTACCCGTAACGACAATAATGGACTCTTTTCGTTTTAACACATATTAGAATTTCAAAAATATCAATCTAAAAAGTCAACAATTATCTCAACATTGGGTGACCAAAGCTTCAATTATAAGAGATGGTTGTATTATATCCACATTGACTGCTATCTCGTCAAATCTATATAAGAGATGGATGGCCACTATAATTACCTCAGCCATGTGCTAACAACAAGAAATAATGACCATCAAATGAAAATGTGTAACGCAATTTATTAGGCTCATATGGATTCCTTACAAAAATTCAATTAGTTGATAGTGCATGGACTCAGTTAATGAGTTAATTAGGCACTGAATAAGTGTTAAAGGTATGTTGAATAGGCGTTTACAAAAAAAATTAATATATAATTTAATATTCATTTGAATAGGTTAATTTTTGACAAGGGCACAAAACCCTAATGCAAAACCATATTCTCGACTTTGATGCTGCTGGTAGATAAGATGATGAAGGCAAGCAGTGATGGGGGAATTTAATAACACAGCCACACCAAAACATTGAGATTAATGCTGACATTAACGCAGAGATTCAAACGCTGAGATTAACACTACGCATTCGAAAGCTCCATACCCAAGACGACGTGTATTCGAAAGCTCCATACCATTAAGGCTATCCATTAACGTTGATACCCATTAACGTTGTGTATTGGGAATATCCATACACCAGTTATGTTGATCTTCATCACTGCGTTCTTCACATCACCATGCATCCTGTAATACACCAACTCACAAAAACATATGAATCGAACATTGCAGAGGGAAGGAACTTTATTTTTGTTTTGTTCACACGCATTTGATCCACAACACACAACATATTTGAGACATATCGGATCATGTCCTTGTAAAGTTTCCACCATTTTGAAACTTCTCTCATCGTAAAATCATCATACTCTTCGCTTAAGGTTAGTAAAATTTTCCAACTGATACATTCCTCAAGACACTCACGATATTTCTCATAGATTTTGTGGGAGTAATTATGAACACCGTCTTGGGTGCACATCCATTTGATTTTAACGCTCACCATTATTCAACGTCAGAGTTAATTACATTATATAAATGCTCACCATTGAATGCTAATATATGTCTGGAATAGAGAACACTGAGAATGTTGACATTTGTATGCACAGAGCATTGATATATGTATGGACCATTGAACGCTGATATATGTATTGAACGCTTGTATATATTGAACGATGATATATGTATGGACCAGATAACGCTGAGAACGCTGATATATATGGACCAGAGAACCTTGTATATGTATGTACCATTGAACATTGATATATAACAGTGTATTAATACTACATATAATGGTGAAATGAACGCTTAATGTTTGCATAATGAGGAGTTGGAACTTTTCCAAATATTTCACAAACGATAATCTTATTCTGTAAGCTTAACACATTTGTACCAACCTCTTGACCTTTTCTCTTGGATTGCTAGGGCACAAAACCCTAATTTTATTTTTGAGTGATAGCTCAATGCTAGGCCTCAAGCTTCAGTCATTCGATTTCAACATTGGATGCAGTGCATGCGTTACATTATTACTGTCAGCCATTATGCAGTGCATGCTCTAAATGATTAAACCATGAATTTACATTCTTCCATTCTTCTGAGGATGTTGGTCCATATAATGCTCCAATACTTAGTATCTCCATAGTCGATAGTCAATATTCCCATGTCAGATAATATTATTCACCCAATGATAGTCGATAATCTAGTACCAAATAACATTATTCATCCAGACTTAATACTACTTCCAAACATGATATAGGTCAAACATATTAATGTCGTAACGCTCCATTCAAAGGCTATTCAGTATCCAGTTAATGTGTAACGCTCCATCGCAGTGAATGTTGTAATTTATTCTATGTTGGGGCTTTTTAATCAATGCTAGAGCATGTATCGATTTCATCATTATATTCCAACACTGCCCATTCAACCATTTGCATCAATAACATATTTATGTTGGGCTATCCATTTTCATTATCTCTATGTATCTTGTCATAATGTTCCCATTCTATCTCTTTCCATTTTATACCCATCATTATTAATATTCTGTTACTTTTTCCTTCCGACACCTTTTCTTCAACAACTCATTATCTCCATTACATAGGTGAATTACTTTGAGCGCTCAATTCTCTTTGGGTTGCCATTTCTTTCCTGGTGCTTACTCTAAGTTTTTGTTGAACTTTTAGGAATCTCCCTTTTTCTTTGAATATTTTTAATCTATGTAAACATTTAATGCTAGTGATGCCCTTTTCAATGGCATGCAATGGTATCCTTTTTTTCAAAAAATTGTTGTTCTCGAAATTTTCTAAGTATTGAATGCCCAGAAATTGCATCTCAATGACTGTAGATAATAGAATTGGAAACACAGTGGTTTTGAATGTTTGTTCATTTGCTTGCTATGAGATATATGAGTTTTATTTTCTGCATCTTGAATAGATATGGAGAATTCCATATTTGAATTTAAATGCTAAGCTTTAGAATAACTATAAGCTCTTGATGTATTTATTCTTCATTCAAATCCTCAGGAGATGATGGATCCTCATCTGATCTTCATCTTCAACTATGTTGCTGATGCTTTTCAAGAGATTTCTTTTATTGATGATGAATACACTTTAACTCTTCTTGCATCCAAATCATTGAGTTCATAATAACAGTGCTGAAGGATTTAGAGAAATCCTAGTGATGCAGTGAACTGTAACAATGTAACTTAATTATTTGCAGAACCATTTTCATTTCAATAGTAGTATCTTGCAATCATAAGGGATATGTACATGAAATTATCCTTTACATTGGTACAACATTTCATTAGTTGTTGAGATAGATATCTTCACATGGAGATTACAAATAATATGGTTCGGATGTAGATCTCATGATGCTTCATGATGAATGCTCCTATAAACCAAACATAAAAATACATAGAATTTTCTCCTCCGCTTGATGGAAATACATTTTATTTTTCTTGCATGCATATATATTTGAATAGAATAGAATATTCTCCTCCGCTTTGATGTCAATACCTTTGCTTTTGCTTGCATGTGTATATTTGAATAGAATAGAATTTTCTCCTCCATTTGATGGTAGTACCTTTTCTTTTTCTTCCATGTTTATATTTGGATGGATCTCAGGTTTTCATACATCAAATGTTTAACAAGGATCATCATAATGTAAATTGATGCATTCCATATAAATAATTAGATTTATCAGAAAATGAAGAATTTTGAGAAAAAATGATGATGCAATTATACAATAAGTTAGGCTTACCTTCCAACATTCGTGGAATATATATGAAATTGTCTTAGCAGTACTATGTATGCTTGAAAATATTTATTTACACATTTATGTACCAGATATATACATGTGTACATAAAAAAAATTCATTGAAGAATGGACTTTTGAATGGTGAACCTAATTGATGTTGTTAACTCTTGAAGAAAGTGGCTTGATCTCAGAATTTGATGATGCCTTTGTTCTTGTTGCTTCTTAATTGCTTCAAATTCTTGACATAATCATAAGCCTCTTGTTCCTCTTCATTACTCCTTCCTACTCCTATAATATCCCCCTTAGATCATGCTCAATTTCATATACTCTATAGTATTTTAGGTTCTCCTTTTGAAGTCACATTAGTGAAGAGAGCTTTCAGAAATTAGCCCTAACTTGTTCTCATATATTCAAACGGTTCTCTAGAAAGGGGCTTTGTAAAGATATTTGTTTTTTGTTCTTTTGTGGGTATGTACTCCAACTTCATTTTTTGTTGAGCAACTTGTTCTTTAAGAATGTGGTACTTTATAGCTATATGCTTAGTCTTTGAATGGAGCACAATATTTTTTGAAATTCTTATTACACTTGTATTATCGAATTTGATAGATATAGGTTCATTAAAATTTACCTTCATGTCTTATAGTGTCTATTTCATCCACAACACTTGTGTGCAACAGGCTACAACTGCTATGTATTCAACTTCCGCGGTAGATAGAGAAACTGATGTTTGTTTTTTGCTTAGCCATGCCACTAAAGACTCTCCTAGGTAGAATGCACCACCGCTTGTACTTTTTTTGTCATCCACATAGCTCTCCTTACCTTTTGGATACCATAGTCCATAGCTTGTAGTCCCTTTCAAGTACCTAAATATCCTTTTTGTTGCTAACAAATGGCTTTGTTTGGGTGTTGATTGATATCTTGCTACTAATCTGACTGCCAACATTATATCTGGTCGAGAAGCTGTTAGGTATAACAGACTTCCTATCATAGATTTGTAAAGCTTTTGATCCACATCAGGTGATTCATCATCTGCACATAGCTTACATCCAGTAGTCATGGGGGTTGAGACAAGTTTACAATCTTCCATTTGGAATATTTTCAACATATCTCTTAGGTATTTCTCTTGAGAAATGAATATGCCTCTAGGATTTTGTAGGATTTGGAGCCCTAGGTAGAAGGTAAGTTCTCCAATCATAGACATTTTGAACTCAGTCTTCATCTCTTCAAAAAACCATTCTACTAGATGATATTTATTGCTTCCAAACATAATATCATCCACATACACAACTATAATCAGTAATTCATCTCCATCAACCTTTATGTATAGATTACTATCAGCTCCTCCTCTCTTGAAACCCTATTTTTGAAGGTACTTGTCTAGTCTAGAGTACCACGCCTGTGGTGCTTGTTTAAGACCATATAGTGATTTATATAACCTACATACTTAGTTAGGTTTATCTAATAATGAAAAAACTTCAGGTTGTTCCATATAGACTTCTTCCTCAAGATCACCATTTAGGAAGGAAAACTTCACATCCATTTGGTACACCTTGAAATCATAGTAGCACACAAAGGCAAAAAACATCATGATTGCCTCCAGTCTCGTGATTGGTGAAAAAGTCCCTCATAATAAATACATTCCACTTGTGAGTAACCCTGACACACTAGTATGGCTTTGTTTCTAACAACTTGACCCTATTCATTCATCTTATTTTTGAATATCCATTTTGTGCCAATGACATTCTTTCTAGAAGGTCTTGGTGTTAGTTCCCAAGTTTTGTTCTTCTCAATTTTATCTAACTCCTCATTCATAAAATCTATCCAACTTTTGTATTTACTTGTCTCTTCAAAGTTCTTTGGCTCTATCTGTGACAACATAGCTATATGAACTTGCTCAGATTTTTCTGCTTGTTGCCTCCTTGTTTGTACTCCTTCACTTTTATCAACATTAATTTGATTCTCAGGATTATTCTTTTGAGTGTCTCTTGAGGGTCCTTTTGAATAAGTCTATGTATCTTTTAATTCTTCATTTGTACTTCACTCTCTTTACTGAAATGATGATGATGGTCTAGAGGATTGATAAAACCTATGTTGTTGTTTTATTGGGAGGCTCTTCGTCAACCTTAACATCTATGCATTCCACAATATTATGAAATATTTTATTATAACATATGTATCCCTTAATTTTTGGCGAATATCCCAAAAATATTCCTTCATCAGACCGAGCATCAAACTTTCCTAGATTTTCATCATTATTTTTTATATAACAATTACTCCCGAATAATTTATAATGCTTGATTGATGTTGGTTTCTTGTGCAACAATTCTTAAGGTGTATTCCACCTTCTTTGCTTCTTCAAGTTAAACTTTCAACTTGATAACACCTTTTGAATTTTATTCTTCCTTTACATATTTCAATAGGATCTCTTTCCGTTTTCTATTCTTTAGTTTAAGCCTTTCTATTTCATTTAGGGAATTTATTAACTCCCCCTCAAGGTCTACCTCACCTTCCTCTTCTTCTTCATATTCCTGGAAATCCTTTTCAAGTTCTTCCAAGGCCATCAACATGAATTCACTGGATCCATATTCACTAGAGGATTCATTGAAACTTTTAGATCCACTGCTATCTTCTTGAGCATAGAAATTCTTCCTTTTGAATTATCTTTCTTTCTGCCTTTTGTTAGACTTCTTATTCTCTTTCCCTTTAGGTTTATTTTGCTCTTTCTTATAAGGGCATTTTGAAGCATAATGTATCACTCTTCCATAGTTAAAAAACTTAAATGGAAGTTTTCGTTTATACTTACCTATTCCTTTGTTCAACCTTCTAACAAATTTTGCTTCTTCTTCATCAGAACCTGAGCATGACCGCTCTTTTTCTTCTATGTGCTTATCTGCCTTGAAAGTTGCCTCTCTACTGGTTGCCTTCCCTTTTGGAATTCTCATCTCATATGTTTTCAAAGAGCCGTGTAGTTGATCTCTATTCAATGTCTCAAAGTTTGTTGTTTCTTCAATAGCTGAAACCTTAGGATTGAATTTAGAAGGTAATGACCTCAAAATTTTCTAAACTATTACACTTTTGTTGATTGTTTCTCCTAGACCCAACATGATATTTACAACTTCATCAACTTTTAATTTTTTTTAGCTATTTCTTCACCTTCATTCATTTTTAAGGTCTCAAACTGCATTCTATACACGTGTAATTTTGCCATCTTCACCTTTTTATCTCCTTCATGAATATTTTCTAATTTAACCCAGATATCTTTAGCTTTCTCACAATGATTTACTTTGGTAAATTAAGACTCACTTAGACCACTTAGAAGTGCATTCATAGATTTTGCATTACCTATAAAATTCAATTTGGAATCTTTGTGACTAGTTGTTTCCTTTGGTTCTTCATACCCCATCATCACAACAACCTGGACTTCTATTCCTAGAGACATTAAATATGTCTTCATTCTTACTTTCCAGAAGGCATAGTTTGTACTAGTAAATAGAGGGGCCTTATTTGTTGAGCATCCTTCTTGACTAGCCATTTTACTGACTTAGGACCTCCTTCCAGTTGTTAGATTTCTACTGCATGAACGAAGATATAATACCAATTGATATTTATGATTGAGAATTACTGAAAGGGGGGGTGAATCAGTAATTCAAAATTTTTATTTTTTCTCAACTTAATCTTCTTCTTATGCAGTTAATGGTTTATGTTTGTGCTCAATTATTATTGAATTCCTTTTGCAGGTGTCAAGGAGAGAAATTTGCAGATTTATTTATCAAGTATTCAAAACATTCACACAACACGCAAGAATAAACACATGAAGACACCAGATATAAGAGGAAACCCCAAAGGGAGAAAACCACAAATTTTAGGTTGAAAGTGATGTGAAGGCAAGATGCTACTCCTATTACATCAGATATTTGTAGGCTCCAGCCTACAAGCAACTCCTACCTTGAAGGAAGCTCCAACTCCCACAATTGTTTTGTAGGCTACGACCTACATGAGGCTCCTACCTCAACAGGCAACAACCTATTTATTTTCAAGCTACAACATAGAAAGGGAAAAAAATTCCCAATCACAACATTATGTCACAAATGTTGGTTACCTCATTTACAGTTCTGCTGTCAAGTCTACCGCTGCACTTCTTTTCCTTTTCACTTTGTATCTCTTCCCTTACTGCTGATCCACTTTCTTATGTAGACTTTTTTGTTCAAAAAGTCATTTTACCATTCCACATTATATATTTTATAAGAAATCCATCTTGTCTGTTTGTATTCTTTGCAAGAATATGAAATGAAGCATTGTCTCTTAGACTTCCAAAAAAATCTCACAAGCATGTATCTTCACTTTCAGTTTTGAAAAAATAATTTGTAATATAAAATAGAGCTGAATTAAAATAGCTCAATCTGTAATGATTACAAGAGACAAATAAGATTTTCTTTTATTGTCTACATTTTCTATTCAGTAAGAAACACACACACACACACACATACACACACACACACACACACACACACACACACACACACACACACATATATATATATATCTTCTTTTGTAATTTCCCATTTTAACAATGTTCAACCTTCACATTCAACCTTTGCACTTCACATCACTTTCAACGTTCTTCAATTCAAACCATCTAGCATTCGACATAAACAATCCTTTGAGCAACATTATCACTCATCATATGCATACAAAAACATAAGCCAACATCATCATCTCATCAACATCCCAAGCTCAAAATTTTGATTCACAGAGTTTCTCCTTTGTTGTTTCTCCTTTTCCATCAAAATGACAACAATTCCAATAATGTAGGTCCCTAAAGGGTCAGGGCGCATTGGGCCTTAATAGCACTAAAATGATGCAGTTAAGCTAAAAATATCAGGGATTTGGGAGAGTCATGCTTAGGGATTTGTGCAGGGACGGTGACAAGGTGTCCAAGGATATGAATTGATCTGGTTTGAAGGCCTATTGACTAGATGCGACAAAATGGCCTATAACAAATTTCCCCCTAAAGCGCAAAGTCAAAAATGACAACTGATGACTAAATTGCTTTACCTTGTGACAAGTCAGGATCAAGAACAATTGGTCGAGATCATCATCTGTTACAATACATTTACATCATGACATCTTTTGTGGGGGAGGCATACCCATGCTCAGCACATAACCTAACATTTCATGTACAATGATCAAGAAGACATGTTCACTGAAGAAAAAGGATGGACCCATGGTTGGATGATTGTTTGTATGATCATAGCCATCATACACTGTGATCTTGTATTAATCCTAAAACTCGAATGGATGAAACTAGATCAGGGGTCTTCTATCTCGTTCACATGACCATCCAATGTACGATTCTAACGATGTGAATTAGTGGGCTAAAGTCGAACATGGTAGACACCATCTCATTATCGACCAAAGATATAAGTCGTTAACACATGCGAGAGAAGCCATCAATGATGTTAATGGCTCTCAAGATACTGCAATACAATCCATATGGTGTGAATGAATAAGTTGAAGTTGAACACCAGACAAAATCTTTCGGCCGTAGGCCATTGATGAAAACCTATCACTAAGAGTGTGGAAAATTTCCATTGATCTGTAAGTTGATCCTTCATATGAATCCCTCTAAGTATGTTTACTGAACCCTGAGAAGGAGTGGTTTGGTCCCATCATGTTCGATGATTCCATTGTTGTTTGATGTTTTGACGAGTCCAACGAAGGTGAAACTCGACATCTTTTTCATGTTTAGAGAGTTTGAAAAAGAGGTGGAAATGAAAACTCCAAAGGTTCATTTTCATAGATAGTCCCTTGAGTCCGGAAAGGAAGAAAACAATACCCAAGAGATAAACTTATATTGAGTAGATGTCTTTTCATTTACTTTAATGAGTTCGAAAAGGAAAGTGCTCGAAAATATTTTCGTATTTTGGGAGTTTAAAAAGAGCTAAAAGAGGACTCCTCCTAGAGGAACGAGTGGAATAAAGGGTTGAAATTGGTTCCGGTCATGATGGAACTGCTCAAAAAATGAAAAGGTCAAGAGGTTGGCTAATGAAACCACTCATCGAAGTGGTTCCTCGGGAAGGGGTTAAACAACCAAGTGAAAGTGTCTGATCTCCCAAGAAAATGGTGACGATGGAATGAGAAAACCAAGGCTCATCTGGCAAAAACAGGTGGATAAAAATGGCAATCACGAGAATAGGATTAGAATGGTTTCATTTTCACACAAGCTTGAAACATGGGAAACTATGTTTGAAATCAATTTCATTTTTACATAAGCTTGAAACAAGGAAAAACTATGCTTGAAATAAGTTTACATGGCCCCGACATAATGACTCAATTCTAGGCACATGCCCCCACAGATTCATTTCATTCACATAAGTAGACTAGTACTTACTAACAGGTGGATGGAATGAAGGTTCATTTATGATATCAAGTGAAAGACTCGACTGGGAATTTACGAGATCTAATCGAAGACTCAAATTGAAAAGGGAATATGTATAGTTTTTTAATGAGGTTGAAACAGGGAAATAAATATGCTCAAGAGACCTTGTTTCATTTTTTAATGATCCTGACACAAGAAAAGGAATTCTGCTCTAGAAACCTTGTTTCATTTTTTAAGGAGCTTGACACAAGACAAGGAACTATGCTCTGGGATTAGATCATGGCCTCCAAGAGACCATGGATTCCAAGAGGTTCTCATTAGATGGAAAAACAACAATATGGAAGGGATATATATTAAGGGATCCAATGGAAATATCAGGTTCCAATTCCCCTAGTAAATGATTCACCATATCACCTACTAGATCTAGGTCGAAATAAGTTGAGCAGACAGTGAAAGGCTCATCTTCATAAGTAGTTAGGTGATGGGATAGGTTGCCACATAATTGAACTATGGCAAGGAAGATACCACTTTCACATTCAGAATGCTTAGGGAAGTAAGATGATTGGAAGTCAAACCAGGACCAACAAATGAAAGGTGATCAATAATCACAATCTTTCCATCATGTGAGAAGCACATCACTCGAAAGAGTGTGGACACAACAATATTCATAGTATAAACATAGTCTCGCCCCAGGAGAAAATTGAAGTCCAAAGGGCCCATGACAACCATAACATCAATACATACAATTTTTCCTCCCAAGGTAATAGGAAACTGAGGAAGAATCCCTAAGGGTTGACTGGTTTTTTCTATTAAAAGCTAACATATTTGGAGCAGCAGACACAAGTTATGGGGAGCCAAAAGCTTTCCAAGTAGTGGAGGATAGAATACTAACAGAAGATCCCTAATTTATAACAGTATGATGGATGTTCTTATGATAAGCCTTTACCCTGATATTAAAAGTAATGTAAGAAGGCAGATGAGGTTCTATCAATTGACTCCAATCAAAGCCAATGGCTTGTTTTGTTGGAGGGGATTTCGTAGGAATGGGTGAAATTTCCCCTTGTCTGGTAGAATCAGAAGAAATAAGAAGAACCTGAGCAGTATGATCCTCACTCTCTATGGGAAAAGTACGATCGACTGAAGGTGGAATCAGGTCAACTATTTTCTCAACCAATGGTTGGTTGGGAACAGACTCATGTGATTCATGTTTAGAGAGAGTGGGATTGACTGGATTCGGATTATGATCAATCACTTTGTCCAATAGTGGGGGATTAGGAGAAATATTTCTATAACCGGCCGGAAGACGAGGCTAAGAAGTTGTAAGGGTTTCCAACAATTTTGAGGCTTCATCCATATAAGGAAAAAGGTGAATAGGATAATTCCCTTCACATAACTTATAGGATAATTTGACTTTACCATTTTTCCCATGGACCTTACTATCACTATTTGAGGTTTTATCACCAACATGATCTCTAGAAGCTGACGAAAAAGGCCGATGTGAGACTGTGGAACACACTTCCAATACCTTTAGAATACTAGGACAATATCTAAGAAGGTGGTCACCCTTACATAACATGTAAGGGAATGTAAATTTTTGGGGCTAAATGGAAGGTTTTTCCATACGAGTTGCATGGGTAATAATGGTGGCTCAGTTTCCCCCTGCTTATTTGGCTTCTTCTTCTTTGTCCTTTTATTCTTCTTCTTATCTTCTTGGTTTACTAGAATCAAGACTTTTACCACGCGAGGAGGAAGAAAATGATGAAGAAAGAATGGGTCAAGAAGGCAAAGGGTCAACTTGAGGTTGATGTTTTTCAGGTGGAGGAGAACTTGGTTGAGGAGCAGTTCGGAAATTTGGAACCATAAGGGTTGAAAAAAACCAAACTGGTAAACTAATGGTAAATCCGAGAAGGGACAACGTTTCCATATAAGGAGCACCAATATTTCCAAAAGAAGGAAAAGGACTAGGATTCTTGCCCGAAGTGTTTCCTTGATTGGTATACTTAGGAACTATTTCCATTAGTATCAACCTAAGATCCACTAAGGAGTCGTTCCACGGGGAGGATGTTGTACCGCAGTCAATTAATTGATTTTAGAAATTAAAGACACAAAGTAAAACAAAGGGGTAACTAGGAAAAAAGGGTTATCAATCAACTGTGAAATGCAATGTACCACCTTGATAAAGTAAGGATTTACGTACAGGCAGGAAATCTCCCTGAATGTTTTTTTCATTGTCTCACAGTATATAAGGAAACTGATTCAATTACCTATGGTGAGAATAGAAACCTATGCTGGACTTCCAAAATATACTCGACGATACGTGGAAGTACAGTTTATGTTAGTGTTGTCTAATGTGTAACCGTATGATGAGAACGTTCCCATATACTTTTCATGCATGGAGCTCCATCCAATATGCCAAATGGTATGTGGAGAATGGTTTGATACACTTACATATGTAGAACGAGATATAACTCTCGTGATGTAACGCTGGAAAAAAACGTTAGCTCATATGTTTATAAACGCCAGAACATGTCTCTAGCCTAGACCTATAGATTTTTGCATTAATGTTTCAAATGATTCTTAAGGTTGATTCAATAAAATTTAAAGTTTATCTTGAATTAGGTTTCAGTTTTCAGGGTTCACCGCGAATTTCACATGAATATATTAAAAAATGCAAACTAGCACAATGAAATGAACTTTTCTATTTCAATGAAAAACTATCTATAGGAGGGAAGATAACAAAGAGTATGCAACATACAAAGTGAAGCAAACAATATGTTAAGTGAAATTTCCGTAAGTGTAACTATTCCAATTCCAATTCACATACAAAACCCTATATGGAATGCAAAGTTATTTTTCTTTTCAATTACACTTAATTTTCAAATGAGATTAAAACTAAGATGCATGTCTAATCACTGATAGAAGAAACAATCGAAAACGATGACTGGAACACAAATTATTTCAAGCACTCAATGATCGAAAAATTCAATTTGCTAATGACCTAATGACAAATATAAATAAAATCCAAATAAATTCTTAGAAAATGCACTCAAAACCAAAAGCAAACAAGATGAAGGCTTCTGAGAGACCAAAAGACACTTAGGGACACAAGGAAGCGAAGCTGGAACAAATTTGAATAGAGAGAAAATCACAAAAGGGATTTTTTTTGCATCAAACAGGGGTCATCGTAGGTGTTTAAAGGGCACCAGTTCTCTATAACATAGGTGCAAAGAGGGTTGGGTTGCACTACAATGCTTTGTCTCTAGACCAGAGGTAGCATTGATTAAGGTAAGCCAAGTTCTGACACAAAAAATTCAACTGAAGCTCAATGAAATGTCTTCCTAGGTCAGTTTAGAACTGAGTGGGAAAATCAAGGTCTGAACAAGAGGGAAAATAAGATATGAGCCCTAGTATTGCAGCAAGGAAGCTGCAACTCCTTGGGCAACCAACTTTATTTATCAACTAGGGGTTCGTACAAACTTAGAGGTGACAATGCTATATGCACAACAGATGCAACAGTCTACTCTTATCACTTCTCAACTGGGGTTTGTGGTTCCCTTGTTTGTTCCTAGTGCTCCTCCTTGTTTTGAAATAGAGGGGAGTCTGCCTTTGTCTCTTCCCTTTTGACTTGACAGGTGTGCTTAGGGAAGTCAAGGCAGTAGTTGCCTCCCTCCTAGTGGGTTCAATAGACAAACATAGAGATTCCTCCCTTCCTTGGTGTGTTCCTCAAGGTTTGCTTCTTCCTTCTGTTCCTTCTCTTCACCTTTCTCCTCTTCTCTTTCTTCTTTTTCTTCTTCTTCCTCTGTTTTCTTTGTTTCTGCCTCCTCTTCCTCCTCTAGTTCTTCTTCTTCCTCTTTAGGTTCTTATTCTTCCTCTTCAGGTTCTTCTTCATCTTCTTTTGCCTCCTCTTCATCACTAGAGGTATTTTCCCTATCATATTCAAGGGCTTGTATTTCAATCACAGCCTCTTTGTCCATGTCTCTAAATGTGGACCATTGAATGGGGATTCTTAGCTAGCTCACGACATCCTCTAGTATTATCTTAATAAGTCCATGGTGTGCCAATTTTTGATGTTTTCCCTCTTGGACTTTTAGGCTCATGTCTATTACTGATTACAGCAAGAAGTAGGGTATACTAAGTCTTTGGTTAATGGGTATCCCCTCCCAAAATCTCAACTCATGGAGTAGTCTAAATTGATAGTCATAGACTATACTGAGCCTCCCTTCACAAGAGGCATATTTTAGAATATGATAGCTCACCTAATTCCAAGGGTAGGGAAGGATTTACCTTCTTATCCCATTTTTGTCCTCAATTGGATTTTCATCCTTTAAGAAGAAGTTTTTCTTTGCAAAAGTCCTTGCAGCCTTATCCTCCGTTCTCCATGGCATCCCTTGAGGAAGTGTAGTGATTCTACTAATTACTTTAGGAGTAATTTTAATTGACAGTCCTCTTACCACAGTAGTAGCACCGATTCTAGCCTGAGGATTAAGTGCCATGACAAATTCTTGAGCTACATCATCATCATACCCTCTAAGAAGCTCAAAGAATCACAACTAGATATGCCTTCTAAATATTTCTACCACAGTGGGGTGGAGGTGTATCCTGGATGTCTCTTTGGGTTCCCTTTTATTAAACCCTCCTGTCATGTTCCTTTTCGGGTTAGCTGAATGTAGGGATTTTGGTAAGCTAGCCTTAGTTTTTAGGGTGACTGAGAGTTTATAGTAGTGGTGGATGGCTACAATTTATCCCTATATTGTTATAGACATATTTGGGCACTGTAACCCCAATCACATATGTCCATAAACCAAGGGCTTCTAAACCCCTAAAAGTGTTGTTTCATACCCTAAAGGAACAAGGTCAGCTGATTACATCATCTCCCAGAAGTTCTCCATGAAAAACTACTCAGAACTGGTCAAAACTAGACCATACAGACTGCTCTATGCATATGGTACAATGCATCTCACCTATTACACACAGGGGTGTGATGCATACTGGAAAGCCCTTCTATAGGGTGCAATGAGCAAGAGCAGACAAATGGCAGAAGCAGTTTGCTAGGTGGAAACCCGGAGAATCTTCTAGAAACTGCTCAGATGAAACTTGCCTCTCTGAATTTGCCCAGGGATGAGTAAGAGATCTGAAATCTCCAAGTGGAACCAAGAACTATTAGTGAAATGACACTACTCAAAATCCCAGAAGCTGACTCACTCTCCTGTAAACATCTATATATGGATCCCTCATCCTAGAGATCCAAAGGCTGGAATTTTGTATTTTGTAAGGAAGTGTTGTTGGTTTCTCTGTGCAACATTGTATTGTTGGGTGATCTAAGCTTTTCATGAGGTGAAGAGGGCTTTCATGCTGGGAGGATGGCGCTAGGTCAGACCAATGGGTTGTAATCCTCTCTTCTACTACTTCTATCAATAAAGCTATTTGATTTTTCCTCCATATTCTTATATATCTCTGAATCTTGTATTGATATATGCATTTGTATGGTTAATATACATCTGATCCTATATTGTTTATGGTTATAGATCTCTATGCTTTGATGGTATTGTGTTGCTTTGAATCTGCAGGTGTTCTTTAAAGTGGGACAAGTGAAGAAAGGGTGGTGAAGCTCTGTCAAAGGGGAGAGGAAACAAGCAAGGATACTAGCGAAGACTGAGGTTGGTACTCTCTGCTTCTCTCTCATCTATCTCTCATAAAGGAAAACGCAAGTAACTTTAGTTTGTTTGTTTCTAAGATAGCTACCCATCTTAGTGGGACTAGCAACTCTGAATGGACACTAGTTTTCCCGATAACAAAATGGCGACTCCGCTGGGGATCGAATAGTATGTTTGTTTTGTTACTATTGTTTGCTTTATAAACCACAGACGGGGCCTGAAGTTAAGCCAGCTAGCCTTCGAATTGCTTTTGCTATGCAACTGCAAAGTAGATCAACGCTGCTTCAATCAATCTCCGGGTTGGTAGCTCAAGTAACCTCATTAGATCAGCCCCTGTACTTTGTGTTTACTGCCTATCATTAGCTCAGCCTAAATCCCTGAACTAAGCTGCAAACTGTGAGTGAAAACCAAGCTCAGTCTCGTCCCTGGTCCATCGCACTATCTCTTCTTCGCAACCTAGATGCATCACACCTCCCGTGTGTTGCAGGTGAGATGCATCCCTGTTTCCCTATGTTACAGGTGCGATGATTAGGTGAAACTATTTCTGCTTCCAGATTTTGGTTTTCTCTTCATTGTCTTCAGCTTTATTCAGTGGTTTTGTTGTCTGTGATCAGTATATCTCTGTTGAAACCATCTTCCTTTGAATTATTCAGCCTCCATCAGAAGGAATTGTAAATGTTTTTCATGTATTTTTCATCATTTACAGTTCTCCTTTGCAAATAGTAGCTTAATCAAACTATCGTCTTTTGATTTGAAAGTGTCGCAAGTGTCGTTTTCAGTCAAGAAAAAGAGTGTCACAAAGCATTCCTCTTTTAGATAGTCGATTACACTTTTGCCATTATATTTGGTTTGAATCATTAGTATTTCAAGTGTCGAAAGCAGTTTTAAATTCAAAATCGCAAATTGTTGTCTTGACCTTACTTTCGTTTTTTGAAAAGAAAATTGTTAGTATTGTCGCTTTGAAAGGAAATAATTCAGATCTGTACTTAGTTTTATTTTTATCATTCTCACATTAAGGAAACTGAAAAACAATACATGCATGTGCATTTTCATTTAGACTGCATGCTGAAGTTGATTTAGGAAAAGTGCATCTAGTGTGTGCTCTCTGCTCTATGTTGAAAGAATTTCATCTCTCTTTCCTTAGTAGCTAGGATTTTCATTGCAAAAAGAAAGTAAACAATTGTTTATCATCTTAGATTTCATATTTAGGAATTGTATATCTACATCACACGGTGAACCTTAAAGGAAAACTTCTTAAGAAATATCAACTGTAAAATAAACTTCAATGAACATAAAAACGCTTTGGAACCTAACGCACAACATTTAGAAGTCTAGGCTAGAGACGTATTCCAACGTCATAAAGCCTGGTAACTATCGCTTTCATCGTAGGTTGGGTGATTCCTCCTCTTTGAGATGACAAGTTTCAATACGGACTTGTGCTCCCACGTACCGTCGAGTATATATTGGGAGACCACAATAGGCTACATCCTTTATCCTTAGGAAGTCGTGTCTTTCACCCTATCGATCACAATGCACTGAACACAGCATTCAGGAAGATTGATTGTCGTACCGTAAAAAGTATTCTGCAGTTTTGCGATTGGTTTGGTAATCCCTCTATCTAGATTTCCAAAGTAGTCACTTTCGTTCCTTTTCAGACTCCTTAAAAGAAAAGGTCCATCTGAGCACTTGTCACTTCAGGCTCATTAAAAATCGAAGGCGACTAGAGTCATCTTTAGCTTTTTCTCAACTCTTAAAAATTGAAAAAGCAAGTTGTGTCAAAGCGTCATAAAATTTATTTTAATCGGAATATCATCACTTTTCCCTCGTTGGTCTTAGGTTGAGAAAATGGAGTCTACCAATTAAGGATTTCCCCTTGGGGGAAATCCTAGTCCCTTCTCCTCTTAGGGGGATGTTGGTGCTCCACACATGGCCACATTGTCCCTTCCAGGACTCACAATTGGCCTGCCGGTATGGCTTTTCTCGACCTTTGTCGTTCAAAACATCGCAATTCCTTAGCAATCCAATCAGCAACTAGATGAAGTTGCTCCCCAACCTTCTACTTCGTTTGTTTCTCCCTCTCCTTCTTCCTCTTCGCTTGGTGAAGCTAGTCACGCTAAAAACCAAGTAATTGAGAAGAAGAAGAAAGGGAAGGAGAAGAAGAAGAAGAATCCAACAACGAAAGGGGGTAACCGTACATCATCTAGCGAAAATCCACACACTGCACCTTCCAAACCTAAATCTCCATGTGTCATTTGCAAGGGAGACCACTATCATCGAGATTGTCCCTGCATCCCACGGATCCTGAGAGACTGGTCTCCCCGCTTGCACAATCCATTGTCTTCAACCGCTGACGATCATGTTGAGAGCACACCGTCAACTAGTGAAAACGAAGTCAATGGACAAAAAGGAAGATCCAAATTTCCTTGTAGACTGTGTGAAGGCGATCATGCCCTCCACCGTTGTCCCTTCCTAGACAAATCTAAGAGAGTCTTGGATGACCGTCCTGCTTCACTGCAATGACTTCCTCTCGGACACAAAAAAATCTTGCTGAGTCCATCGCTAGTTGAAAATTCGACTGACAAACCTTTGTTGTCGGTCGAAGCATCTATCATTGAAGATAGACCCTCTAAGTCCACACCGGACCAAAGTCAACAAGTCAAAATGGCAGTCGACCCAATCTTGTCTTCAGAGGGTCCACCTTCAGATGATATTGTCACCAAGGAGAATGAGAACGACACCGTTCAAATTCTCTTCATAAACACAGACTCCGATGAACATGGGGGCAATCTACCCATTCCTTTACCGCAAGAAGGAAGTTTGTCAGAGATGTATCCGGCCGTTTATTCGGTCCCACCTCCAAGCAACCTAGTCATTTCCTTCGATTGGAATCTACTAGGCAGACCCCACCTACCATCTAATGTACCATTCCGAATCATAGTACAAGCTTACAAAATGATCATGGTTGGTACTATCATAGATGAAGGGGCTTCTGTGAGTATCCTTTCCTCAACTTCTTGGAAAGCGCTTGGTTCGCCATCGCTTCTGCCTGAGATTCGAAATCTGACAGGCTTCAACAAAGGAACCAGTCGACCGTTAGGGATCCTTCCAAATTTGCCTATAACTTTGAGAAGGAAAACCATTCATCTAAATGTGATGGTAGTCCAAGGACCTCTAGATTACAATCTACTCCTTGGGCGTGACTACATTTATAGCATGGGAGCTATCGTTTCCTCACTCTTCCGAGTGATGTGTTTTCCACATGAAGGCAGAGTGGTCCACTTAGTTGATCAGCTTTCATTCCCTGGTTCAAACACAGCTATTAGTCAAATACCATCCCTAACTGGTCCTTTTACATAAGGAATGTCTAATCAATCTCCAGCCTGTCCACCTGATGATCGCGAGCGATTCAGTGATTGTGACTGAAACCCAGGAGGTATGCGTCCTGGTCTGCTTCGGCAGGAAAACCCCAGATATAAGGTAAGTTTCCGCGTAGGAATATGACTAGTCTGATACCCTTGTCCGTCTAGGAAAATGGATTTGGACTGGAAAAAGATTCCCTCGTCAAAGGTTATGTGATTGGCACTGACAACAGTCACCTTTGTCCATTTCGATGGACATCGCCAAGGAAGTGTTTTGTCTGCAACGCGGGTGGAACAATCTTGCTAATGCAAAAACTTCCATATGGCGACCTGGAAACTCTACTTTATACCTGGGGGCATGCAAACCCTTTTGTACGCAAGTGAAAAGCGACCAGCGTAACTCTAACCTCGTAGTTTTTACTAACTTCAACTGCTTAAGTTAGGTGATTGGTCTGATCAACCATTCACCTTTGCCGGGACCAACGGAAACGGCAAAGTAAAGGAGATGTTTCCCACCAAGAGACTATCCTACCTAACCTTAGTAGTTATTTAACCCCTAGGACAGTAGTTGGTCGTTCCTAGCTTGAATACAAAAGGCTCCGGAGAAAAGTTGTGCATGGGGCAAGCTCCCTAAAAAATGAACCTACTGATAAGACATCCTTATTATACGACTTGCACGAGCAGTTTTACGCAAAGTTCAAGCTCGTTAAAAAATAAACCTCGCCATGAGTAGTTTTACGCGAAGTTCAAGCTCGTCAAAAAATAAACCTAGCAATGAGCAAGTGTTCCCATAGAGTTTAAGCTCATTAAAAAATGAACCCCACCTTCGGTAAATAACCATTGCAATTGTGTAATTATCAACTTTTGAACCTTGGTCGTGTTCTTACCATCACCTCCACTCTTTTTTAGCCGATCATATGCCTCCATTTGATTGTTTACCCTTTTGAGGAACAGCTGCAACGAGTGATTCTATTAGCCACCTTCTTTACACTGTCGTGATTGAAAAGTTCCAAACCTTACCTAGAACCAGTTACTATCCAAAAACATCACTCGTTCCTCAAAAAACGAGTCTCCTTTAAGCTCTTTTCATCTGACTCGTAAAATATGAAAAGATTTCCGAGCAATTGGCCTCTCCAGCTCGTTAAAGCGATCGGAAGTGCCATCCATCCTCTAGATTTTAATCTTTTTGGACCTGAGGGATTATTACACAAAACGATCGAGCGCTTGTCTTGTTGGGCTCGTTAAAACTATCGAAAAGTCATCCCTTTCGTACTATTATACATTTTTTGGACTTAAGGGATTACATTACGAAAAAGGACCACTGGAGTTGCCTTTCCATCCCTTTTTAGACTCTCTAAAACTAAAAAGGACTGAGTTATCTTTGTCGTTAAAACAATAGCGACAAACTTGTCCATGCAGACAAGAGCGAGTTTCACTGTCGCTAGGCTCGTTAAAACATAGCGACGGGTTTGCCCGAAGGGCAAATTATAGAACAAGCATATGTTATCCTCCTCAAGCTTGACAAAAATAAAGAATTACTGGTCTGCAATGACTGGGGAAAAAGGGAAGAAAACTTGAATAGCTTCATTGGTAGCAGGTCGCTCTTGAACATGACACTTTCACTCCGTCACCATGATTGAGTCGGGTTGGGTTATTCCGTTCACCGGTCATATCACCATTGGTCCACCGTACCATCCACCTTGGGGTTAACGCTACCAATCCATTTCAGTGTCGCCAGTATGTTCAAGAGAAGTCGCTCAGAGAATTCACCAACCTAGCTAACGCCTCATCCGCTGCAATACCTTCACTCTCCATTTTTCATGACCGCCACCTTGAACCTTGTATCATCAGATCGTTTTCACCTCCATAAAATCATTTGCTCCGTTCCATGTCATAGATGTGGGATTCATTAAGGCCCTCCTACGATGGGTCACTTCTTGTCGACATCATCTCATTATCCAAGAAGTTGACTTAGGAACAACCCTTTCAGTACTTTGAAGCTTGCATGCCTCAATGGCAAGTTTCTCACTTCCAACAACAGGTTTACATCAATGGCCTTCGACCAGAAGATTTTGCGTGGTGTTCGACATCAACTCATGTATTCACACCACGTGAATTGTACTGCAGTACCTTGAGGGTCATCATCATTATCGGTGATTCCTCTCGCGCATGTTAACAGCTTACATCATTGGCTGGTAATCAGGCGATGTCTTTCCATGTTCGACAATCTTTTCACATGGATCGACTTGTACTTCGAGCGAAGATTGAACGAGTTTGAAGACCCCGGATCTAGTTTCATCCATTTGGGCTACGATATATTCAGGAAAATAAAGACATCAAATGTACATCACAACTGCACAGATAATCATCCAAACTAAAGGATGATGGCTCTACCAGAATCATCAGTCTACCACACAGACGATTGTCTATCTTATGTACATGAATATGAATTTATAAAGCTGAGCATGGGAATGCCCGCCTCAGCTAGATCATGAAAATATTGTGAAGATAACGTATTGTATTGTATCTTATTATAGGTCACCTTCCAGTTCGAAAAACCTCGGATCCTCATTATAAAGCATTTCACCCGACATCAAAAGATTTACGACCTCATGCTTTAGGGGGCAACTGTTATAGACATATTTGGGCACTGCAACCCCAATCACATATGTCCATAAACCAAGGGCTTCTAAACCCTAAAAGTGTTGTTTCATACCCTAAAGGAACAAGGTCAGCTGATTACATCATCTCCCAGAAGTTCTCCATGAAAAACTACTCAGAACTGGTCAAAACTGGACCATACAGACTGCTCCATGCATAGGGTGCGATGCATCTCACCTATTACACACGGGGGGTGCGATGCATACTGGAAAGCCCTTCTGTAGGGTGCAATGAGTGAGAGAAGACAAATGGCAGAAGAAGTTTGCTAGGTGGAAACCCAAAGAATCTTCTAGAAACTGCTCAGATGACACTTGACTCTCTAAATTCGCTCAGGGATGAGTAAGAGATCTGAAATCTCCAAGTGGAACCAAGAACTATCAATGAAATGACACTAATCAAAATCCCAGAAGCTGACTCACTCTCCTGTAAACATCTATATATGGATCCCTCATCCTAGAGATCCAAAGGCTAGAATTTTGTATTTTGTAAGGAAGTGATGTTGGTTTCTCTGTGCAACATTGTATTTTTGGGTGATCTAAGATTTTCATGAGGTGAAGAGGGCTTTCATGCTGGGAGGATGGCGCTGGGTTAGACCAATGGGTTGTAATCCTCTCTTCTACTACTTCTATCAATAAATCTATTTGAGTTTTCCTCCATATTCTTGTATATCTCTGAATCTTGTATTGATATATGCATTTGTATGGTTAATATACATATGATCCTATATTGTTTACGGTTATAGATCTCTATGCTTTGATGGTATTATGCTGCTTTGACTCTACAGGTGTTCTTTGAAGCGGGACAAGTGAAGAAAGAGTGGCGAAGCTCTGTCAAAGGGGAGAGGAAACAAGCAAGGAGACTAGCGAAGACTGAGGTTGGTACTCTCTGCTTCTCTCTCATCTATCTCTCATAAAGGAAAACAAAAGTAACTTTAGTTTGTTTGTTTCTAAGATAGCTACCCGTCTTAGTGGGACTAGCAGCTCTGAATGGACACTAGTTTTCCCGATAACATATATCCACACAACTTTTAAACTCTTCACAATTCTTTTAAAACACCCGAGCCCACTGTAATCACTTAAAAAAATATTTTGTTTTGTTCCTAGCTATCAATTTAGAGCATAGGAGATATGGGCCACCTATCTTTCACTATGATGCTTTGGATGAGGATAATTTCTGAGCAGATGGACCCTATGCACCCCCTTTTTGCATTCTCTGTGAATTTCCACAATTTCCTATAGCTCCCTGTGTTTCCTGTAGTTATGTTTCTTGTAGGGTGGTTGAAACAGGTTTTCCTCCTCAATGGATCTCCAATGTGGTACCGGTCCTCTCTGATCTCGAAATGAACAAATGGTGCATGAGAGTTTGGAATATTTTCTTTTCATGGTTGATTCCTTGGAGCGTTGTATTGGCTGGAAGTGTACGGGATTTCCTCTTTGGGACTGTTGGCTCAGTGTTATTTATTGTGCAGCCTCTCCTCGTAATCATCACCCACTCTCACACAACATAACTCGGCCACATTTCCAACTCATTCTTCTTGATGTGATGTTTTCACGTATCAGGCTGACTAAGAGTTTGCTCTTTTTTTTCAAGCTAAGGGTGGCCAAGTTAACTGGCCACCTCCAACTTATAAAATCAAATTTTTTCATATTCCTACACTTTTATGATATCGTACTTAGGGAAGAATTCATATGAGGTGTCATACATGTGCCTTCCTTCGCTTGGTTGTTGCATGCTGGAGGTTGACTCTGATGTGCTTCTTTTTGTTCAAGTAAGTGCTTTTCGTTGGTCAGTTTTCTGTATAGTTCTTCCTGTTGATGTGGTTTTCTTGTTTGTTGATGTGTTCAAGTGCTTGGTATTGTTGTTGTTGTTGTTGAGCTCTAGATGGGAGTCATAGTGTTTGCAGGAATGATGGATCTCTTTGCTTGCCTTAGTGATGAAGGAGAATGCATGGAGAACTACTGTTGTGAGAGCACAGACTGCTACAGGGTTTCCTGTAGTTACTACATGAAATCCTTTAGTTACTACAGGAAATCCTGTAGTTTCCTTTTCATCCTTTTTTTTTATTTTTTTTCTTGGAGGAGGAATGGATGGTGATTTAGGAGTGGAAGGATGTCAATGGAGGAGATGTAGTGGTAGGTGAGTGAGGCCAATGATGGCATGGCCATTGGATTTTTATTTTTATTTTTTTTGGGAGTGGTTTTTGAATCTTGATGCAGACAGAGGGTGGTATGGTCATGAGCTAGTGTTGGGTTGTAATATGAATAGAAATACCCTTTCATGCCTATTTGGTATGGTCGAGGTCCTTGAGGCCTCCTTTGGTTGATATAACAGATTTTTTGAGTCACACTTCAGTTCCTTGAAACACAACTTTCAATCCAGGCAGAGAAGGGCACTTGTATGTGGAGTGGTTCTCCTCACAAACTGAGCATATCTCTATAAGATTTAATGGACATTCATTTCTAGGGTGCCTCCTGGTGCATCTAGGGAAAAATACAATTAAGGCTCTTTTTGCTTCCTCCTACTTCCTCTTGGTCTGCATGGTGTCCATTTGCAGAGCAAGGGTATGCAATATTTCACTCTTAAAGTCTTCCAACATGTTCCTGATTTCACTTTTGATGGATATGATGGAGGAAGATGAAATGGCCAAATATTGACTAGCCATAACCTTCTTTCTGGTTTCTCTAGAATTATTTTTGAAATTTGTCTTGATATCATTATAAGATTACTGGTAGATGTCCCCTCCCGACAACATGTTTAGGGTTTCTAGGAGATATTCCTCGATCCCTCAAGAAGGACTAGCTTGAGTGATTCAGGATCAAGGGTGCATCTGGCCTTTTTGTAGTTGAGTTGGACCCTTTCCTCATAATCTTCAAAATATTCATCATGTCCCAAGGTCATTCTGAAGATTTCCTCTTTGGTGTCTTTGGACCTACAATAATCCCTGTACTTGTTGTTGAAGGCTTGTAGCATTTGAGCCCAAGGAGTGATGATGTCCCCAGTTAAACCAATGAACCAGCGCAACACTGCATCCTTAAGGGTGGATGAGAACAACTTCAACTTCTGGTCGTCAGAGGTATAATCATAAGTTTTGCATATGACAACAAAATCAAACAAAAAGGTATCAGGGTCCTCTGAGGTTAAGCCATGGAAGTGAGGAAGGGCATAGGGGCTTATGTTTTTCATCCTATCATCTCCATTAGTTTCTCTGATGGAAAAAGCACCCTTAGTTCGATTTTAAGATCCATTTATGTTTTCAATCCCATTTCTATTTTCAGCCATGGTATAGGTTGGTGGAATGGTTTCTTCTTCTTCTTCTTCCCTAATAGGGTCTTCAAATATCTTTGGTTTTTCACCTAATGGGTCCTCTAGCTCATAGCCATCGAAGAAGAGGGAAGGTTGGTTGTTTGATGGTGTGGGGGTATTTGGAAAAAAATTTCCTAAGTTGTCTCTACTCCTACGAGGCATGAAAGAAATTTGCTTTTTTTCTTTTTTAGGGTTTTTTCAGAACTACTTGTAGAATGGAAAGAAAGCAGAAATTGCAACTATTTGTTGAATGGAACTACTTGCAGAATGGAAAGAAAGCATAAATTGCAACTATCTATTGAATGAAAAACAAAAGGAAAGCATGAATTGCATCTATTTTCTGAATTTCAAATGGAAAGGAAAGCATAAATCACATCTACCTAGACACCTCCCCGACAATGGCGTCAAAAAGTGATGAGCCCCAGTATTGCAACAAGGATGTTGCAACTCATAGGGAGACCAAATTTACTTTATCAACCCATGGTTCGTACAAACATGGAGGTGACAGTGCTATATGCATAGCAGATGAAATAGTCTACTCTTGTCACTTCTCAACTGGGGCGATAGACCACTAGGATTTTTCAAACTAGTCTTCTATTGACTAGAAGGAGGTTGACTACTGACAGTGAATGTAAAGCTATCTTTAATGAAGTAAATTCTTGCCTATGTTAAGGAAATGAAAGTGCTAAATAGAAAGTGCTATGAAAATGACATGAAATCACCTAGCTAGGAATTAACACACATTACTTGCAGAAGAGACCTAATTTAACCTTGCATTCTATCATCTAGTTATCTAGACTAAGTAGGCATGGAAATGATCCTAACATTTCTAAGATTGATGTATGCATGCATTAGCTAAATATTGCAGAAAAGATTCTTTTGGTTTTCAATTTAGAAATGTAAATGTTAAACTAATCAAGTTGATCTTTTGTAGGGGAGGAAGGTATGGGAAAACTGGTCAAAAATGGCATTGAGGGGTATGGAGGTCAAGTTGAAGGCCTACCCTAGGCTCTGATCATTATTTCTGCCCAAAACAGTCTAAAACAGGCTGCTACAGGGTTTCCTGTAGTTTCTATAGGATTTCTTGTAGTTACTACAGGATGTCCTGGTTTACTATAGGAAACTTAGTTAAAAGATGTAGGAAGGTAGGGAAGGTGAAAGGAAGTGTTGGGAAGGTGTATGATGGTGGAATAAGGTATGGGGAAGGTGCACACTACCCAAGGATCAACCCAACTCTTCAAGATGGTTGGATTTTCTCAAGGTGGTTGTCCACGGTGGCTACAAAATAGAAATTTGAATTGGTGGTTGGTAGGGTTTGGCGAGAGGTGGAGAAGACTTAGATGAGGCTGGTGGAATGATTCATCCCTGCAAATCAGCAACTCCTACAACAACACATATTCATTTCTTCATTTATGCACAACTTTATGTAAATGTGGAAAAGGTGAGTTGAATTTGAGAAATTGATTTATTGATGGCTAGTGGATAAAATATATGGAACGAAATGCTCTCTAATCTTCAAAAAACTTAAGAAACCAAAATGACACTTGCAAGTGCTTCTAAGAAATCATGAACAATGACCTACTTAACAAGAAACTCTAAGCTATGTAATAAACAAAATATAACTCTGTTTTTGGGGCTATGAGAGTGGGGCCCTCAAACCACGATCCCATGAGGAAGATGAGGATGAGGCCACTGGCACAACTTTTTCGAAAGTATTTTATTTCACTATTGTAACATTGATCTACTTCTCCAACTAATGGAATAAAAACTAACCAATCATTCAAAGACTTGGAAATTAAACAAAATAGAAATAATTTCAACAACCAGTCTACGGTTCTAATCTAAGGATACATGTACAAAAAGAAGAGGAACCTTTGTTGCTAGGGTTGGGCCCTAACCCAATAGCTTCAACCCACTGATTCAAATCAGTGCTGGATCAAAGACACCCTTTTCATTATCACCAAAATGTAAAAAATAAGATGAGAATAACAGTCACAATATCTTAAGCTCGAAATTGCCTCTTGGCTAGAATAAAAATCAGAATCCTAATGAGGCCCTGGGCCTTCTTATTTATAAAACTGAAGCTACCAACATATTTCTTAACATTAGGGAGGCTTGGCTCCCAAACGCAAGATTAACTTGTCTTCAACTATCACTAGCTTGGCTACCAATGAACTCGGTGGGCTTGGCTGCTTGTAACTCCGAGTTGATGAGATCTGGTGGAGGAATCTTTGAGTGATTGAGGAGTTAAGGAGGGAGACCCAATCTCCTAAAATCCCTCTTTCTTTTCTACTTCAAGTTCCTGCACTTAAATTATCCAACAACTCCTCCATATCCTGCAATTAATGCATATTAGACCACATGACATAACATCTCACCCTTACCCTTCTCACTAAGAAAAATATGTAAAGAAATGTGAGAAATGTTTATTTTAATAAGATAGAGAGTGGCATTAAGGCCCATATAATTTACCTATTAATGAGCCTCATAAATAAGTACTAAGGAAAAGTAAACCACTAAGGAAGTGAATCGTTCCCCGGTATGGTTGCCGATTTGTTATGCGGAATCTACGACTGTGAACAAAATTATCTTCCCTAGACCTAGTCGCTTGGTCTAGAACAATGGAAAGAGGCTTACTTGGAATCCGTCGCAAGATTCACACTCCTCTCGGATTTTAAACTCCAATCCTAGCTCTGATCATTATAATTAGAATCTGCACATTCAATCAACACAAGCCAAAGATCTACGACATCTATGTAGCATAATCCAATTACTCTATTCAATGGATCAACAAGGCATTGAAATATATGAATATAAGCATAAAATCACATATTGGAAAACAATGTACTCTTTATATTAATAGAAATGGAGAGATTTACAACCAAATATAGAATTTTATCTTGTAGAGAACTCCCCAAGTTGACTTGTCCTTCCTTGCCACAAAGCACACCTCTATGTCACCCTAATGCATGAAGATGATGACTCTCTTAGATTCAAAGCAACAACATGAGGGAATAATCAATCTCCAAAATCCAACCCCCAAGCTTGTGGATGGCAGTAAATATATAGGAGAGAATGATAGTTTTGGAATTCTTATCCATTTATCAATCTACGCTTGCGATCCACTTGAGATGAGTGGATGAGCTCAAGGGATAAGAGGTGAAATATCCAAGGTAGGATCAGATAGGATTCAAATTTCTTATCTAAGGTAAATCATTAAAAGAACCTCTTGAAGCTTCTGGAAGAGGAAATTTCAGGATTTTTTTTTATTTTACCGAAATTCTAGAATCAACACACCCCCAGCAAGGGACAACCTACTATTGATCAACACAAGTCCAGAATGGAGCAACCTAGATTTGAATGCATGTCCCTAAAGGGCCAGGGTGCACAGAGCCTTAAAAGAATTGAAATTATGCAGTTAAGCTCAGAAACTCAGGGGCTTGGGAGATTCATGCTTAAGGCTTTGTCCAGGGATGGTGACAAGGTGTCTAAGGATATGGGTTGATCTAGTTTGAAGGCATATTGACCGGATGCGAAAAAATGGCCTATAATAGTGATGTGACAAGTTTAAGTCCCTATCTTTCCCACTTATTTCATCTTCTCTATTGGATGTAATGATGTACAATTAAGATCTGGAATAATAAAAAATTCAACGATTTCCCTTATCATCACAAAGCAAGAAGAAAATAATTTTATCCCTAGAAGCTGCCCCAATTCAAGAGAAATTAGAGGAACATCACACCAATACTATTCATGTTGAATCTCCTACAAAGGTTTCTATCATTGTTGCTTCTGAAACTACTCCAAACCCACTTTATCTTTAGTGACTAGCCATAATTGAAATTGATCCACAACCTAAGTCTAAATTTTGAAGGAATTGAAAATTTTATGTGTTAGGATTCAGCTACTGCAAACAATCAAAGACATCCCAATTTAGTGCTGAAACAGTAAGGGAGCTATGTGTTAAAAATCCTAGTAGGAAACATAGGGATCCTCCCAATGTTCATGTGGTAGGAAAGTTGTCATAACTAACGATGGGATAAGCCCCACCTACCTGTGTATGATGACCCTAGGAATCCAATAATAACTATCTAGATAGGAAAAACAACTACTCCAAACACACTCTCGTTGACCTAGGTGTTGCAATAAATGCTATGACCAAGGAAACTTTGGAATTTGGAATTACCAGTATGATACCTACCCCACCGTGTTATAACTAGTTAACCAATCTAAAATATGACCAAAAGGAATTCTAGAGAATTTTTTCATCTCTATAGACTCGTAGGAGTACCCAGTTGACTTCTTGGTGTTGCAACCTAAAAATCACTTGTGAGGGCATCCCCTGGTATTTTCTAGACCATGGTTATCCACTGCTAGCACATTCGTTAGTTACACATCAAGTTTTATGAAAATATTTGATGGAAACACTACAAAGAATATTGTCCTATATCCCCCTACCAAACCAAGTATAGACTATGAAAGCCATTTGTGGGTTAAAAATTTGAACGAGAAGAGGATGGTGTATAGCCACTCCTCATAGTTGGCAAGGCTATTTGTTTAAGGATGAGACAATGGACAATACCATCAACGACTTCCTTAGCACTTCTCCATCTATGACTCTGCTAGCATTCCAACTCCTAAATATGTAATGAATGAACCTAATCAAGGTAATATTGTTGACTATTTGATACCTACTTCCTCGGACCATAAGAGTGTCCCAATTGAGATTGAGCTTAGAAAAAATTTGAATATCAGTCCAAATGTATCTTCCTTAGAAATAGAATAATTTGTTTAGTTTTCGTAAGAGCAAAAATATGTTTTTTGCTACACAGATATGAAGGATATTCCACCTAATCTGTGCACTGAGCATATTTATATAAAGGAAGATTGTCATCTTGTTTTCCAATCGCAATGGCGAATGAACCCAACCTTGAAGGATGTTGTCAAAGAAGAACTCCAAAAACTACTAAATGCCAATTTCATCTATCCAATTTCTGATAGTCAATTGGTATCACCACTAGTCATTGTACCCAAAAGTAACAACAAATGGAGCATGTGTATAATATAGAGAGCTAAATAAAGGCACACAATGACACCACTGACCATTTCCTTTTATTGAACATATCCTTGACACTTTTCCAAGTGAGAATTTATTTTTTTTCCTTGACATATTTAATGGATACAACCAATTCTAGATTGCCCCTGAGGACTAAGATAAAACTACCTTTACTTGTCCCTAATGTACATTTACCGAGTCCTTCCTTTTAATTTTTGTAACAAGCCTGCTACTTTCTAGTGGGTTCTATTTGGAATATTTTTATATTTGGTTAATGACTGTGATGAGCTTTATATGGGTGATATTATTCCATAGGATGATACATTTGACATAGCTTTGGCTAATCTTGAGAAAATGTTGAAACATTGGAAGGAAGCTCACCTTGCTTTGAGCACTGAGAAATTCCATATGATGATGAATGAAGGAGGTGTATTGATCTGAACTTAAAAATGAACAAAAAAAATATAGATATAACTACAAATATAGAGATGCAACACAAATAAAACTTCATTTCATTAAGAACTGAAATATGTTTATAAACAAAATGGAAATAAACTAGCTCAGGTGATGGTAGCTTATCTCTGAGAAGAGATGTGGTGGAAACATGCCTCTCAACAGTGTTACAATGAAGCTTAAGGGAATTTTTTATTATTGAACAAAAATGGAAAACCCTAAACATCCAAAACCATAACCCAAGGAGATGGATCGCCAAGAGTTTGTGGGCCACGTTGGGGTTAGTTGGGCAACCACCTTCTCGAGGTCGTAACTTGGTCATATTATTTCCGTTTGGCGCGTACAATACCTCGTTGGAAATATAACTCCGAGTGAAACAAGATTTTCCACAAGCCCCTACTTATGGATATGGTCTTGCCATGGACCTCAAAAAAGCACTGTTTAGGGGGTCAAAACTACTCTAAAAGTTCAGGACCAGAAAGACTGCTAAAAATAGTAAATAGCTATATAAACAAGGAAACTGATGAAATTGACTAGAGGTCTAGGTGGAATAGGTGGGTGGCCACCAATATCCACCTGGATCATTCCTCCCTCCTTAGGAAGAAATGGTGTCCATTGCATGCAGATCCTCCATGAGGTGAGGAAATTTTTGTTGAACCTGGTCCCCGATGAACCACTTGCCCTGGTGAAGGAGTTGGATCGCTTTGAAAACTCGATATAGATGGATCCTTTATTGGTGAGTGTTATTTATTTTTGTGTCCATGATTCAAGCAGTTGTAGCCTGTTCCATGCATTCTGGGTTTAACTCCATTGGTGTGAGTTGTTCTGCAATGTCGAATGTGTTTAACAATTGTGGAAAGTATGGTCGAAGGTGGTCCACATTGAATATTGGGTGTAGGCCAAGGAACGGTGGAATGCTGAGCTCGAAGGAATTGTGCCCTATAGCCTTAGTGATGGTGTATGGACCATATTAGAGTAGACGAAGCTTGTGGTGGGGCCCAGTGAGGCGTTCCTTCTGTAGATGTAGCCAAACTGTGTCACCCACCTGGAACTTGTGTGGCACCAAATGTTGATCATGTCGCTACTTGTACTTAGCATTGGCTCTATCAGATATGTCATGGACCTGCTGGAAGATATTCTAAATGAAATCAATGCAGATGTTAGCCCTGTCAGCTTTAGACTGGACATGAGCCAAATCTGCCAGAGTAGCTACAAATGGTATGGCCACATCAATGGGACATAATGGTTGGAATCCCAATCCCACTTGAAAGGGGCTATGGCCATTTGAGCTATGGATATTTATTTTGTAGATGTGTTAGACATAGGGGAGGATTTCATCCCATGTGTGTGGATGCTTCGAGTTGTGCATGCATAGAATGCGTACGATCATCCTGTTGATGACCTTTGTTTGGCCATCAGTTTGGGGGTGGAAAGTCATGGACTTAGTGATCTTGGTATCCAACATCGACTAGATACTTGACCAAAATGTAATTATGAGCCTTTTGTTTCGATATGAGATAATGGACTATGGGATCCAAAACTATACCCACACTCATTCAAATAAGACCTTAACAATGACTTATGTTGTGATAGTCTTCTTGTAGGATGCTAGAATGGCCATCTTAGAGAATCTATTGACGACCACGAAAATGAAGTCATTGCCATGCTTAGTAGAAGGAAGGTTTGACATGTAATTCATGGAGATGGATTCCCAAGGTCGACTAGGAGTAAGCAGAGGAATATATAGGCCTTGCTTCTTGATGGTTGGTTTGGAAATGTCACAAGCAATGCAGGATCTGATGTAGTTCCAAATGTATTGTCAAAGGTTCGGCCAATAAAAATACTTATGCAACATTGCCACTGTTTTCACTACCCCAAAATGTCCAGCGACCCGACTGTAGTGTGCCTCCAAAATCATCTTGGCATGCTTGCTTGAAGGAACAAAAAGGTGTCCAAGGTGGTATAATAGTGCATCCTGGAGGTGAAAACTTGGAACTTTCTTGCCTTCCAGAAGTGTCTAGTATGTGTTTCCGAAATATGGATTTCTCTTGTAAAGATGTGGCCACCTCGTAGTCTCATGCCCATGATAATCAAGCATAGCGGTGAGCGCCATGAATGGAAGTTGGTTGAGGCAGCCTGCAACATTTTTGGGGATGTCCTTCTTGTACTTAATTTTCAAATGGAACTGTTGCAGGTATGTGGCACATTTCTGACGGCGATCATTCTGCAACTTCCCATGTGTCTATATGAACTAGAGGGGTTGGTGGTCTGTGTGGATGACCATTTTGTTCCCGAGAATGTAATGTTTCCATTGTCAGCAAGCATGCACAATGGAATACATATCTTTGTCATTGGTGGGATACTTTCAGACTGTGTCTGAAAGTGTCTCACTATGATATGACACAGGATGCCCTTGCTGAGTAAGAATTGCACCAATAGCATAGTCAGAGGCATTTGTCTCGATCTCAAATGGTTGTTGCAGGTCTGGTAATTTGAGCACCAGTGCAGAGTAGAGGTGATGCTTTAACTCGGTAAATGCCTTCTATTGGGATTCATACCAAAAGAACTTATCTTTCGCTCCTCCCTTGGTGTCTTGAATCAAAGGCAAATTGATATGAGAGAACAAAAATATGAACCTGCGGTAGAAGTTAGCAAGACCTAGAAAGATGTGGATCTATGTTAGAGTGGTTGGAAATGGCCAATACTGAATGACTTGTATCTTGGTTGGGTCCACATCCACACCCCGCTCATCAATGATGTACCCTAGATATTGAACCTGGGTCATACCAAAAATGCATTTCTCCAAATTGGCACTAGGATCCTCATCGATAATCTGCTTCCCTTTGTCATTCCCCTTATCGGTTTCTGACTCAAAGTCGGAAAACACATCTAATTCAGAAGCCTTCAGCTCGGCCACGAGTGACTTCTTGGATCGACACTCACTTGTGTTGTGTGTGGGGCTCTTATGGAACTCATACCATTTCCCTGTGTCCTTCTTTCTCGTCGTGGTGTTGTTCTTTTATTGCGGCTTTGGTGGATTGTCCTAGATCACCCCACTTTGGCTTTATCCTTTGTTCTACAGTTTGGGGGTTTGGGGGTGCCTTTCCCTTACAGATCCAAATTCTCTCTTCTTTTGTTTAAATTTTTGTTCAATATTGACAGTGTATCGATAGGCGGTGCCAAGTGAGGAGATGTCCAGGAACTGCATCTCGTCGTGGATGTACTTGTGTAGACAATTGTGGTACTTGAGTACCAATTATGCTCAAAATCCTTGATACCGAACTTCATCTGAAGGGTATGAAAAATATTTGTGATTTATGGCACATTTTGGTCCCTTCCTTGCCATAGTGTGGTCCACTTTTTGTATTTATATTCATAGTTACCTACAAGTCAATACTACTCCTTGATGGTGTCTCAGAAGGTACTTGTGTATATAGTTGTGGTACTTGAGTATCAAATTCTGCTCAAAATCCTTTATATCCAACTTTGTGTGAAGGGTATGAAAAATATTTGTGAACTATGGCACACCTTAGTCCCTTCCCTGCCGCATCATGGTCCACTTTATGTATTAATATTCATAGCTCCTGATAGGGTAACACTTCTCCTTGATGGTGTCTCGGAAAGAATTCCAAGTGGGTACGGCTGAGAATAGTGAAGGTTCACTCTCATCCCTCTTCTCGCAGTAGGTTTCCCACCAATCCTTGACATTGGACTTTGAGGAGTGAAAAAGTAATATTTTCCTGGTTGGAAAAGTCATGAACCGAGAAATATCCTTCTAGCATATTTAACCATTTATCTACAACATCCGCATCTATATGATCTTAAAATATGGGAATGTCAAAGTTTACTTGTACCTTAAAGGATGTGGTGCTCCCAAAGTGGCTACCGGAAGAAGATGCATTGTGTGTGGGTAGTCGTTGAAGGATCTGGGAAAAGTTTTCCATCATCACGTTCCTCTATCGCTCAAGGGATTCTTCGAGCAATATTTTGAAAGGATATCCTGCTCTCTCATATTTCCTTTCTTCAACCATGGGAGGTCGTTGGGGTTTTTGAGGCTGGTCTGGCAAGGGTTCAACCAGTTCGAGCCCTAACTCCTTATACCTCGACCTCGTTGGGGACATGTAAAGAAAAACTGAGAAAGAGTAGATCGCTCTGATACAACTGATCCAAGCCTAAATAGGAATGCAAAAAAATACAGATATAACCACAAATAAATATATGCAGTAGAAATAACACTTCATTTCATTAATATCAATGAACTGAAATATGTTTACAAACAAAATGGAAATAAACTAGCATGGGCGATGGTAGCTTATCTATGAGAATAGATGTGGTGGCTACATGCCTCTCAACTATGTTACAATGAGGCTCAAGGGATTTTTTATTATTGAACAACAAGGAAAAACCTTAAACAACCAAAATCCTAATCCCAGGAGATGGAATGCCAAGAGTTTGTGGGTCCCTTTGGGGTTAGTTAGGCAGCCAACTTCCCGACATCGTAACTTGGTCATATTATCTCCATTTGGCATGTACGATACGTCGTTGGAAATATATCTCCAAGCACTACAAGACTTTCCATAGGCCCTTTCATATGGCTGTGGGCCTATTGTGGACCTCAAAAAACACCATTTAGGGGTCAAAACTACTCTGGAAGTTCAAGACCTGAAAAACTGTGAAACATAGTAAATGCTTCTATAAACAAGAAAACTAATGAAACTAACTTGAAGTCTAGGTGGAATAGGCAGGTGGCCACCAATACCCACCGGGATCATGTACTTAGTCATTATATTTCTTCTACCGGGATACAAGCTGATCCAACAAAAATTGAGGTAATATTAAAAATTCCCTCTCCAAAATCACTGAAATAGGTACTTATCTTTTTAGCACATGCCAATTATTTCCATCATTTTATCGATTTTTTTCTAAACTTGCATCTCATTTACTTTTTCTACTCTCAAAGACAAGAAATTTATATGTACTAGCAAATGCCAAAATGCTTCTATAGTTCGAAAAAAGTGCGTATATGAAGCTTCTATGTCATGAGGACCTAATTGGACCTTATCATTCCATATTTCTGCATATGCCTCTGGCACTACTATTGGAGCCATATTGGGATAGCAGGAGTCTTAACACCATAAAATCATACACATGTTTGCACAATCCAGAAGATGTTAAAAGATGTCCAGCAGAATACACAAGTGAAGATTTGCCAGCGAAAGACATCATGAAGTTTAAAAAATTTAATTTCTCCTAAGTTCCAAAGTTTATAAAGTTTAAAAATTGAACGCTTTGTGGCTATTTTTTCGATAGTCGTGCATTGCATGGAATTGTATTCGAAAGCCGCATGGTCTAGAAAATGGTTGACTTAGCGAATTCGAGACCACTTCACACACTTGGAGGCGATTCCCTGGCAAGATCTCAGTCCAGGACAACCGAATTCGAGTTGCCCTGAAGATATGTAGCCCTCAATGTAATCATCTTGTCCTACTCACGAGTCATTTTAATTCATGAACCAAGAGAGGGAAGATAGATTCAAAAATTATATATAAATAGGCCATGGGAGAATGAAAATAAGAGACAATGTTATGTTGGCCAAATAAGAGACATTCATTGTTGAAACCAAATAAAGTAAGAGCACTAGAATGTTGGTCATATTTCTTCTAAGCAATCCATCATCTTAGTGAGAGGAGAAGTGTCCACCATTGAGAGAGTCTCCATACTTCTTTGAGGGAGAGGAGAAGCTTGCAAAGATATTGAGGAAAATAACCTCCTTGTTAGGATTTTTTAGCACCATAGCTCAAAGAATTATCTTCAAGTGTTTAATATTCATCTATTGTATTCAATTTCTATAACCAACAATCAATAGAGGGAGTTTTTCCATTATTTGTTGACTTGTTTCCCCCATTGAGCATTGTTTGTGTATTTATCTCTTTGTTTTCATTTATGTTTGTGTGTGCATTGTTTTCACTATTTACAATGCTTTGTTTATCTAAGTATGTTCAATAATAACATCAACTTTGTCTGTGTTCCTTTGCAGGGAACAACCAATTGATAAGGAAGTGTCTTTTGATACACCATTGCCACAAAAACACTACCACAAAATTGGAAACCATAATGTTGTATTTTCTTTAATCTAAAGGTTGTGTTTGCAGGATCTTCTCTCTGCATAGTCGACCTACAAGGTGTTCAATACCTCTCTGGAAGTTTTGCAGGACCCTGTGAACCTATGGTGGGCCGAGAAACTTGTTAATTTATAATTTCCAGTCGACGCTTATTCTCATATAGACGTGCACTCCACAACGTTTCCTCTAACGGACGCGTCGTCGCATTTGTGCATCGTGAAACCCATGCAGTTTTCTTGAAAGCAAAAAATACCTTGTAATTTCACATTTTTCAGGTGATTGGCAGCCTTTAGTGAATTGCCTTCACCTCTGCAATTTTTTTACAGTCATTTTAGATTGCTTAGTTGCTTTACTAATCACAATTAGTAGAGTAATTAGATTATCTTTGCTTTTTGTTCACAATCTTCACATAACTTAATTAGTAAAGGAGTAAGTGGCCCGTCATCTAAAAATATTGTTACTAACCAAAGCATTCATTTCTTTCATTTTATGGGACTAGGAGAAAGTGTTATTACAGAAAGTAAGTAATCTCTACTTCCCTTGCATCTCTTAGATGAACCTGGGCTTGCATATGAAAACTTTCTTAAAGCATTTGAATTTCCATCTCCCTGTTTTGAAATTCACATAGTGTAATAGGAAAAAGAGTAAGCAACCCATTATCCGCATATCACTTCTTTTTCATGCAAGGAACAATTGAAATCTAGTATAAGTAGGGGAATATTGGAACGAATCACTGAATATCCACATCTTCTCACACTTTACATGCTCACTTCATCACTTGCACACAATTACACACCACACACTAAGCTTCTATAAAATTTGTATTAGAAGGCATCCAATTTCTGGAGCTTTTGATACTTAGTTTATTTTATCTTACATATCACACCCTAAAGAAAAGTAAGACCCTTAAAAGAAACCATAACTTGAACCAACTAAATTCCCCACAGGGGCCACCAAAAAATTTATAGTTTAGGTTAGGACCATTGGGGGTAGGCATCCCATAATCCTTCATGGTCATGTTACATATTTGAAACATAGCAGTTGAATTTTTAGGGAGCTTAAAATCCTTCAATCATCCCACAGAAAATAATACCTGAGCATGGCAGAGACCTAATTCAGAGGGGGTTCGTCTTAGATCCAGTGTGTGCGGTACTCTTTGGGGCTACCTGACCCATCTAGTGCTCGGTACTGGTAACTGACTACCAAGAAGCTAAAGATTCAAATGCTCATGTGGGATGAAGGTACTTTAGTGGCAAAAATCTAGGGCATCCTTTCCCTATAGGTGATGATGCGACAAAAATTGAGCCTCATTTCCATTACCGTTGTTGATTCTTTCGTTGCTGGAAGGCGTCGCCAGTTCTTTCGGAACATTTCCCCAGGACCCATTAGAAGATATCTATGTAAGGCCTAGTTACTTTGAGAGTGGAAAGGATGAATAGGTCTTCTTAGGATCTTTTTTCACATGAAAAAACAAACGAAAACCATTTTTTGTTTGATTGATCACATAGGCTAAAGTTAAAGGGAAAGTAATCTTTTTATTTTCTGCTTTGTTTTATGTATGTGATTTATTTTCTTTCAAGAATAATCTCCTTCCCTCACCATATACAAAGTAGGACACACTCTAAATCGACACCATAGGGGACCCCACAGCTCCCTATCAATCTATACGCTTCTTAAATGTCCCCCCATTACTGGGAGGTGTGTCAACACTCCTGCCATTTAGGCATAGAGGACGTCACATAGCCACCATTATAGGATATTGTTGAAAATGGCAACAAGAAATTCTAAAAATAGAAGTGCTAAAAATAGCACAGATATAAATAGCAATTCAGGTACCAATGCTGGACTGAGCAACAAGGAATGAAAAATGGAAGTGCTAAAAATAGCATTGCTATTTTTAGCAGTTCGGGATAGATTCCTATTTTAGTTAGTCCCTGAACTAAAATAGTGAAGTAAAATTTGAATTTGATCTTAGCAGTTGTTTGTAAAATAATTAATTAATTCATCTTGAGTTAATTATTTAAGGAATATCAAACATGAAGTCTATGTGAGGACATGCAACAGTTTCTCCATTAATTGAGGAATTTATCCATCAGTTAAAGAGATAAGGATGAGTTGTAATATTGAGTTGTAATTAGTTGGCTCAATTAACTGAGTCAAGTCTAGTTAGATTAATTCAAACAGTTTTTTGAATTAATTGTGAGTTCAGTTAGTTAATGCTTGCATGCATGTAACTGTTGCACTTCAGATAACTGAATATTCTCTCATAAATAACTCATGCATGTCAGTTCAGATAGAGACCTAGTTGAGATCAGAGGAGGGACAGTGTACTATCAGTTGGATGGATTTTTCCTATAAAGGAAACTCATCTATGCAGAAGGATTTATCTCCTTCAGGATTGCGCAGTTACTACTAGGCCAAGTGAGCAGTGTGAGGTGGGAATTCACATGTGTGGAAGCACTAGACCCCAAGAAAAATTGCGCAAGGAAATAGGAGGCTTGGAGGGTAGAGGAGAAGGTTGTGAGAGGCCTTTGACTGTCTATGAGTAGCAGAGGGATTATACTGAGAGCTGGTTGGATTCCAAGCTAAGGCTTTGTGTAATTCTGTGACTATTTTCCACTTGTATGATAATACAGAGTTGGGGTTTTAGGCGAAGGCTTTCCCCAGGTTATTTCTTCTGTGTTATGTTTGATTGCTTCTCATTCTCAGTTATATCTATTCTTGTTTGATACTGCTCAATTCGATTAAGCTTCCGCAAAGTGTTGTAGAAGTAGATCTTGTATTGTGTTTTAGTATATTGCATAATCTGTTGATCTACAGTAGGAATTTGTACATGGTATCAGAGCAAAGGTGATCAAGGTGAAGAAAAGTATACAAGAAGGAGAGTTTGAAGGTTGTGGTTCCTGAATATAGAAATCGAGTTCTTATCACATCTCAATTTCACCAATGGTGTTCAACGGTTTAAGACTCAAGTATGCCCTTGATGGTAGCTCGAATTATATAGCCTAGAAGGATCGCATGGAGGCAGTATTAGAGGATAACGGTCTAAAGGACTTCATTGATCAAGAAGTCCCCAAGCCGATTGATGCTACTCAACTGGCAGAATGGAAGAAATGTGTGGCTAGAGCAAGGAGAATCCTCCTGGAGGGAGTTCGAGACCACATTGTCTCGAGCCTCCATGGGAAGGAGACACCATTTTTGATGTGGAAAACATTGAAAGATCTATATCAGAACAGCAACGATCAGAGGAAGTTGGCACTAAAAGACAAGCTTCGTAAGATCAAGTGTGAAAAGGGCGACACGATCTCTACATATCTGAACAAGCTCACCATCTACAGGGATGAGCTTGGAAGTGTAGTGATCACGACCGCTAATGATGACATGGTGAGTCTTGCACTCCTCGGTTTTCCTAAGAGCTGGCATAGCTACCAAGACTCTGTTAATGGAAGAGAAAAACTACCAGATTGGTAACAACTTTGGTCGGATCTGATGCAGGAGGAGATAAGAAGAAGCACCAGAGATGGATCTTCTTTATCCAAGGAGGATGAAGAAAATTGTGCCTTAGCGAGTAAGGCAAAGAAAGGGAAGGAGAAGGATTCTCATCCCAAATCGAGTTCTTCCCATGGTGGGAAGAAGTTTGACAAATCGAAAGTGCGATGCTTTCATTTTCATAAGGTGGGCTATTTTGCTACAAATTGTCTACTGAGGAAATCCAAGAAGGGATCCGTGGAAGGATCAAAAGGTGAGGCACTGGCCTCATAGTTCGAGTTGGATTTGACACTTTTCGTATGCATGGTATCATCCATGGTGGGAAGTGGTTGGTTTCTTGACAGTGGAGCTTCTTTCCACATGATCGACGACAAGAGTTTGTTCAGTACCTTAGAGGAGAAGGATCTCCAGATGTAGATCGTGATGGGTAATGATGAAAAGTATAGTGTCTCAGGTGTAGGCATAGTTGTTTTTCAGAGGGAGCATGGAGCTCGCATTACCTTGACCGATGTCAAGTATGTACCAGGACTGAAGAAAAATTTGGTGTCGATCGCAATGCTGGAAGACAGAGGCTATGATGTAGTCTTCAGTAAGGGAAAGGTTTTCCTTCGACACATCACCACGAGACAGGTGAAGCAGATCAGTTCACGAGTCAAGAACCTGTATGCTCTTGAGGTTCAAGATGCATGCAAAGCCTTGAGGAGCAAGGCAACTAATGGATACTTCATGGTTGAGAGGGAGAGTACATTACCTCTCAACATGTAGCCACAGGAGAAGTCTCAGACGATTGTGGAGGAGCCACAATTGGTGAAGCAGCTTTAGGAGTTTGTGGAGCAGCCACAACTAGAGAAGCCGAGAGGAGACCGAGTGGAGGCATCCACTCATGCAGAGACCTCCAATAGGGGGAAATTTCGAGCCAAGTGGGAAGAGGGATCACATGCATCCATACCTCCAGGTTGGAGGTGGGGCGATGTGGAGTGATCGTCCCAAGAAGGCCAGAATAGGGGCAGGATCATTGAGGTACCCAACCTCTTTGATTAGACCTTGCTACGGGAGCCCCAACGAGGAGTAGCAGGACTGGCTAATTGGGTAGAATCAGATGCGGATGGAGCGACAGAGAGAGCTACAGTGCAGGAATCCCAAGACAGTGCAGAGCTAGCAGGCTGCAGCGATGCGAGAGGCACAGGAGCGTTGCACCAGTGCAAGATGACACAGAGAGGTGTGCAACGGTGAGAAATGCATGGAGTGTTGCAGTAGCTCAAAGGTCAGGGAGGGAGCACTTGTCAGCAACAGAGAGAGCTTCAGCATCAAAGTATGTTTCTAGCCCAACAGAGAGGTCAGTTGGGAGTTTTTTTTGTTTCTAGAGTTGCTGGAGCGTCCACACTTGGAAGAAGTGTTGCATGCAGAACATTCCAAAGGTTCAGGATCGGGTTCGAGTTGAAGCCTTTCTTGTTGAGAGGGAGTGTTGAAAATGGCAACAAGAAATGATAAAAATAGAAGTGCTAAAAATAGCACTGCTATAAATAGAAGTTCAAGTACCATTGTTGGACTGAGCAACAAGAAATGAAAAATGGAAGTGCTAAAAATAACATTGCTATTTTTAGCAGTTCGGGATAGATTCCTATTTTAGTTAGTCCCTGAACTAAAATAATGAAGTAAAATTCGAATTTGATCTTAGCAGTTGTTTGTAAAATAATTAATTAATTCATCTTGAGTTAATTACTTAAGGAAAATAAAAAATGAAGTCTATGCGGGGACATGCAACAGTTTCTCCATTAATTGAGGAATTTATTCATCAGTTAAAGAGATAAGGATGAGTTGTAATTAGTTGGCTCAGTTAACTGAGTCAAGTCCAGTTAGATTAATTCAAACAGTTTGTTGAATTAATTGTGAGTTCAGTTAGTTAATGCTTGCATGCATGTAACTGCTGCACTTCAGATAACTGAATATTCTCTCATAAATAACTCATGCATGTCAGTTTAGACAGAGACCCAGTTGATAACAGAGGAGGGAGAGTGTACAATCAGTTGGATGGATTTTTCCTATAAAGGAAACTCATCTATGCAGAAGGATTTATCTCCTTAGGGATTGCACAGTTACTACTGGGCCAAGTGAGCAGTGTGAGGTGGGAATTCACATGTGTGGAAGCACTGGACCACAAGAAAAATTGCGCAAGGAAATAGGAGGCTTGGAGGGCAAAGGAGAAGGTTGTGAGAGGCCTTTGACTGTCTATGAGCAGCAGAGGGATTATACTGAGAGCTGGTCGGCTTCCAAGCTAAGGCTTTGTGCAATTATGTGACTATTTTCCACTTTTATGATAATACAAAGTTGGGGTTTTAGGCTGAGGCTTTCCCCAAGTTATTTCTTCTGTGTTATGTGTGATTGCTTCTCATTCTCAGTTATATTTTTTATTTTTTGATACTGCTCAATTCGATTAAGCTTCCGCAAAGTGTTGTTGTTGGCTTATATGGGCTTGACCCAGGTTCAGAAGAGTTATTTAGCCAAACAAATCTCGTAGCTACTGGCCCTTTCGGCAACAGCCTGCGGAGCACGGACTGAGGTCTCACCCAAGGTGGCAGGGGAGGGTGCTGGAACTAGGTTTCCGCACCCTTGGGATATCTTGATGGGGTCTGGAGAGCTCGCGCATCGTTCTATGGCTTCGCGCCACTCTACTCCCGCGTAGATCCGGAACAGGGCAATTCCGTAATACTTATTATTTAATGAGTTGCTATAGATCATATCTACTTGTTACGGTCTTTAAGCAAACATTTAATAGAGATAACCAGTGCGCGCACTCAAAAGAGATATAGATTTGCATATAACATATGCATAAGCATACAGATCAAACAGAAATATCAACCGTAAATTAACCGGATCCACAATATTCCAGATTCAACACAGTATTTCGGAACCAACTTATCTTTATTCAACTCTTCCGTCAATACAAGCAGATCTGCCTTGCGCACTTAGCTGCAGGGGTCCGCGCACACAACTGCGGACTCTACTAGGCCTCTGCGCACATAGCTGTAGAGCCTCTATCTGCCCACCAATACCCTTGAATCGAACTTACAGACGCTCCAAAACTTCTTGCCTCATAAACCCATTACAATTCAGATCAATAATGCATATCAAAAACTAACTACCTCTTAACCCTAGAGCCTTGCTCTATTTATACATTTCCATGGTCCGCGGACAATGGGCTGGTCGACTCACTTTACATTATTTTCGGGCAGACAAACCTTTGACTTGACTCATTACACTTCGCGCTCCGCGCATCCCGCGAAGTCTTTACCATATTTTTACCCAAAATTGTGGGCTTTGAGCCCCAAAACCGTTACGCGGGGCTTCTGCTACCCAACAGTCCCCCAACACAATCATCATGACTTGTCCCGAGTCACTTGGTCGGCACGGTAATCTTTGCGCGGAGGTTAGTCAGCAATTTATGCGCGTTGCGCGTGCTTTCAACAAACTCTGCCGCTATCCTCTGTACCTATTCTAAGCGAGCCGCTGATGCATCCGTATCACTTGAAATTGCCTGTTCGGGATCACCTACTGCCTGCATGTGCGCTAACTTGCCTTCGATGGTTGTAGAGACCGCGAATGCTTCAGCGAGCCAGGGTTGGATGCGTTCTTTTAGCACTACCTCCTGTTGCCAAACGACGTCAACTTGTGCCTTAAGAGCGTGGGCGTCCTTCATTTTGGCCAATCGTTGTGTGATAGCGACCGTTTGTGTAGCCCCTCGGACTGTGTCATAAGCCTGCTGCAACTCCCGCGCTTTGGTTTCTACTTGCTGTATGGTTGGGTCTTCCTAGAGGGAGGTGAGCATAAGGAGGGACTAATCTAACAGTCCCGAGAAATCTTGGACAACGCGCTTTATCATTTCCAGTCCGGCTTGAATTTCGCCGCGATGCCATTCTCGAACTTCCGGAGGTGTGGGCGGCTGCGCCTTTAGTCTTAGCTCTGCAATTTGTAAATTTAACTCCCACTGAGCCTTCGCGGCCTCCTCCTGGGCCGTACGGAATCCTGCAGCCATGTGATGAATCTTGGCAGTTGTTGGAAGGTCCACGGGGATAGCTAGCTCCAGTACCTTGCTGCAAGCCTCTGTCACGGCCTGTTCCACTTCCTGGTAGTGTGCGACCAAGTCATCATGCTGGAGAGTGACCTGTTCCAAATTTGCCTTGTGCTCCGTCAAGGTTTTGAGGGTGCGGCTGTCCCTGGTACGAAGCTCATTAGTTACCCCATCCTATAGTTGGTATAGTGTTTCTCTTGGAAGGGCGGCCAGATTCAATCCCCAACTACGCTCTTCACCTGCGACTTCTTCTAGGACAGCGCCTGCTGGCAACGCTAAGGTGTTCATTATGTGAGTGCACACCATCTGCTCGACTGCGGCTGTGTCCTCTGCTAGGTTTAGGATGACCCCGCCTAGGGGTCACACCTATAATGCCTGCAACTGCGCTTGGATCTCCCCCAACATAGTTGTCTGCTCTGTGATTAGCTCTGCCAACTCACCGGTAGGGACATTGCTCGCTGGCTGGCTGCTGTCAATAAACTCTTTCTCCAAAGCCTTCGCTGTTTTGGACTTTTTGTGTGTGTGCGGCGATTCCTGACCATGCGGCCGCTTGACTTGGGTCGATTCTGTAAGATGGTCCATGTGTTCCTGTGTCTCCATTTCCCTTTGCGTGTCCTGTTCCAAGGCCATTTCCTGATCTGTCGGGGTCTCTTCGGCTATCAGTTCCTTGGTTGCCTCCTGCTGCGAAGCTGCCTTTTGTCCCTATCGTGTCTTTTCTGCCAATTGAGTGAGTCGCTGCTGGAGTTCCTTTTTCCACTGTTGTGCTGCCATTTTTCCAGGACAACCTTATCTGGGGCGCGCCACTCTGGAGGCCATGTTGCTAATACCTCGTAAATGGCATCGTCTGTTGCAATGAACGGAAGTGTGACCCATGCTCACTTTGGATCCTTTCGTGCCCGGATATATAAGTGATGCATGTCTGCTTTGAACTCGGCCGTGCTTTGGAAATTGTTGTATATCGTTGGAGACATCCGTGGTCTGCGAGCGATCCGTGTCCGGATACTCCCTTCCATGAAGGTCCAAAAAACCTTGATTTCAAAAACCCTCGTTGCGTCCTTTGTAGCCCAGAGCGAAGTATACCACACTGCTTCAGGTAGGTTGTCCTCAATGCTGGGAAACTGGCTACCCTGCGGCAGTTCTCCTGCAACCAGAAGGATTGATAGTAGCAACCATGCATAATGAAATGTCTTACCTTTGTCTTATGCTTCCTGACAATTTGTCAAAAATTCGTCGCATAAAAATTGTGCCCAGTTGAACTGAACCCCTTCTGCGCACTGCTCCGCAAGCGCAATGACAGGAGCTGGCACCTCATCTGCGCGACACTTCCTCATGAGTTTATTGGCTAGTAGCTAAGTGGCAACTCGCACTGCGCAATTGTTGATGCTTGCTATTACATACCCACGCTTTCCTTTTTCCAGCTGATATTTAGCCTTCATTGTTTCTGCGAGGCCCACCTCGCTACTTGTTCCAGCTATGTCTGTGGGGTCGTTCCCTTTAACTGGCAGGTGCGTAATTCGGTGGACTAAATCGGCTGTGATCGGAATCGGCTCCTCCAACCAGAGATACCCATCATGTATCAGACAGAGCAACTATCGGATCACAAATATGGTGATGGTCGCGTGGTGATAGTGGGGTATCCACCTCAGATTGAGTAAGCCCGCCTTTTCCACACCTAGTAGCCATTTCCGCAGTAGTAACTTGTCTGTGGCCAATTGGGGGAACTTGTCGCTGTCCGCTAGATCCCAATCTTCGAACTTGATACTTGGTATGCGGCCCAGCGGCAAACCATCAAACCTTATCTCATCTGGGAGAAGCGAGGTCTGTAGTGTACTCTTTGCAGCGTCCAGGTCCTTTAATATTTTGGTCGTCCCATTCCACAGAGAGACATATGGGGGTAATGAAGGGATTTGGAACACATCTTCTTCTTCCTCATCCTATGCCTCAATCTGGTCAATCAGGGCTTGTAAATCTTCATCGTCCTCGGTGGGTTCGGTGGTGACTGCTTTTCCCTTTTCGACTGCTGACCTTTTGTTGAATCTCGGTGAGACCCTGACTGTCCCTATCGTCTGCTTGTTTTTCTTGGGTCGCGGTGTGCATGGGGACTTTGGAACCTCGGGGGCCTGAGTCATGTCATCTGGCTCTTCTTGAGTTGAATGCAGTTCCTCCGCGAACCATGCTCGTGTTCTGGCCATGGTACTCATGGGGTGCCTGGTAGCCAAGTGTTTGCTGTTCTTCACTGGTTCAAATCGCAAATATCCCAGTGCCATCCACAGGTTGTTAGAGGAGCACGTAACTTTGAATAGATCCCTTCCCTCCACTTTCAGTTTAGTACCAGTGTCTAGGCGGCAGATCTTTTTGGATCTTACTCGGAACTCCCGTCTTAATGGCCCGCCGCCTGCTCCTCCCTGCCATAACTTAAATTTCTTGTCAGGAACAGTGGTGTTAACGGTCACCTTTTGACCTTTCCTCGTGGTAGCATAGCACTCCAGGTGCAGCCGTGATCTTGCGGACCAAATGACTATGTACAGAACCTGTTTTCGGCACCATCTTCCCGCAAACTTGTTTATAGTCCCGCACCTTCTTTCAACTGCTTGGGGCGCTAAGACTGTGCTGTCTATAGCTAGTCAGGTGGTCGCACCCCAGGTGCGATGTCTCAATTTTCCTGCTAGCCCGGGCTGCAAGCACCTTTCGCGTGCCTTTGGAGCTTTTATTTCTTCGCGCGCAGCTGTGTGGGGTGTATCTTTTCGTAGGTGCGGGCGTAGCCATGATAGAAAGATCGCGGCCTGACCGGGCCTAGTTCCCTCCTTTGTTGACGCCCTCGACCGACGTGGGTGTCGCTACTTGTCATCCTGCTGATTCCCTCCTCTATTAGCGCGCTTTTCTTTCATAGTCGCGTCCATAGTTGATTGATTTCGCGAGGCCGGCTGTTACCCCGCTGTTTCTGGGTGTCCTTCTGCCTTCTAATATAGGCTCGTTGAACCCGCGGTATCTGCAACTCCCCATTGGGTAGCTTTATCGAGCGGACACTATGTGTGCTTCCCCCTAGTCCCCTCCTGACTTTGTCGCAGACTGCTGGCGAACCGGATTGCTGGGGTGACTTCGGGCTTCTGACTTTAATCTGGTTGGGTGTCTACACACCATACACCTGCAGCCTATGCTGGCGATGGATGCTTACCCCGTTTTTCCCTCCAACCCGTGCGTGCACCTACCTTCGACATCCGCACCACTTCCGCCGCATCTTTGGGCATGTACCCCTTCCTGAAGCAATTTTCGTGCGCGGTGCCTCCGCAGATACTTCCGGCGGATTTTGTCTCGGCTTCGTCGCTTCACATTGGTCGACTGGTTCCTTTGCTTTCGTGGCAACCTCACCAACTGGCCGCTCCCTTGCCTCTATTGTTACACGGCGTAGTGATCTAACCATCTTGTTACAATTTAGTGTCGTTACCTCATGTAATCGGTTCTGCCATCGCTCAATCTCTTCATCTGAGTCCGACGTGCAGGAACTATCACGGTCCCATGAGATTCTTCCGTCTGCTGTCGGATTCACCCAGTCCTGATCTTGCGCTGTGATCTGGTAGATACAGTCCAATTCACCGTCACTGTCCTCGTCGCGCACTGGCTCAGTATAGCGCGCCCCTTCAGCTGGGTCCAACGGAACCACTACGTGGAGAGATTTCTTTTCGAATATCATTTTTCATTTCTTTAGATTGATGACTCCATTCATATCCGTTGCCCAGTCTATCCCTAACAATGCAAGATATGGGTTACTGTCATCCACAATTTCTATGACCTCAAAATCAGTTTGTGTGCTTGCACCGTCGATGTCTACTGTAACTCCTTGCAGTCTTCCCATGGGCAGGATCTTTTGTTGGTTCGCCATCCACAACTGGATAGGGGACCATTGTAGTGCGGGCCTGCCCATGCGCTCCCAGGTCTGTTTAGGTAGGACATTCGCGTCTGACCCCAAATCCAGAATGACCTGATCCATCTCATAGTCCCCAATCTGGGCAGTCAATCGCATTTCCCGTTCGGTGCGCAATGCATGCTTGCCTAGCTTCCAGACCATTCGAGGTTCATCCGCTCCTGCGCACCTAGTTATCAATTCTTACAGCCCCTTCACCGCTTTAGCATCCCGTAGTAACTTCATGCATGTCTCTAAGAAGGTGGTTAGCATAGAAGTATCCTTCTCCGGCTCCATTTGATCCGAAGTAGAAGCTTCCGCGAAGCTCTTCTTAGCTTCCATAAATGTTTCCTTTGCACGCTCCAAATCAAATTCCAGTTGTTTTGTGGGGGCCTTACGAACCCATGCATCCTCCTCTGGCTTCTTCCCCTTATCTTCCCCTGTAGTTGTGCCACTTCTGAGCATCATATTCACGTTAGGGTCTTCCTCGCGCGGTTCAGCCTTCATCATTTGGATGTTCTGAGTGGGGGTAGCCGGAAGCACCCCTTTTTCCCGCATCTGAGCAATTAGCGTGGGGCAATCAACTACTTTGTGGTCAAATTGGTAATAGTACGGGCAACAGGCTCTGGTCGGGTTCATGCAATCACGCGCGTAGTGCCCCGGTCCTCCACAATTATAGCAGATTAATTGTCCCCGTCCGCGTCTGGGTCCCATTCCCCCGCGCCCCCATCCGCGTCCTTGGAATCCTCCTTGCGCGATTGCTGCGGCGGGATCCTGCCCATGCGCCTCCATCTGCATCCTGTAAGCAGGTGTTCGATCCATCAACATCTCGTAACTACGACAATTTCTTTCATCATGGCCCACCGTCCTATAGAAGTTGCAAAATAATTGTTGAGGGGGGGGGGGTTGTCTTAGGTTCTGCAATAGATGACAATTGTCCGTGGCATGCTTTCCTCCCACCTGGCAGATTGTGCACCAGAGTGCGGGTGCCACGCTTGGCCCTGCTTGTACCTCTGGTCGCAACAATATTGGTCCCCCCGCTGCCATATAGTTCGCAAAAACCAGATAGTGATCCTTATCGTGGCCCTGGCCCTTACATCTGATACACCACACTGCTTTGCGCACTTCTGGCTGAGGCGCTTGTCCTTGTTTCAAACTTCGTATTTCCAGACATACGTTTTGTATTTGTGCGTGGATTTGTTGAACTCCCAACCCTGGATCCTATATTGGAGTTTCGTGCAACCTCATTGTGGTCTCTAATGCTTCAGCTTGGGTTGAGATCTTTTGTTGTGATAGCGTCGTCCTCAAATGTGGTGTCAAAGACGCCACAAACCACACGCAGTGTTGCGCATCCGTCAATGTCATGTTAGCCTCGCGGATGGTGCTTTTCAATCTCTGATCCAGATCCCACGGGGTTTCACCAGGTAACATCGCGATCTCCTTGAACCCAATAACCGACTGTGCCTCTGATTTTGGTCGACCAAATTCTTTGTTTAATGCGTCCTGGATTGCCGCTATTCCCACATTCGGATGATCGCTTGAGTACTTTATATACCACATCAACGCGCAGTCTTGCAGTGTGCTAACCAGAGTAGCCTTTTTTATGTTATCATCTATTATGCCTTGGGCTTCCCATACAGCCCTTACCACAAACCAGAACTGACTTGGTTCCTCATTTCCTATGCCCCTAAATACCGGCAACTTGACTGCGCTCGCCATCCCAACCTTCGGTGGTGGCGGAGGTGGGGGTGGGGTCGGTGTAGATGGATTTGATGTCGGTGAAGTAGGTGGTGGCGTGGACGGAGGTGGTATCAGTGGAAAGCGCCCCTTAATCAACCGGACTGCACTTCTTGGAGAGAACCCTGCGAGTTCCTCCTCGCTCTCTCGTGAAATAGAAATCAGAGGACTATTCTCTAATCCTTCGGTTCCTCGATAACCTCTTCCGCTCCACGTTACGCAAGACATCAATAACGGTGCATAATCCGTTTTTCACACAACAACATTTTAATCCAAGTGTTCAACGATTTGATATACTTACCTCGCGGTCCTTGGAGAAAGCGCCTTTCTGCTTCACTATAACTCACAGTGGTGTTTGTCGCGAACTCAGTGATAAAACCTCCTATTACCTGATCCAACCAGTGATCTACTGCGCGCGTGATTTTATCTTCTGATGCTTCTAGCTGGCGCACCAATTATGGAGTCCACACAATAGGTTGATCTAATTTGCACCTCCCCACGTTGTCGGCTAACCTCACGATCCACTCGTACAACTCTATCAGGAATGTCGCGAAGAAGATCTCGTGGATATCTATGTATATGTATCGATCCAACCACTCTTCCTCTGATATCCGCGGGTTTTTGTTTTCCTGAACCACAAATTCGTGAAGCTTCTGATCCAACCTGTCTTCAAGCTCTTTCTTTGTAGGGTTCCAGTGTTCTGACATCAGACATCCCTTAGGCAAATCCCAGTCCTGGCAACAGAACCATTTGTTGGCTTATATGGGCTTGACCCAGGTTCAGAAGAGTTATTTAACCAAACAAATCCCGTAGCTATCGGCCCTTTCGGCAACAACCCGCGGAGCGCGGACTAAGGTCTCACTCGAGGTAGCAGGGGAGGGTGCTGGAACCAGGTTTCCGCACCCTTGGGATGTCTTGATGGGGCCTGGATAGCTCGCGCACCGTTCTATGGCTTCGCGCCACTCTGCTCCCGCGTAGATCCGGAACAGGGCAATTCCTTAATACTTATTATTTAATGAGTTGTTATAGATCAGATCTACTTGTTACGGTCTTTAAGCAAACATTTAATAGAGATAACCAGTGCGCGCACTCAAAAGAGATATAGATTTGCATATAACATATGCATAAGCATACATATCAAACAAAAATATCAACCGTGAATTAACCAAATCCACAATATTCCAAATTCAACACAGTATTTCGGAACCAACTTATCTTTATTCAACTCTTCCGTCAATACAACCAGATCTGCCTTGCACACTCAGCTGCAGGGGTCCGTGCACACAGCTGCGGACTCTACCAAGCCTCTGCGCACACAACTGCAGAGCCTCTATCTACCCACCAATACCCTTGACTTGAACTTATAGACGCTCCAAAACTTCTTGCCTCATAAACCCATTACAATTCAGATCAATAATGCATATCAAAAACTAACTACCTCCTAACCCTAGAGCCTTGCTCTATTTATACATTTCCATGGTCCGTGGACCATGGGCAGGCTGACTCACTTTACATTATTTTCGGGCAGACAACCCTTTGACTTGACTCATTACACTTCACGCTCCGTGCATCCCGCGGAGTCTTTACCATATTTTTACCCAAAATTGCAGGCTTTGAGCCCCAAAACCGTTACGTGGGGCTTCTGCTACCCAACAGTTGTAGAAGTAGATCATGTATTGTGTTTTAGTATATTGTATAATCTGTTGATCTACAGTGGGAATTTCTACAGATATTACTTTATTGGTGCATATTTTCTCGGGACCCCTCCCCGTCAAAGCACACCCTTCACAACCCCGTAAGGGTCCCCACACGCTATCCCTTTGGGGAGACGAAATACCACTCCTCTAGACAATCTGCGAGACACCCATCGAGGTAGTTCTTCTAACACTTCCCCACAAAGGAACCCTTTACATATAGCTATCCAAAAACATTTCGCAAGGGTGGATAACTCGCAGATCCCATTCTTAGCTTCTTTAATCCTGCTAGATTTAAGTAAGCTAACCAATGAACCGATCGCTCATAGCCAAAATTCGCCAGGGATGCCCACCAAGCTCCCTTCGGACATTCCAAAATTTGAAGGGAAATAGGGAGAAGACCCAGGAAACCATGTCATGAATTTTCACCTATGGTGTTCATCTAATAGTATCACAGATGATACTATTTGATTATGACTATTTCAACGCACCCTTGTTGGGCCTGCAACAAAATGGTACATTGATCAACCTTCTGCGTCACATGGAAACTTCAGCTCCCTAGCTACAACTTTCCTCACATTCTTCCAACTCTCGGTTCGTCATGATTCAGGCTTGGAACTCCTCACCCACTTCAAACAAACAACTACCCACATATCAGATCATATACATGAATGGAAGAAACACCATAGCTTGTGTAAAGCTTAGTTTGAAGAAATAATCCTTCTCGACTTGTTTTTTAGATTCTTGACATCAGAAATTTGAAAAGACGTGGAAACTTCATCCCCTTGTAACGAGGACGAAGCCATTAGTAAAGCTCAACAGTTGGAGCTTATATACACCTAGTCTAGATATATCTATCATGTGCTTCCAGATGCCCCACACTTGCAGAATTATGAAGAGACACTAGGCGCATCCAATGCCGCTAATGGATTGATTGGGTCCATAACCCAAAACCAACTCAGCAACACCTACGAGTACCATGGATACTCGTTTAGTGGCCAAGTATTTGATGATGTGCAAAACACACCATCACTGCAACATACAAGATACTACCATGGTAACCCACACCGATGCAGAATCTGGTTAGTAGGGTTAACCAATATCAGCCCCGACATGGAAGCTCATCTCCTCCCCCACAGGGAAACTAGTACGCCTCTAGGAATACGAACACAATGTACTCTTCCCAAAATCCATATACCAAGCAGGTACAAGGAAACCAGTATTCACCTTTCCCCGCATAACAATAGAATAACCTGCCAATGCAAAATAACACAAGGGTTAATCTAATGCAATCTTCTCTTGCTCAACAACAACAATCAGAGGAGCAGTTGAACCCAACTAACCCACCTATTGTTGCTAAGAGAAAACCAAAGGGAGAGCCTAAACAAGGGGGAAACAACCAGCAACAACCCCCGCGTGCAGTAGCAAGGGGCAATCTTAAACGGAATCAAAACTAGGAATCAACCAACAAGAACCCACATAATAAAAACAAGAATACAAGTCTATGAACTAATCATTCTTGTGCCATATGTGGGGAATATGGTCATTATACCCATCATTGTCCTCAACTCCCTGAGTTAAAAAGGATACAAGACAATAGGGGGCAAGGAGGGCAACAAACTGCAGTAATGCAAGACCCTTTCCCCCATCAGGGAGTGGTTAACACTCATCAACAATCATCCCATCCACATCCTTCTGGAGGGAACCCCATAATAATTCTAATCACGACATTTTCATGATAGGATAATATATTCTCCTGCAAATGCAAAATAGAAGTTATGAAGCTCCCCCAAAGCCCAACCCATCAACCTTGACTATGAAAATACCTACAGCGTCGTTGACCATTCCTTGACTTCCTATAGAACCTGTGCCAAATATGGTCAAAGGACCTTTACGCCGAGCATGACATAACTCAAAAGTTGCTCATAGCTGCAACATAGTCAATGACTTTAACACAATCACTGTCGACTATGTCAACATTAGAGGTCCTGCAAACATACCCAACCCAACTGAAAGCCTTACTTTTCTCTCTAGGCGCAATTGAATGGAAGATTCTCGCCTAATGGTCTTTGACTTGGATAAAGCTACCCCACAACTACCATCAGCCATTTCTTTCCAAATTCCAGTCTCAGCCCAAAACATAACCATCCATCGTTGCATTGTCGACAAAGGGGCATCCACATGGATAACCTCCAAATCTGTTTGGTAGAAACTGGGATCCCCCAAACTCAAGCCTTCTGACATCACGCTTAGAGCATACGACGGGTGCCCTTCAGCCCCCATTGGCCTATACCAAGGTGTGCTAGTCCAGTTGGTTGCAAAAACCAACATAGTTACCAATCAAATGGGAAAATTACTTAGTACCCTTTCTTTTTGAGGTAGCAAAAAATCACCCGATTTTGAAAAGTGGTGATTAAGAATAAACCCTTTTTTTGGAGCATATTTTTGGCACTTTAAATTTTCTTATGTATCAAGTATGAACATTTTTTTTAAATGTTAGTGATTTTCATGCTAATTTTGAAAAGTGTTGATGCAGCATCAACACATTTTTTTAGAGGGTTTATTTTTGACACTTTAAATTTTTTTATATATCAAGTATGAACATTTTTTTTAAATGTTAGTGATTTTCATGTTGATTTTGAAAAGTGTTAATGCAACATCAACCCTTTTTGTTTAGAGGGCTTATTTTTTACACTTTAAATTTTCTAATGTATTAAGTGTGGATATATTTTTTTAAATGTTGGTGATTTTCATGTTGGTAATAAAACATAAAAAATAAATAAATAAAACAAGACAAAAACAAAATCAAATATAAAAAAATATATTAAAAAGAAGAAAGAAAAACCCATAAAAATGTAAAAAAAAAAAACAAAAAAACAACATTAACTTGTAAGAAAAAACAAATTATATAAAACGCAAAATAAAATAAAAAATAAAAATAGAAATGAGAAATAATTTCAAAAAAAATAATATAAAGAAAAAGAATTAACAAAAAAAATCAAAATCAATTTTTTTAAGTTAAAAATAAAAATAAAAATAATTAAAAATAAATTATTAAAATACAAAAATTTAAATCAATTAAAATGAAAAAAATAACTTTTTTTTAGATAATAAGTAATTTCATAAATGTTAATATTATATTATATTTTTATCTTTGGGTATTCTAATTATTGATTTATTTATGGAATAGAAATAAGGTTAGTAGATATTATTAACTTGTTTTTATTTTGGTCAATTTATAAACAAAAATGGTTATTAAATAAATAATTTAATATTGTTAATAAATAATAAATAATTTCTTATAGGGTTATTATAATAATATTAATAAATAATTCTATTTCTATTAATCTATTTTATTTATTTATTTATGAAACATAAATAAGGTTATTTATATGATTTTAAATGTTTTTTTATATTTAAGTAAAAAAGTTGGTTATATATAATAATTTAGTATTATTAATAAATAATTTGTTATTTGTTATTATAATAATTTAAAGCACCTCTACGGTTCTAGGGTGCGGTTCTGTGGTTCTGAGGACTTCGATACAAATCTGGAAGAGCGAAGTTCTGTGGAACCCTATGCAGCGAAAATTCATGTTTGGGTACAGGAGAATCTGTCAGGGTGTTCACTAGTCTGTTGCGATTAAATCCTGTTCCAAAACAAGTGTCAGCCTCGGTGATGGGATCTGCTAGTAGAGAAGCCCTTGTAAGAAGTCGTTTATTGTACATTGTTTGCTCTATAGCTCAACTGACGTGATCTTTCAAGAACTGCGATAGGGAAAGGGCAGCAGTAAGCAGGCATGATTGCACCTCGACGACGGGCTCACATCTGTGGCATAGAAGCATATTGACTTGGATCTACGGCGGTGCCGGTCTGCGATTCCATTTTTGCGAAGAATAACAAGGTTCTACATTCATCTTTCCAGATCCAATCGAGTCTGCGGGCTGCGGTTCGATCCAATCCAGGGCACGTGCGTCTGCGGTCCAGCTTGCTGATATCAGGTGCACACATTCCTTATCTTTTTCTAATACATATCTGCTCATATATTTTCAAGTATGAATAATTCACCACAGCTACCAAAGATTACTAAAGGTAGACCTAGCACAGTTACTCTACAAATCCTTTATGAGTATATAGAGTCTTTAGAGAAATATAGAGAAGAAAGAGAAGTCAAGCTACAAATAGAGTTAGAAGCCATGCTGGAAAATAAATTCACATCTCTTGAAGACAAAATCCAAAAACAAATAGAAAATAAAATAGAACTATTGGAGAATAAAATGGAGGCAATGGAGACTAGGTTGCAGGTTATAGAAAAACAAAACCAAGATATGAACCAAACATCCCAGCAAGGAGATGTTGATACTTTAGAGAGTCTTAAAATGAAGGACATGATTAAAGAACTAGAAGAAAAAATTAATAGCCGCCTCACCCTAAATAGTGTGGCAGGTAAATTAGATATCAAACCAATTAAAGATGAAATGAAAAAATTGATAGAATTAGACCATGAGCGTAACAAAAGGGCCTTGAACCTTATAATATTTGGTTTGAAAGAGGAGGTAGACGATGATACTTTAGCCATAGCCCAAACAGAATTACATAATAGATTACAAATTGAAACAACGTGTCTCACAGAAGCAACAAGGTTGGGGAAACTAACTGAGAATAAAGGAAGGTTGATCCGAATAAAGGTGAGCTCTACTGACCATAAGTATGACATACTTAGTAAAACCTCAAGTCTAAAAGGAACGAGAATATTTATAAATGAAGATCTCATTCCAAAAGATCAAGCAAAATTAAGAAAAGAGGTTCAAAAGGTAAAGGAAGCTAGGAAGGAAGGAAAATGGGCAATAATCAGAAATATAAAAGCCATTATTCGAGATAGAAACCAAAAAGATAATAATAAATAGCAATTCAACATGCTCTGGGTTCTTTCTTTGAACTGTCGGGGCTTTCCATGGAACAAAGACCCCAAGCTAAGTTGGATCTCGAATGATGTTGATATTATTTTGCTTGTTGAAACTTGGGAGCACGAATAATCTAAGGTCCCTAACATAGATGGCTTTACATTATGGTCTACCTGGAACAAGCGATCCTCCCGTAGAGGCATTGGTGGTATAGCTTGTTACATTAAGAAGAACATCTTTCCCCATGCTAGGATTTATAAAAACAACCCTTACAACCAATATAGTTGGATAGAGATTACTAACATTAATGATAAAAAGACCTACATAGCAAACTGTTATTTCCCCCCCATCAATTCTAACTTCTATAAGAAACAGAATCTAGATAAAAATAGTCCTTACAATGGTTTAGAGAATGATATTTCTAGCCTAAGGAATGAAGGTAATATCCTTTTAATGGGTGAATTTAATGCTCGAACTTCAAGCAACCAAGCTATTCTTCTAAACAATCATCCCAACCCTAATCCTCTTTGGTTAGACGAAGACCTTACTTAGGCTAGCCAGTACAAAAGGAGCTCTGAAGACCTCAAGGAGAATTTGTTTGGGTCGGAGCTAGTCAAGCTCTGTAGTGCTCAGGATCTCATAATTTGCAACGGTCTAAAGAAGTGGCCCAATTCTAGCCAGATGATCTGCATCCAGGGGCTTGGTAGCAGCGTGGTAGAATATGTTATTTCCAATCTCCCTTTGTACAATGAAATAATAAATTTTGACATCTTAAACGACCATGAGCCTGACTCTAATCATAGGCCTTTACTTATAACTCTCAATTTTGGCATGCATAGAGATCCCATAGAAAATAATCCTTATAGATAAAAGAACTTAATCTTTGATATAAAAATAAAAAATAAAAAATAAAAAAAATAAAAAAATAAAATAAAATTCTCTTTCTAAATGAATTAATAACTAATTTGCTTCCTTTGTCTATTATAGACAACATAGAAGATGTCTATCATAATTTTACTACAACCCTCTCATATTCTATTAACAAATTCTCAATTGAAGTTTCAAGTAATAAAAGAAATAGAAAAACCAACCCATGGTATGACAAAGATTGTAAAAGTGCAAGGAGAGCAATTAAGGAAGCTGTTGATGAATCTCTTAAAATTGGCAAGACAAAAATATACAAAGCCCTAACTAAAAGGAAAAAAGGCAATATATTCGTAAAAGACAAGAGAATCTCTTACACCTCTCTAAGGTAGCTCCTAAGAAATTACGGAGGCAGATTCTAACTAAGAAAACTAAAGATAATAATAAAATTTCTTTACACGACTGGAATTCCTATCTTAAAAAGCTTTTTGAATCTCCAAATGTCACGGATAACTTTGAAACCCTTCTCACAATGAAAGAAGTTTTCTCATTAGAAGACATTGATTTTGGGGTTAATTGCTTCACTAATGGGAAAGCTAAGGACATTGAAGGTTACCAGGCGGAAATCTTAAAAATTGGAGGTCTTGTACTCATCCCCCACATCCACAAGCTTTTCAATCAAGCAGTCAAGTAAGGGTTCCCTAAACCATGGACTCAAAACCTCATTATCATTGTTTTTAAAAGTGGGGATACAAATAACCCCTCTAACTATCGGACAATTATGATTAGCCCTCTCCTAGCCAAGTTATATGGTATTATTTTCGAAAGGAAGTTGAGCATATGGCTTGAAAGTGAAGGTAAGCGGGCTAAAGGCCAAGTGGGTTTTACAAGGCAACACTAAACAACAGACCACCTCGTTACACTTAGGATCATTGTGGAGGAATGCTGCAATGATAAATCCAATCTCTTTTGTTGCTTTATGGACTTTAGAAAGACTTTCGATACGATTCCTAGAAACAACCTATGGAATAGATTAGAAGAGCTAAAGGTTCCTTTTGAGTTGACAAATGCCGCTATAAGGTTATACGAGAATGTAATTGCCAAGTTAAAGAGCAATGAGGGTTGGTCGAAAGATATTAAGTGTAATATCGGAGTTAAACAAGGTTGCCCCATCTCCCATACCCTATTTAGCATTTACATCGACAAGCTAGAAGGCTGTTTAGAGGAAGCAGGGTGTGTTGGCACAATCTTATCTGAGATAGTTGTCATCCTTCTTCTCTACACTAATGATATTGTTCTTCTCGCAAGGTGCCCATCTGATCTTGATAAGCAACTTAGACTTCTTAAGGATTTCTGCTCTACCATGGGTATGATTGTTAACACTGACAAAACAAAAGTTATGATTATCAAATCCAAGAAGGACACTTACGCTAATTTTATGTATGAAAATAGTAACTTGGAGGAGGTGTCTTCCTACAAGTACCTAGGAATTGATATTCATCACAAGCTCAACTAAAACTACAACATTGAGAAAATGATTAATGGGGGGTGGAAAGCTTATTTTGGTCTTGAAAATAGTTGTGAAATGACAAACCTCGTAATGTGGGATAGAAAGAAGTTCTTCTTTGAAACTTTAGTCACTCCTATTATCTTATATGGATGTGAGGTTTGCGGTTGTAGAATCTCTAGAGAATCCTGGAGAAAGATTGAGCAAATCTAGAAGCGTTTTATAACGTATAACCTCAAAATTAAAAGCAACACACCCTATCCTATTCTCCTTATAGAAGTGAGCCTTTCCCCTATTGAGAGCCTAGCTATGACTAGGCTTCTGTTGTACAAGCACAAACTCAATAACATAGGAGACCATAGACTTCCTAAGCTAGCTTTAAATTCCAGCCAAAACCACCTAAGGCTCAAACGAGGTTGGTATAAAGACACTAGGGCCTGGTTAAACCATTGGGAGATCGACGAGAATGTTGCATTACAAAACATTAATAACATTAACAATATTGTTACTTCTAAGTTCAAAGGAAAAATGTGGTGTGAGAAAGATTTAGCAGCTAAAAGAAAATTAAGATATTATAAGGAGGTCATCAACCCCACCCTAGAAGATTATCTCTTTGTTTTAACTAGCTCAAAGAAGAAAATTAATATAACCAAGATTAGAACGAACTCGCATGAGCTCCATAGTGAAACAAGTCATTGGGAAGTTCCTAAAATACCATGGATGGAAAGGATCTGCCATCTCTGTGAGAATATGAACATCGAGGATGAAAATATCTTCCTCTTAGAGTGCCCCGCGTACAACCACATTAGATCTAAGTTTCAAAATCTTTGTTGCAATACTGACCTTCCTAGCCTTTTACGATGTCAAAATTATAGTGAGCTCGGGAGGCTTCTCTCCAAGCTTTTTGAGCATATGAATAAAATCTTAAATCAAACTAAATAATTCGTTTCTTTAGGTCCGATAGACCAAAGTTTGGTCTCAGTGGACGTTAACCATCATCATCATCATCATCATCATCAATAACTTTAATATTATTAATAAATAATTAAATATTTATTAACGACTACTTTACAACAGCTAGTTTTTTGAATTGAAATTAAAAATTAAAAATACATTAATTAAAAAAACTAATTTCCTAAAGGCTAATTCTGATGTATGTTTGCTATTTATTCATTAGTATCTATATATTTTTTCACCTTTGTCCTGAGGATGAACCACATTAGCTAGTTCGAAACATCGACCAAATAATACTAATGTGATTAATCCGAAAGTCATGCTTACAAAATTAAAATAATCAAAATTAAAAATTAAAAATAATGAAAATTTAAATTAAAAATAAAAATAAATCAATTTAAAATAATTCAAAAAAAATAAAATCAAAACATGTAAAATTAAAAAAAAATAAACATATATATATGAAAAATAAAAAATAAAAACACAATAATAATTAAATAAAGTAAAAAAATTGAGTTACAAAAAAAAAAAAAAAAAAAAAAAACCAAATCTGGCCCGTGTCGCAGCCACTTGAGTGGGCGACCCGATTCCTAGCACACCCAAGGGCTAGGCCTCGCGGTCCCCTGGGTGGGGAGGCCGATTCACAGCTCCCCACCCGCCCAAGGCCTTAACCCGACAACCACCTGGGTAGGGAGGCTGATTTTGAGAATCGGCCTCCCCACCAAGGTGGTCGCGGGGCCTAGCCCCTGGGCAAGCGAGAATCGACCTCCTCGCCCAGGTGGCCACGGGACCTGGCCGCTTGGGCAGGCGGGGTGCTGCGAGCAGCATCCCGCCTGCTTAGGGGTCAGTCCCCGTGGCCACTTGGGTGGGGAGGCTGAAACCAGGAATTGGCTTCCCTGCCTAGGTGGTCGTGGAGACTGGACCGATGATAGGCAGGGAGCTGCTCGCAGTGCCTCGCCTGCCCAAGGGTAAGGCCTCGCGACCACCTGGGCAGGGAGGTCAATTCTTGGAATTGGCCTCCCCGCCCAAGTGGCCACGAGGCCTGGCCGAGAGCTACGCGCAACTCCTAGCTCACCCAGGGGCTAAGCCCCGTGGCCACCTGGGCGGGGAGGTCGATTCTGAGAATCGACATCCCCGCCCAAGTGGATGCGAGGCATGCTCAATTTTTTTTTAATTTAATTTTTTCTTTAAATTTATTTATTTTATTTAATTTGTTTTTATCTTGATTTTTACTTTTTTAAATTATATATTTATTTTTTTAATTTTTAATTTTGATTTTTTTTTAATAAATTATGATTTTTTAAATGAATTTGTTTTTTAATTATTATTTTTATTATTTTCTTTTAATTATTATTTTTTTTAACAATTTATTTTTAACAAAATTTGCTTTTGTAATAAGTTTTTTTTTTTTTTTTTTCAATTTTGTTTTTTATTTTTTATTTTTGTAATTTAAAAGAAATAAATTATTTTAATGTTTTTTGTTTTTTGTTTTTGTTTTTGTTTTTGTTTTTATTTTTTTTTTAATTTTCGATGTTTTTAATTATTATTTTCAATGTTGTTGAATTTAAACTTCTGTGACCCATATCAAAAAAATTTAGAGTAATTTTCGGCATAAATCACATCATGATTCACTTGTCGATACGTTTTGAACCAACCAGTGTGGTTCATCGTCAGGACAAGTTGAAGAACCAGATCATGGCTGCAGTATAAATAGAAAGAGCAGGTTATCTAACAGCTATTTTGACCAGGAAATGGCTATATTAGACAGGGTAATCGAATAGGACCAAGAGATATGGAAAGGGACAAATAATAAGTCAATAATTAATTAGTTAGTTTTAATTCAACTAGGAAATGGATTTTTTTATTTAAATCTTAAACAAATTATATTAATATTATGGTATGGATCAGTCGGAAGAAATATTAAATGAGTAATAATCGAATAACCTAATTAGTTAGTTATTTCTACGACTTAATTCTTAGTTTAATAAAGAATTTACTGTATTTAGGGACTTATCATTAGTTTAAAATAATAAATTAGTTAGTTTTAATTAAACTAATGGAATTTTTTATTTAAAATATTTCAAAAGATAACATTAAATAATATGAGGAAATATTAAATGGGTAATAATCACATAACCTAATTAGGTTGTTAGATCTTCGACCTAATTTTTAGTTTAAAAATAAATAAATAACTAAATTTTTAGATAACCTGGTCAAATATAACGGTTAGATAACCTGCTCTCTCTATTTATACTGCAACCATGATCTGGTTCTTCAACTTGTCCTGACGATGAACCACACTGGTTGGTTCGAAACGCGTCAACAAATGAATCATGATGTGATTTATGCCGAAAATTATTCTCAAAAAAATATTTCCAATGTTTTTAATTATTATTTTTAATGTCTTTTTAAATAATTTTAATTTGTTTTTTAATTTCTTCATTTTTATTTTATCCTTTTTTTTTAAATGTTTTTTTATAAGCTTAATTTTTTTTAAAGTTTTTTTTAACCATTTCTTTTCAAGTTTTTTTAATTGTCTTAATTTTTTTTAATTTATTTCATCAATATTATATATATATATATATATATGTCTATTTTTAAAATTCTTATCTTAAATTATGTTTTTTTTAAATGTTTCTTTTATTTTAATTTTTTTTAAACCAATTTGGTTTTTTTTTACATTTTTTATGTTTGATTTTTTTTTTTAATATTTTTTTATTCTTTTTTTTCATGTTTTTCAATTTTTTATGTTAAAATAAATATTTTTATTTACTTGTTATTATTATTTTTTCAATGCTTTTATATTCTCAATATATTTGATTGGATATATATGTCAAAATAAAAAATATGTAGAAGTAATAAATCTAGGAGAACATTTTTTTGTTGATGGTGTACTTCTTTAGCGGTCGATAGGATTTTGGAAACGACAATTTTTTTTTGCATAATCTTTAATATGTTTATTAGTTTCGATTTATTAAATTCAAAAGAAATATAATTTTAATATTAAATTTTATATATATATATATATTTCTCAATAATGAAATATAGTTTTTAAAAAACAATTTGCAAATTTCAAAATCTTAAAATTATTTAAAAATAAAATATTGACACAAATTTCCAAAAAAATAATTGTTTTAATGCAAAGAGTATCAAAAACTCCAAAATCACATATAAATTCATTTGTTTTGTAAAATTGTTCATTCATCATAACTGAAGTGTTTCCTATCCAATGACTTCAATACATTATATAAAAAAGACATTATATTTAATAAATTGTTATTAATATGATAAACTTAAAATAAAAATAAATTAATATAAATTAAATGGTAATAATTTTTTTAAATAATATTAACACCATGGCTGAAAATTGTTGGAATTTTAAGGATTTTCATAGAGGTGATATTTTATCTTTAATGTCATCCTTGGAATTTTAAGGCTTTTCAAAGACATGATATTTTATCTTTAATACCATGCCTAAAAATCGTTGGAATTTTAAGACTTTTGATATTTTATCTTTAATATCACTTCTATTGTTGGAATTTTAAGGTTTTTCAGAGTCATGATATTTTATCTTCAACGTCATTATTAAAAGATGTTGACAATTTACAGTGATAAAAACATATGTTATTCCAGCATCAATACTTTTCGTTTTCAGGGTATTTTTTGCACAAAAAAAATGGCTTTTACTTCCATTTTTAAAAAATGTTGAAAATTTACCCCAAAAAAAAGATTATTTCAACATCAACACTTTTCGTTTTCAGGTTGCTTTCTCATGTTTTCTCGGGGTTTTCTTATTAGAGTTCTCCTTTTGAGGTAATAGTTCTCGTTTGATCGGTAACTTTGTTAACTGTGCTAATAGATATTGAGGTATTAAACACTTAGTTGGATTACAATATCCTACTGGACCGAAGTTACATGTACGAGATGTTAGTAGTTGCCTCATATGTGTTTAGGGTAGTGATGTCCCCCCATGACAGAAAAATCATTACAATAGATCAACTCACATATTATGAGAAGAATACATTACTTGCACCCGACAATGTGCTACCTTTCGTCTCATCTTCTCGTAAATGGATCACCACTTACACTAAACTCAACCCAGACTAATTTAAGTTATCAACACTCCTAGGGACATTCCCAGGAGACCCTCCTATCATAGAGGAGATTTCTCCAACCAGAGGATCACCAATGTGCATGGTGACTTCATCAAACACCTCCCAAGCTCAAGAACCAGTTTCAGATACCAACAATAATGTTATTACCGATCCCATTTTCTTACCATATTTCATCACTCAAACAACATTCTTATTCCCCCCCCACCTGGTTTTGTCTTGCACCAAGTCATCGCAACACTCTTGTTGCTTCATATGGCTCTCACGATACTGGTATGTTATCTAGCCCCTTAGTTCACGTCAGCAAGCTTAGGAATCACTACAACGGACGTCAGTCTTATTCCTCCTCAGGATAGCACAACACCACAAGAAGCGTTTGCACGGACACCAACTGGTGCTAGAACAAGGGATGAGTGAAAAGGTAAAAAGGTGGAAGCTTCAAACACTCCTTCCTCTAGGGTCCCTCAACCCTCTTCTTTGTGTGAAACAGTTGGGCACCCCACTAATAGGTGCCCCGAGTTAAACGAGCTCAAAGATCTTTTGCATGCCCCAAGAGCGACAGTGCACCCTCCTCCCCCTGCTGGAGAAAAGAACACATTCGTGTGTCATAAGGCATTACACACCAACCATACATGCGCCATATGCGTGGAATACAAAAATTACACTCATCATTGTCCAGAAATCCCTCGATATCGAGATGCGTTAGGTGCACTCACCTAAACCGATACCTAATTACTCCCAGCAGAGGATGGATAAAAAAAAAAAAAATTACGTCGTGAGGGAAGAAGCTTCTTACTCCTATCCCTTGTTTGGTCCATCAAACTCCTGCCATAATCAGAGGCAAACCGAACTAGCAACACCTATACCCTCACCCACTTGTGCTTCATGCAACGAACTAGATCATTTGATCAACCAATGTCCAGAATTAGGGGCCTTTAACCGATTGTATCCAGTTACCCGCATCACTCAAAGCACCAGACCCAGGCACAAACGTCGTACTTGGCATATTTGTGTAGGAAATCCATGTGCGACATTGTCCCCATCTTTCTTGATTACATTCTATGCTAAGATTCATGAAATGATTTATCGCTGAGAATTCTAATTTAGTCAAGTCAACTACTGAACCATCAGATCATACCACACCACCAAGGAATGAAGCATCTAGGTCCATTTTATGTGTGTTTGAGGAGAAACGATTACCAATAGTTTAGAAAGGCCCCCATCATTACATATCCCCTCACCATCATCAATTTAGAATGGGAGAAAAATGATATAAGGCCGTCTGGAAAAATATATCACCTGTCACATGCGCCCTATGTGATAAACCCAACCACTTAGTAAAGCAATGTTGCGAATTGAGTAAGTTTAATGACATATTTCGCTTAGTGGTCCAAATTCCACAAATCCATCTCTCTAATCAAGAGAAAATCACACATTGTTATTGTCGCATCTTCTCTCAATCACATCATATGAGGAATTGTTAGTACCTTCCACATTTTTGTGCAGCGAGAGCAACATTGAGGAAAACCCACACTAGGAAGTCACATCACACCAATACTAAGATCCAGAGATGGCTACCACCCCAATATGTCCCATATCATGACGTCAACCACGCATCATCATCTCATACTATGAGCAATACCAGCACCCACACTATCTATTTAGTTAGTTATAGTCTGATGTGTAGTACACTAGTAGAAAATGATGAAATTAATGACTAGGTGACTAAAAACGTTAGTCACCGCAATTATTTCAAGTGAATTACTATTAAATATGAACAATTTTAAGTGACCGAACTAAAAATGACTAACTTAAACGACTAATTTAGTCTAGGGATAGAATATAAAACTAGCTAATAAGTGACTAAACTAAAAGCGACTAACTTAAATGACTAATTTAGTCTAGGATTAAAAAATATGACTAGATAAGAAATGACAATTATTTCATGACGAGACTACCCTACAAGCCACCAAATTTATATCATATCCATGAGGTCAACAACAATTTGTGGTTCAAGATATAGCTAATTTGGTACAAATTTAGCTCTAGAGCCTAGGATTTTTTTCCACCTCTAATGTTTATGGTCAACGAGATCAATTTCTAAAGCATGTGGGAGCCAAACTATCACCTTTCCCATGTTGACGCCCTCTATTGAACATCATGGAAAATCTCCATAGCTTATTTATCCTTACTAAAACAAACATTTCATTGGAAATGGTCATTAATCCTATGACATTACTATTTCACTATACTTTTTTACCACACAGAGCTTATTTTGATGTCTACGTTGATAGTGTAAAACTAGCCAAATACCTATCAACACTGATAACAAATTATTTAGCTAACCCTTTTTTTTCCTACGAGAATACTCGAGATATTTTTCCATATTTGTAAATACATGTTAAAAATAATTATAACCAATTTAATCACAAAATAATTTTAAATTTGTTGCTAATGTTCTTCTGCTGTGATATAAAAATGCATGTTTAAAATATCTTCAACGAAATAAATGTTTAAAATATAATCGTAAAGGGATTATGTAAATTATATTATTGACTTAAAAAAGGTAAAAAGCTTCCAAAACTTATACAAGCATTATAAATCTTAAAAATAATTTAAGAGATGAATTAATTTTTTTTTTCTTCTTATTTTACAATTTTTTTTTTCATAAATTTTTTTTTTTTTTTTTTTTTTTTGGGTAAAAGGTGTTTAAAACGCAAAAAACTTCTTTGATATATGAACAAAAATCAAGGTGATGGAGGGAAAAATTAAAAGAAAACTTAAAAACAAAATGTAAAAGGAAAAATGGTATCTTGCCATAACATTTTCAAATGTCTGTCTTTTGCTCTCACCGCCATTCAATTATTGAAAATAAACAGAGTCAGAAGGAAACCAAACTGACCAACAAAATTCCACGCAGGTTCACAAACTGACAAACAAAATTCCACGCAGGTTCACAAAGAGTGCTTTGGAGCCATTTTCTCTGTTTTTGGTTTTTAACTAAAATGCTATTGAATTTGCTGGGGGTTTTCAGGTTTCGGGGGTGTTCTTTCAAGGTTGCCCTGTAAGTTTAGTAGAAATTTGCTTCTAATTTGTACAGGCGTGCGAAAAGAAGGAAGAACTTACACCATTTCTCCAGCTTTAGCAGTATGATGCATGATGCAATATGATTTCACATACTGGCCTATCACAATATAGAGGAATGGGATCGGGTCAGGTAGTGTTTATAGAATGGGCTTTGGATCTAAATCTTAAATTGCTATGGCTTATCGGTTAACAAGGTGCAATGAAATTGCAGCAGGGAAAATACAAAGGTAAAGACTGTTCGAGAGCCAAAGTAAGGAGTTTCACCACCGAAACTAAAGGCAGGAGCAATTCGACGTTGAGTGAGATCTTGGTGGAATTTGCAGAACGATGGATTGGCAGATCTGTCAATATGACTTCATGAAGCTCTGGTGCATGAGGGTTTGAAGGTCTTAGCCCGGCTTCTGGCAGAGAGCGTCAAAGAGGTTGGCCAAGGGACAAGGGGCTTGCAGCAATGGAGCAATTTACAGTTTCAAAGGGTTTTGTCTGTTACACAGGGCGTTGTCGCAGCTTGCTACTCTCTTACAAGTAAGTTTGGCTGCCATACAAACAAATACAAACATTTTCAGCGAAATGGAAAAATGATAAATTATAAGAACATCTAGATCAATTATCACAAATCTGCAACAAATATGTTATACACCATGCACATTAAATTAAATCTCAGTCATAAATCTTTTCTATGGAATCCAAAGTTGGAGATAAGCAGAAGAGCTACACCCTAAAGGAAATTAGGTGGATGATTGGAGGAATTACATTTAACTCTTATAAAAAACAAACATTTTCAGCCAAATGGAAAGATGATAAACTATAAGAACATCTAGATCAATAATTACAAATCTGCTGCAAATATGTTATACACCATGTGCATTAAATTAAATCTCAGTGAGAAATCTGGTCGATGGACTCCGAGGCTGGAGATAAGCAGAAAAACTACACCTTGAAGGAAATTGGGTGGATGATTGGAGGAATTATATAAACAGATTGGTGCAATCCCTGGTAAAAATATCTGAGAATGAAGATCTCTTAATCTGGTCTCCCAATCCTCTAGGCGATTAGTCTCTAAAAGCAGGATATCACTAGGCGCAGTCCTCCAGGACCTTGGAAAACCCTTGATGGGGGAAAACTTGTGGAAATTTAAATGCCCTCCAAAGTCCAAGATGTTCATATGGCTCATCCTAAAAAACAAAGTTCCTATATGGGACATTCTTCAGAAAAGATCTTTCAATGGACCAAGCAGATGCCCACTTTTTTTGGAAAACTCAAAATCCATTGACCACCTGTTTATACATTGTCCATTTACATTGGCAGTATGGAAGGAAATAAATGTTGAAAATGGCAACAAGAAATGCTAAAAATAGAAGTGCTAAAAATAACACTGCTATAAATAGTAGTTTGGGTACCAATGTTGGATTGGGCAACAGGGAATGAAAAATGGAAGTGCTAAAAATAGAATTGCTATTTTTAGCAGTTCGGGATGGATTCCAATTTTAGTTAGTCCCTGAACTAAAATAGGAAGTAAAATTCGAATTTGAACTTAACAACTGTTTGAAAATAAATAAATAAATTCACCATGAGTTAATTAGTTGTGAAAAATCAAACATGAAGTCTATGTGAGGACATGCAACAGTTTCTCTATTAATTGAGGAATTTATCCATCAGTTAAAGAGATAAGGATGAGTTTTAATTTGAGTTGTAATTAGTTGGCTCAGTTAACAGAGTCAAGTCCAGTTAGATTGATTTAAACAGTTTGTTTAAATTAATGTGAGTTCAGTTAGTTAATGCATGCTTGCATATAACTGCTGCACTTTAGATAACTGAAGATTCTCTCATGAATAACTCATGCATGTCAGTTCAGACAGAGACCCAGTTGAGATCAGAGAAGGGACAGTGTACTATCAGTTGGATGAATATTTTTCCTATAAAAGAAGTTCATCCATGATGAAGATTTATCTCCTTCAGGACTGCGTAGTTGGATCAGAGGTTAGTGAGTGTGTGAAGAGGCCAATTCACACAAGTGGCTGCACTGGACCCCAATCAAAATTGCGCAAAGAAATAGGAGGCTTGGAGGGCAGACCAGAGGTTAGATAGAGGCCTTTGACTGTTTATGAGCAGCAAAGGTATTGCAGAGAGAACATGATAGCTTTTGAGCTGATTCTTTTTGTAATACTGGCTATATTTTCACTTGTATGATAATATAGAGTTGGGGTTTTAGGCTGAGGCTTTCCCCGGGTTATATTTTCTGTGTTATGTGTGATTGATTCCTTCTTATCAGTTATATGTGTTATTATTGATGTTGCTCATGTTCGATTAAGCTTCCGCTAAATTGGTTGTAGAAGTAGATCAAGTATTTTGCTTTTGTCTATTGCATAATCTGTTGATATATAGTGGGAATTTCTACATGGTATCAGAGCTGGCTGATTTGTAGAAAAATTCTACATGGTATCAGAGCAAAGGTGATCAAAGGAGAAGAACAATATACAATAGAGGAGATTTCGAAGTTTTGAGTTTTGGACCGAGAGTTTTCAGAGAAGATATGAAAATTTCTATACAAAATTTTCAGAATCAAATAGCAGATTTGGATTCCTTGTGGAAAAAGACCCAAATTCAAAACAAAAATCGGCTGAATCGGAGTTCGGATGAGGGAGATATCGCTGATTTAAAATCAGCTCTTTTTCCAGAAAATTTCGTGATGGCGGGAAAGTGGAAACAGATTGGTGTGCTAGCCAAGAACTTGTATGAACTTGAGGTACAAGATGCATGCAAAGCCTTGAGGAGCAAGACAAAGGTTAGATACTTGGTGGTTGAGTGGGAGAGTAAATTACCTCTCAATATGCAGCGCCAGAAGAAGTCTTAGACAATTGTGGAGGAGCCACAATTGGTGAAGCAGCTTCAGAAGGTTGTGGAGTAGCCACAACTAGAGAAGCCGAGAGGAGACCGAGTGGAGGCATCCACTCATGCAGAGACCTCCAGTAGGGGGGAATTTTGAGCCAAGTGGGCAGAGGGATCACATGCATCCATACCTCCAGGTAGGAGGTGGGGCAATGTGGAGTGATCGTCCCAAGAAGGCTGGAATAGGGGCAGGATCCTTGAGGTACCCAACCTCTTTGATTCGACTTTGCTACAGGAACCCCGATGAGGAGTAGCAGGACTGACTGATTGGGTAGAGACAAATGCAGATGGAGCAGCAGAGAGAGCTACAGTGCAGGAGTCCCAGCACTGTGTAAAGCTAGCAGGTTGCAACAATGCGAGAGGCACAGGAGTGTTGCACCAGTGCAGGATGGCACATAGAGGTGTGCAACGGTGCGAGATGCATGGAGTGTTGCAGCAGCTCAGAGGTCATAGAGGGAGCACTTGTCATCAGCAGGTAGAGCTTCAACATCAGAGTATGTTTCTAGCCCAACAGAGAGGTTAGTGGGGATTTTTTTTTTTTTTTTTTTTTTTTTTTTTTTTTTCCTGAGAGTTGCTGGAGCAACCACGCTTGGTAGAAGTGTTGCATGCAGAACATTCCAAAGGTACAGGATCGGGTTCGAGTTGAATGCCTTTCTTGTTGAGAGGGAGTGTTGAAAATGGCAACAAAAAATGCTAAAAATAGCATTGCTGTAAATAGCAGTTTGGGTACCAGTGTTGGATTGGGCAACAAGGAATGAAAAATGGAAGTGCTAAAAATAGAATTGCTATTTTTAGCAGTTCGGGATGGATTCCAATTTTAGTCAGTCCCTGGACTAAAATAGAAAGTAAAATTCGAATTTGAACTTAACAGCTGTTTGAAAATAAATTAATTAACTCATCATGAGTTAATTAGTTGTGAAAAATAAAACATGAAGTCTATGTGAGGACATGCAACAAATTCTCTATTAATTGAGGAATTTATCCATCAGTTAAAGAGATAAGGATGAGTTCTAATTTAAGTTGTAATTAGTTGGCTCAGTTAACAGAGTCAAGTCCAGTTAGATTGATTTAAACAGTTTGTTTAAATTAATGTGAGTTCAGTTAGTTAATGCATGCTTGCATATAACTGTTGCACTTCAGATAACTGAAGATTCTCTCATGAATAACTCATGCATGTCAGTTCAGACAGAGACCCAGTGGAGATCAGAGAAGGGATAGTGTACTATCAATTGGATGAATATTTTTCTTATAAAGGAAGCTCATCCATGATGAGGATTTATCTCCTTCAGGACTGCGTAGTTGGATCAGAGGTTAGTGAGTGTGTGAAGAGGCCAATTCACACAATTGGCTGCACTAGACCCCAATCAAAATTGCGCAAAGAAATAGGAGGCTTGGAGGGCAGACCAGAGGTTAGATAGAGGCATTTGACTGTCTATGAGCAGCAGAGGTATTGCAGAGAGAATAGGATAGCTTTTGAGCTGATTCTTTTTGTAATATTGGCTATATTTCCACTTGTATGATAATACAGAGTTGGGGTTTTAGGCTGAGGCTTTCCCCGGGTTATATCTTGTGTTATGTGTGATTGATTCCTTCTTATCAGTTATATGTGTTCTTATTGATGTTGCTCATGTTTGATTAAGCTTTCGCTAAATTGGTTGTAGAAGTAGATCAAGTATTTTGCTTTAGTCTATTGCATAATTTGTTGATCTACAGTGGGAATTTCTATAATAAAATCTTGAGGGGCCAGCTTGTAGTCGACAAGGAAATATAGTGGAAGACTGTTTAAGAACTTAGATTCAAGCTAAGCACTCAAAAAAATTAAAATCTCTCCCTTTGATCATAGCACGAAACATTTGGTTGGAATGGAACCATGTGCTCTTCAAAAAGCAGGCCCACTGTTACCTCTGTGTAGTCATGAACAACCTTGCTCTGCAAGACTATCTCTCTTCATAATCTGTTTCCAACACTGCTGCACAGGAAACATGGTAAACACTTAGTCATCTGAATCTTCTAAAAAAAACTTTGTTTCTCCTCTTGAGGGGGCTCTACCTTAGGAGTTTCAGTTCCCACTTCTTTGGTTTCTACTTGTGGTGGGCCTTCATTAACTGATGTTGGTGCTGCTTCTTCCTCATCTTCATCATCGGATATGACTTCTATATAACGAATTCTCCCTTTTCTTATACAACGATGCCCTGGCTCCCACGGATCTTTACATGTGAAGCATAACTTCTTACGTCTGAGCTCATTTCGAGTTGCATCGCCTAAACTATTCCTTCGATTTCCTTCTTGTTGGGGAGGATTCTTCTCCTTATCTCCTGGGGGAATATAAGGTTTAGCTGGGGCTTGGGATGAAGAGGCTTTGCTCATATCTCGAGCCTTCTTAGCTACTTCTTGGAAGGTGGATGGGTTAAATGCCCGAACCCATCCATGCAATGGTTCAACCAAGGCTTCTATGAAAAGCATGACTAATCTTTCTTATGATATGTTTGTCACCATTACAACAATTCTCTCAACTTCTGTAATGAAGTCATCTGGTGACCTTGTTTGTTTTAGCATTTCTAATTCCCTGAAATGGATGTCGAGGTGCTTCTAGTCAAATATGTCTATCAAGCGTTGTGTAGAATCCTCATAAGAAACAATATTTGTGTGCCCTAATGTGACCAAACCATGGTACCACTATTCATGGGCTTCTCCTTCAAGGTGTAGAGTGGAAAATTGGATGGCATTGGTTTTTTCCATGGGGTTGAGCCTGAAGTAGGTGTCCAATTTCTGTACCCAAGCCCTTACTGAACTTTTTGATGATCCATCAAAGGAAGGTAAAGGGAGTTTACTTACCTTGCGAGCTAGCTCTCCATTGGGCTGTCCTCGAGGTATATTCCTATATCGGAAGTTACTGTATTCGTTGAAGGACATAGCTGCTCGAGTGGCCTCCTCTAATCGTGCGTAGTCCTGAACATAATTTTTTAGGAGTTGATTTGGCTCAATTTCCCCTTGGCCTGCTAGCACTTGGTTGTTTGAAAATTGAGGTAGAAGTGCCTGGCTACTTATTTTTCTGCTGGTTGGGTTTTTTTTGTAAATAAGATAGTATATTACTTGGTAAACTGACAAATTACAAAAAAGGGTTGTGTGGGAAAGAACCCGACACAAAACCCTGCCAAAAAGCAAGTACTGGTCATAGCATAGGCTGTATTTACAGTACGACCCAGACAAAAGAGGGAACAGAGTACAAAAGAGGAGCCGAGAGGTGCTCTCATTACAACATTTTCAAAATTAAGAAATTTTTTCTGCTGGTTGGGTTGTTAGGTGGGACAAGATTGTAATGCCCACTTCCTTCAGTTGTCATCCTATTGGTAGCAACGACATTTGGTTGTCTGGTGAGGTGAGTGTTCAACATAGAAATTTGTTCTTGTCCTTGGGTCAAATATTGAGCTATCTATTGTTGTCCTTGAAGCATTTGTTGTCCTTGCTGGTGCAATAGTCGATTCATTTGTTGTTTCCCCTGTATCAATTCCTTGAATAAGATAGCAAGGTCATGTTCTACTCTCTCTCCCATGGCGAAATGGTGGGTATTCCTCTTCTTTCTTACAATGACGTCGCTGGTATCCTCAGGAGGCATATACTAGTATACACCACAAGATGGCGGGATGCTTGTGCTATGATACCATTGTAGTGTGATAAGGTAATTTTATAGGGTTCTTAAACAGTTGGTACAATTCAACAATTTTCTTTTTAACACTTCACGAAGTAAGAACAAGACATTCTTCGTAAACACTTAAATAATATATTTCCTCAGTCAGTAGTAGGTCGAACAATACATTTCAATTCGACAGTTACAACCTTATTTTGAATCAATAGATATTCCAAATATTTTGCAGGAAAATAATATATATTATTGTTATAGTTTCGTCAGCAAATAATTCAATGGCATTTACTTTCAAAACAATTGATCCTGTCTACCACTTTAATTTCCCAAGGCTTTAATTCAATGTAGAATTTTAGCGAGCCCTACTACAACAATAAAAATAATCTAATATGGTCTTAGTGTCCCAATTGGCTTCCGTTTCATTGATTCATGGTAGTTTATTTTCTATTAAGGCCTCGACGTGTTTTCCTGGTAGCTCCCAGTTATGGAAACTGTTATCTCAAGCCCAGACGTCGAGGTCCTTGTAGCCACTGTATAGGTTTTTCGAGAACCCGTTTGGAACAGATTGATGAGATTGCTTCAATGACGGTTTAAACTTTTTCTCTTAGCTTTCGCTTTATCTTGAATCCTTCACACCACCCAATCAGACCCTTCGCTGCTACTTTCAAACCAAGGATGCCTGAAATCCAAGATTGATGCCAAAGCAACTTTGCTGCCTAACCCAAAACTAAACGTCTTTGTATCCAAGACTTAGAGCAAGGGATCCTTAGCTGAACCTCACTGTTCAATTGATTTGCTATGCCCAGACTGACTCGTGTCACTGAATTAAACTCAAATGGATTCGTTGTCTCGGGAAATGATGCCCGCATGAACTGGATGCCTTAGGAAAGGACCCCCTACCACAAAATGATCCCAGTGAGCTTCGTTGCTTCAGGAATTGATGCTTCTATGAGCTGGTTGTCTTAAGAAAGGAACTTACTGCCACGGAGAAGGTGCCCAGAACAATCCGTTTTTCCCTTCAAAAGATTTTTGTGCCTGAACAAAGGTAAAAGGAGAAGAAAAACCAACTAGGGTGGAATTTTTCATCACCGAAATTGGCAAGAGAAAATGGGGTCTTAAAACCCTTAGAGCTATTGCTCAAGATAGAATGAATTGATGCCTCCAATTGAATCCAAGCCTCCTTAATTTATATACTTCTATGAGGGGTCTCACTTCCTTAAGTGGTTGAGTGCGTCACACTCAAAGCCCCAACTTTGGGTTTTTTCGTCCAGCTTACCCAAAACTCGCCCAATGTAAGTTTTGGGTTTTTATCCCCTATTTAATGGACTATAGCCTATGGGGACAAATAGGATACTAAGTCCCCTTGGTCATTAATTCGTTGAGGACATTACAAAGACAGGCTTGTTTAGCTATTTGTGCCTTGATGGTGGTTTATGTTATTACTCTTACAATTTCAAGGTCAATCACTTTGGGATGATTTTCCTCTATCCACCCGTGAATGTCTTCATCATCACCATGAATAAACTTTGTTTCCAAATGGAGTGGCATATCTCGATAGGTGCTTTCCAAGCCTTGTTGAAGATCCTTCAATGTGGGTATAGTGATCCAAACTTTCTATATTGACATATGTTTTTTTCATCTATAGTTGAAGCTTCTCCTTCAGTCTCAGCTGTATTCATCTTATTAATTGTGGTAGGTATTCCTTCCTCATTTTGAACTAACTTTTCTCTTCCATTAACAACATACAATCCATAACCATTGTAATACCGAGAGTATATTCAATCACCTACAAACAACGTCTATGTAAAAGCACAACAAAATTAGATTTAGAAAATGTAGTATAGTCATTATCCAAAAAAAATCTAAAGAGATACTGTACTTGACACATTTTCTTACCCATGACCAAAATACAAAATAACAGGGAGGTCTAAAGGTATACTCCCTTTAGAAAACACCCATGTATTTACACATTTTGACTACATATCAAGTCTTACACTATATGCATATCATTAAAAAAATAGAGTATCTATGTTGTCTGAGGAGGCAACCAAAGTTGAATTAGACAGGGTTGCTAGGGGAGAAAAAACCAAGTTTACCAAGGATGTTGTAAGTGGAGCTATGTGACCTTCCACTTGCAAAATTTCCAACCGTCTTCTCAAACTTTTTGTTTCATCATTTTTCCTTTAATCATATTCTTGTGTTCTATTAATATCTCAGTTGTTGTCATTATTTGGGTGGCTAGCAGGTCCAAACATAGATACAAAGCCATAATATGATCCTTAAGCTTAGCCAGAGTGCCATCAGAGATAGGAATTATTCATCTTTGATTCCCTTGATACTGAAGCCAATGGGATACTTTGACTCCAAATCCGAACCACCTGTAAGCTCAAACCAACTTTCCAAAGTTGAGGAAACCTAAAATATTTGTCTCTCCAATTGTTGAAATTGGAATAGATGGTGGCCATAGAAAGAGGGGTCTTAGCATGGTGGAGAGCCAAACACCTGACAATATTTAATGTGCACTCTGAGCCATGTGGACCAATTAGGTTTTTCATGGAGCTCACACATCTGTAAATACATGGCCCAACTAATTTCATGATAATGAATTGTAGTTCCTCTTGCTTGTAGAGCATTTGATCACCAATATCCCATGCCATAATTGGATACCAACCTATGTTAATCCTTTTATTGTATTTGCTAGTGGCATTCACGAAAGTGAAGGACATATTCCTTGCAATTTTCATAATGATTTCATAATGTCGGATCCCCAAGCTATGCACCAACAAACTCCCCTCCCCCCACAATGTGACCGGTTGTTCATCTGGCTAGCTAGTAGATTTGTCTCCTTGGGTCATGGACAAGAGTTACGAAACTAGGCAGATTTGGGTGGAATTATTCCACATAACATTCTTAGTGGATGAGATTGCTAGGTTACCCAATGGTCCATCAATCTATTGAGATATCAGAGTACATGGATGGATTGATATTCTAGAACATAGGGATTGTAAAAATGGATTATAAATTTAGATTTGAGGGAGTGGTGCTGAGATTTATGTGCCTTGTGATATTATTGGAATCTCCCACAATAATTAACTTGTGAATTGGGGATTTTTTGGCAAGATTCATACCTTGTAGCAGTGCATACAACTTTGCTTGGTTATTTGAAGATGTGCCCAAACTCGAGGAATAGGCTCGCTAAATTTGTCCACTAGGGCTAATTAATGCCCCCCTCACCTGTCACAACTAGGTTTTTTTTAAAGCCCTGTCAAAAGAAAGGATGTATGAATCCCAAAATGTTAACCTTTCTCGATAACTTTCTCTGGAGGGATAATTTCCAGTGTTGTTCCTAAGAGGACAAGGGGAAAGTTGAGGATGAATATTGGATTCATCCATCCATCTTGTTTCATATGAATCCAAGAATTAAGGCCGATATAACTTGGGGCATTTGATTCAAATATGTTTCGCTGGTAGGGATTTAACTCTATCAGCTACTAGTGTTGGATTAGTCTAAATGTCTTGGAATATAGCTTTGTTACATGTATGCCAAGGTTTCCAACACACATACTTGGGGAGTGCCATCTAAAGTCGTTTAAAAGGGGCTTGCTTCTAAATGAATTGAGATAATGTTGGCGCTAAGCTTCAAAAAAATGAAGGGGAGATTCACATTCTAAAAAAAGAGGACATGGGGGAGGGTTGTCAAGGAAGACCTGAGATTCATAACCAAGCTTCATTGTGTAATTAGATGAGCCCCAATCCTTATATTTTTTTTATTTGGAGTTGGGTGCCCAACCAGATAAAACTAAAATAATTAGAGGAGCAAGATTCTTAAGTTGGAAGGAATCAAGCCCAAGTTCCAACCACACCAGGAACCTTCCAAGGTTTAGAATGAGGAAGAGCAAGGTCAGTTCAGTTCAATTCATAACCAAGCTCTGAGTGAAAGATAGAACTTCTCCTTGATTCCATTCAACGTAAAATGAACATCTTCACCTACAATTTTATCATTTTCCTTGCAATTGAAAAGTCCCCATTCTCCCAGATTTTCCGTGTTGTGGGTTGTTGTCTTGGATTTTCCCAGAATTGCTCTTTAACTCTGAATTTTTCCTGGATGTAGGAGGTAGATCACCTCAGTTCTTAGCAGGAATCCAGAATGGATTAAGTATGAGTATTGCAGAGCTACTTTGAAACAGTTAAATCCAGAAAATTAAGTATGGGTATTGCAGAGCTGAAATAAAGTCAAAATAATATATATAATCTAGAGCTTGAACATTGTTGATCAATAAGGCACCCTTGGCCAACAACTTGGGATGTACCTCATCAACCCATATGGTGCAAAAAATGAACATTCAACAGAGGCATGGCTCAAAAACATACTTATACCTAATCTTCCAGAGGGTGAATAAGGCAAAAACTTTTGAGCACTGTCAAATCCCAATGAAGGATGACCAAACCAAATAATTGCAATCTCCAAAAAATGTGGCACACCAGTGAAGCTTTTCTTGAAGAAAAATATAGTAATGGTCTTGAATGAATGTCCAATTACTCTTGGCAAATTGACACTCCCAAAGGAGGTGTTTCACCATTCCATAACAATGACACCCCCAAAGTAGGTGTTTCACCATTCCATAACGATGAAACCCCCAAAGGAGGTGTTTCATCATTTCAACATGTTTCCTCCCATAGTAGTGCCTTAGATGGTCATGTGGGAGGGCTTCGAATGCAACTTTTAAATGCAGATTTGGGCTTTAGTCAATGTGCCAATGTTAAGTGCATACTCAAAAACTTTCTCTGAATCCTGGAAACCACTGCTAGAACAACAACCACTTCTACTTGTTCACATTCTGGTTTTAGACTAAAGACATGTTATATTTGCAGACAAGGCAGCATATTCCATAATGGGCACCTGTCTCAATTTGGGAAATTTAAGGCAGGGCTCTTAAATTCTACAGGTCTTATAGGTAAAGTCTATTTAATGCTTGTTTCAATGCCAGAAGTGAAGAATTTAGCTGCTAAGCAACAAAAAACATCATCAATCATGTCCAACATGGCCTTGTAAATTCACAAAAAGGAGAGAGAGAATGTTCATTTTCAAAAAGATGTATGTTCATTTTTTACATCGCCCTATCCAATATCACTTTCTTGTGGGTATTTTTGACATGCAAACTAGGTGAAGGTAGAACACATCATGGAGAACTTGCCTACAATATTAGATTGGCATAAACACATACTTTTAACATACATGAGGTTGCTTCATCAACAAGCGGTCTCTGGTTTTTTCTGGTTTTTGTTACTTCGGTAGGTGCTTCAGTTTGCATGTGATCATAATGAGATCCTATAGTGTTTGTGAAGAAAACCCAAAAATTTCAGGGATTTTGAGGAGAACCCAGAATTAGGGCATCATATATTATTGGTTATGAGGGCGCAGGTTGCAGACTGATTTTCTATTTTCTCTCTTTTTGTGATTTATATGGTCTTCCAACAGACAGTGTAGTTATTCCTTGAACTTTTGAGCTGAACATAGGAGTTGCTAGTGTGCCTCTGTTGCTCGATGTATCACAGGTTCATGGAGGACCTTATGCACATGTCTGTGGAGAAAATCTAATGGATTTTATGTGCCTTGCATAATGACTTTATAACAACAATTGGCTTGGCCTATCTTGGCTGAAATAGGTGCTTTTCTTGTGGAGTACTTTTGAGAATTATGGAAGAATTTATGTGTGGTGTCTTGCTGCTATTTTGGAGTGCCTATCTTGTGCATTAGTGGATCTTCTTCTATTATTGTCCATATGTCCTTGACACTTTTTCCATTAAATATATGAGCTAAAACAGGAAGACAAAGTGCTTTGGTTGATGAAGTTACTATCAGATTTGTTTTAAGGGAGGTTCCATATTTGTCTCTGGCAGGTTGGCATTGTTCCTGGTGGGGTTACATGCTAATTTGAGGATGCTTGTTTTGGAAAATGGAAGTGCCCTATCTTGGGGTTTCACCATGCTTTGAATGATCTATTTTTCATGGAGAAAAGGAGGCACCTAGGTGCATGTGCTTTTGATGGAGATCTATTCATGGTTGTCCACTTGTGCTTTTTCAGGAGTTATATGCTTGGTATGGATGGCACCTTATGTAAGTGTGCTTCAAGGTGATTTTGCTTATTTACTCAGGGAGAGGAAGGTTGATGCATGCTAAGTTGAGGATATTTTTCTTGGCTATATTGGACCACCCTATTTGAGGAGTGATGCATGCTATCATTGGAAGCTTTGTTATGTTATTGGAGATGATCTATTCTTATCCATATAGAGTGGCCTACTTGGACTCTGTCTCTTGCTTTTCATGAATGCACATGAGTATGAGGATCAGATCATCCATATTAGGGTTTCTTTGACTTTCAGTTTCTTTTTCTTTTTGATCCATGGCAGATGCATGTGACCTTGCATGGCACCTATTCTTGGGTAGAGTTATTATTGGGATTATGCTTCTTCAAGTATAAGAGGAGGAGAAGGTTAGTAGACAATGGACTGGTTACTTTTGATTCCACCTTTCCTCTTCATTCATCCACAGTTCTTGTCCCTTTCATATTAGATTACTCAATGCACTTAGTTGTTTGGTATTGATTCCTCAGGCCTGCTATTGACATGGTTAGTGATGACCTCTGAATAGTAGAATTGAAATAATCTTGAGCAGTGTTGGCAGTGTGAAACCTATTAAAATCTCTTGGAGCAGTGTTATTCTGCCTATGGACATTGTACTTGTCTACAACTTTGTCAATGAAGAATACTCTCTTGGCAGCCATATGATGTTTCAGGTGTACTCTTTGGTTTATAATGATGATTTTCTGAACTGGTAGTTTTGAGTATATCACTCCCCTTATTCAAGAAACCTTTACTTTAAGTACTTAAGTGTTATGATTCACTTCTTTTTGGGTGTGTATCGTTGACCCAATTTACATATTTCAGTGAATGCCACTAGGGATACCCTCTTAAAACTAGCATGCACTGGTTCCAAAGTGAGAGAAGTTTGCTGGTGACAGGGCATTCTTCTTGATTGTTCCATTTGATCCTTAGTTGTTAGGTTGATGATAGAACCTTGTAAGGACAATTTTGAGTGATAAAAAAACCAATAGACATGTCAATTTGCCTAAAATCTATGACGTTTTGTAGCATGCGTTATCATCTATGTACTCTGAATAAGGAATTAATAGAAATTTGTATTATATGCACCTTGTAGATTTTCATATTATGAAAAATATCCCCTTTATCCTGAACTTCGGTGTATTTTTTATTTTTTAATTTCCTGAGTCAACTTTTGAGGTTTTCTTGAGTCCAAGTCCTTTCTCACTCCTTGGCCTAAATGAGTCATTGTCTGGGGTGAGTTTGGTAACCTTGTTGTAGAATTTTATATAAAGGTATGCCCTGAAGCCCAAAAATGCTTTCCTTTTTGGCTTTTTTTCTTGGGACTCTTCTTTTTCATGTGATGTAATTCTTTTGCGCCATGATGTGCTGAGCTGATCTCTGAACTAATATATTTAGCATTTCCAAAAAATCACTCAAAAGCCTGCCTTTTGTGAATTCACTCTGCCATAATGATGAGAAATCATTTTTTTGTTATGAAAAATCTCCTCTCTGCTGTGAGAAAACCTTGTATAGCTCATGGAATTACAGATGTTGTGAGAAACCTTGTGAGAAAACCTGCTCCCACATTAAAATATATATTATATAAAATTATCTCCCAGAATGCTTTGCTCCTGGAATCTTTTGGCAAATTGTGATTCATGTTGTCACTTCTCTCTTTGGTCCAACACAGGTGGAGAAATTTTTTTTAAGCCATAGATCCACTTACTTTCTCCCAAGGGAGTCCTTAGTTGACCCCATTTTCCCAGTGGAAAGAGACTGGTCTTTGGTCCTTCCATCGAATTCCAAAATCTAAAACCCTTTCAGAACCATTTTGCTAGCTTTACTCTTCATATCACCTTGAAACTCATTTCCTTAAAACCGAGCAATCTTAACCTAGGGAAGCCCACCCCCCCCTTGAGGGGGAGGAGAGCCAGCTTGAAGTGAATAAGAGGTTTGGTGAGGTGACAATGGCCTCCCTTTTAGTTGCACTCCAACCACACTTTAACTTTTGGACTTTATCTCAAGAGGTAAGAGTTTGTGTAATAACATTTTGCCATTGTTTCCAAGGATAAACTCCATTTCCTGAAAGACATCTATAAAAAAACTACAACATTGGATGAGGATTCATTCTTGAAGATTTTTGTTCATATTGGTGACTCCTATCAACCCTAGATCCACTTACTTTTTCCCAAGGGGGTACTTAGTTGACCCCATTTTCCCAAAGGAAAGAGAGTGGTCTCTAGTCCTTCCATCAAATTCCACAATCTAAAACTCTTTTAGAACCATTTTGTTAGATTTAGTCTTTGTATCACCTTGAAACTCATTACCTTAAAACCAAGAAATCTTAATCTAGGGACGACCCCCTTGAGCCGGAGGAGAGCCAGTCTAAAGTGAAGAAGAGGGTTGGTGGGGTGACACTGGACAGTGGCCTCCCTTTTAGTTGCACTCAAACTGCACTTCAACTTTTGGACTTTATCTTAAGAGGTATAAGTTTGCGTAATAATATTTTGGTATTGTTGCCGAAGATAAAGACCATTTCCTGAAAGACATTTATAGAAAAGATACAACATTGGATGAGGATTCATTTTTGAAAATTTGTGCTCATATTGGTGACCCATTGGAAGAACGAAGACCTTCTTCTTTAAAGATTTTGAAGATTGTGCTTGTGAGGTGAGAGACACATCATTCTGAAGACATTGACAGCTCACATTTTCTACTCATTATGAAAAGTTACAGAATTGCATTATTATCAATTTAAGCTCCCATATTGATGAAACATGGCTCCTTGGGAATGTCATGAGATATATAAGGCTAATTGGTGGCAAGAGTATCCCAAGGTACCCAAACCACTATAATGTGGATTGGTTGAAGATTGTCCAAAATTTGATGGTTACCCTTTTTCAGCCATCCCTCATATTGTATGACCTTTGAAATAAACCTCAGAAGTAGATGCAATTCATGAAGACAACCTGATGAAATTATTCACTTATTCATTGGCGCCATAAAGGGATTGGTTTAAACTTCATGTATTGTTGCACACAGTAAAGTATATCTTCTATAACAGATTTATTTGAATACGTTCTCAAGAATTGGGGTCCAAGATTTCAAGGTATGAAGATACTTATTAAAATTTGATGGTGGCCTTACAAGAAGAAGATTGTCTTTAACCTGTCAAAGATGCCATTGAAGAAGATAGCAGGTACTGTGAACAGTTATCAAAAACTCTGATGGGGACTTGTTGCTCAATCTTCATGTTGAAATAAGGAAAATATTTGATGTCATTATGAAAAATTATCATAGCAATCCCACGGATTTGGTTTCCCAAAAAATCGCTGAAGCATTTGAAGAATTTAATTCACTGTGTGCAGTTGTGGAAAAAAATATGGCAATAGAAAGGCAGAGATAAACCTTTTCCAGGACCCCGTGAACAGTGATCAACGTATAATCTTGTCCAAAAAGCTACTGAAACTTGACATAGCGAAGGACAAATGGGGAGACCCGGAAGAAGATATTGTTGACAAAAAAAAGTTGATTACTGCAAAAAGGGAAGATCATGAGTTTCCCGTCGATAAGTCAGAAGTTTGTAGAAGTTTCAGGGGCTAAAAGGCCACCCTGATTTTCTCTGGGCAGAATTTGAAGGTGAAGCAAATGGTGTGATAAAAATGAAGATGACATTCTTATGATTTATTCCACTAAGGGTTATGGCAGTAGTTCTGTAGCAGAACATGAAACACAAATAAGAGAGCCATCATGTAGTTTTGTAGAGAGATAGCCTCTAAATCACGTTATTTAAATAAGTCTGTGTGTCTACTTCATGGAAAGTATTTTTCTTCATGTTTTTGAATGATGACCCTTGTCATGATATGAGAATTGCAGAGACAAAAACACATTGGGCTGGTGGCTGAGAATCACATTGAAGGGGCATGACTTGATCATTTTCCTATGGCAGAAAATCAGTCTGATAATGCATTCATGAAGATAATAGTCACAATGACACAGATAAGGAAGGATGCAAATTTCCTAGGAGCACTCATGGCATCGCAACGAGTCTTGATTTCGTCAAAAAACTGAATATTGATGATCGTGCTAGAGATTCTTCTGTCCAGGAAAGGAGTGGGGTTACATCCATTGATATAGAGCCCCCCTACAAGGGAAATCATTTGATGATAGCACTTTTGTCCCAAGACTGTTGCTCCAATGACCAAAATATCATACAAGTTTACTGCATTCTTGAGAATTATGAAGCTATTAACAAAGAAGACACTCTAGGTCAGCCTCTGTCTTCTGGTTCCAGCACTGATATAGATTGTGAATTTTGTGATCAGATCATCCCTACGGCAGAACCAAACTCTGCCCAAGAAGAGAATGATAATAAGTGTGATCAAGTTGTAAAGAATAATTCTGAAGACAGACAGATCAACCACCTTAATCAAGCTCAAGAAAATAGTGGTTATGTTTCTCAGTTCAAAGTCTTTCCTGGATCTGAAGGAGTGGAGAAGGAAGGAGGCACTAGAGCCTATCCCCCCTTAGTGACAACTTCCTGAACTCCAAGTGTTGGAGAGGTAAATCCCCTCTACGGATAGAGGCGATCCCTACTAGCCTAGCAAGGGTCTAGCAACAATCACACAATGCTGCCACGCATGTTCCTAGTTACAATTAAACAAGAAGTAAAGAGCACCTACTTGGATTCCTGCGCTGTCGTTTGGCGAAGAGATGTTGCCTTCGCTCCTTCGCTTCAGCTGGTCACAATCCTCCGCGATCCCTGCGAACGGACACCTGCACACACGAAGAGAAAGCAAACGCAAGCGTGAAATCTAGTAAAAGTAACCATATGTCAGTCAGAAAAGACATAATTCACATTTACCCATTGCATAGACAAACGAGAATGGAACAATAATAGCAGTCATCTATTATTAATCAGAATAGAGAAGAGTACAACCAAATGTTCTGACGTCGGTAACCTTCTCAAGAGGGATCAGTCAGCATGTATCTCAAGCATTCACCTTTGAGGATGGTTCTCCCAAGACAAACAACTCTCTCTCTCTCACACAAATGTCACAAACAACCTTCCCTAAGCAATCAATCACTTCCACACCTAGCACACCAAACCTATAGCAGCAATTTGAGCACTACAAGCTCTGCACAATCCAAGCTATTCCAAGCTAAGTCTAACTAGCTGCTCATGGTAATGGTGAGAGTTTATATAGGAGAAGGAGTCTCCTAAAAAGGTGGAAGGATGAGCTTATCTTCAAGGGGAGTTGTTGGAAAGGGTCGAACAGACATGCCATAGAAGGGAGTCGACATTCACAAAGCTAACAACCAAGCCTGGAGAGATCTGGAAGGCAGGTTGTTTGAACAAATTCGCCCAAACTGGATCAGCGCGGATTATAGGGAAACTGCCGCGCTGTCAGCGCATATCAATAACTGAAGAAGCCATGTCAGCGCGGAAGAACACGGGAAAGGCGCGCTGTGGACCATCGCGGAAAAGTGATGTTCTTCCGCGATGGCAGCGCACAGAATACACTGGAAGGCGCCTGTCATCGCGGTTATTTTAGGAACAGACGCGCTGATGAACAAAACTTTGGAAAAATGGGTTTTTTAAGCCAGTTCAGGGATCAAGCACTTAGTGATTGTGAATTCTGGGCACAGCAGGGTGACTGACAGGAAGGCAGTGATAAATTACTGTGTAACAGATGCCCCCTAAAGCATGAAGACCGAGAGAGTGGGAGGGGTGAAATGCTTTACAACACACGCCGAACTGGAACACCACCAAGAAGTACCGAAAATCTCTGACAATCAAGTACATGCAGTCTAGGCATGGGCGCAGCCATCCAAAAGACATGCGAAAATGGTCTGTGGTATGGACGCAGCCACCCAGTCAAAGGGACCAAAAACTGATAAGGTATGGTCGCAGCCATCCATGAAGACTCAGGTATGGGCGCAGCCATCCATCAATGAGTCATGTAATGATTATCCACAAAATCGCAGCCTGGACCATAATGAGCAAGGATCCAGGGTCTTGCGCTCCATCTCGACCCGAACAGAGTACAAGTCCAAGCATGTGAATACATGGGTTGAAGTCGAACATGCATGAACATCGTCTGATTACCAGTCAATGATGAAAACTGTTAACAGACGCGAGAGGTACCACCAATAATGACAATGGCCCTCAAGGTACTATAGGTACAATCCGTGGCGTGTGAATCAATGAGTTGGTGTCGAACACCCACGGAATCATTCGATCGAAGGTCAATGATGTAAAACCTTGCGTCGAACACGAAGAACCTGCCATTGAGGCATGCAGGCTCCAAGGCACCTGGAAGGAGTCTCTAAGTCCCTTTCTCGGATAATGAGTTGGAGTCGACGAGAAAGGACCTTGATCGAAGGTGGGCCATGATGATTCCCACATCATCGACACGAGACAGAGGTATAATAGTTTGTGATGAGATAGCGAACGAGGTTGCATTGTGGCAGAGGACAACTTCTCTTGAACATATAACGGCACTGTAACGGGTTTGGCAGTACTTGACATCAAATGAGCAGCGGATAAGATGGTGATGGCAATGAACAGATGAGAGGTCAAATAGGATATCCCAAACCCATGGAGGCTAGTGAAAACGAAATGAGATGACCCCACCCAGACACGAAACAGCGGAGTGCCATGTTCAAGAGCGACGTACTGCCGAGACGACTGTAATCATAGTTCCATTTTCCCCACCTTTGCAGGCAGGTGCCCCGATTATTTTTGGATGACAAGCTTGACGGGGATAACATATGCTTGATGCGTGTCATGTTGACAATATCCGATGTCATTGAGTGTTTAACGAGCCTGACAAAGGAGAAACTCGGCTTCTTTTCTTGTTTCGAGAGTCTGAAAAGAATGCGGAAAAGGAGACTCCAGGGGGGGTCCTTTTTCGTACAGTTGTGTCTCTCGAGCCCGAAAAAGTATAAAACTATGCTCGAAAGAACCGCCCGGTCATTACAACCGAGGAGTACTTTTCATGAATAGTGTCTTCGACCTGAAAAAGTAAAAAAGCGGTCGAAAACACGTCGTTTTAGAGCCGATATCGAGCGTGAAACGACAAACGCCCGGCAATCTTTTTGGTTCAACGGTCGGAAAAAGAGCTTAAAAACGACCGCCTTTCATTCCTTTTAACGAGCTGAAAGGAAGCTCGGCTATCTTCTCTTGTTTAACGTCGGAAAAGAGCTTAGAGACGACACTTTTGGGGATCACATGAATGGTGGACCGTCATGACCAAGCTGCTGTACCTGTACCTGCACAAGGGCACTACCCGCATAAATCCATTCGATATGCGTAAAAAACACATTAAAACATGCTTTTAACAAAATCAGGGCTAGAGTTATGGTTAAAAATGGTAAAAACCCAAAAATATGGCAATTTAGGAGTTTTTACTATAAATAGGGGGGAGTAATAAGTCATTTTTACCATTTTACTATTTTGGAACGTGAAGGACGTGGAGGAGCCAAAAAGTTGACGGAGCGATTTCCAGCCCGTACGGAGACCATTTTCCGATCCGCTTCTTCCAGGTAGGTTCTCGTTCCCTTGCCCTGCATTTTGGTTCATTTTAGTAGGTTTTTAACGGTCGAATTGGCCCAATTGGGCAATTTTTTGGTGCATGGATGCGCCCTCGGTCAGCGCGGAAAAGCCGTGTTCTTCCGCGCTGACCTCGAATTTTTACAAAGGGCTGCCATGGTCAGCGCGGCTGTTTCTAAAACAGCCGCGCTGGCGCGGAAAAAATTTTGTTTTTGAAAATGAACGTGAATTTTTACATGCCAGCACTTCTAACTTGTTTTTTATGGCTTGTGCAGGACATCATGGCCTTCCAATGGCAAGAGAGAGTTCACGATGTGGAAGATGTAGCTGCTTGGGGAGATGTGAATTGCTGCAACGCCATGCGGGCTTGCGGTTTCATGAAATTCTTCCTCACGCCGCGCTTGAGAGCTCAGCATGATCTTCTGGAGCTGCTGATTAGAGCATGGAACCCGGTGGACCAGAAATTCACCATCCGTGGTCACGACATTGAGTTCGACCACATGGATATCTTTTTCTTGACTGGGTTGTCGCGCCGAGGTGCGAGGCCCATCTTGGAGGGGCAGCGACCTAGCGGTGGTACTTTGGATGACCTGATGGCTCAGGTTTGCCCGGGGGCAGTGAAAACGCGGAGTGGGAAGTGTTCGATCCCCTCAGTGAGAGACATAGTGTTACGCACCATCCTGTTCATGGTGACCCGGGCAGCGGGTAGCATGGCGAACCATGAGGCTTCCAAGACCCATCTCCTACTAGCTCTTGAATGCCTCGAGCCTACAGTGTTTGATTGGTGCACGGCAGTGTCCAACAACATGAAGAGGCAATTGAGTAACTGCCGTCGCGGGGAGACGAAGCAGTTCGGCTATGGATCGATCCTGGTCCCGCTCATTCTGGAGCGAGTGCCAGCCATGCGGCTGCAGTCGATGGCTGTGGATGCCCCCAGGGATCCTCGAGAGACGAGGGCCTCACGATGGGCTCGTATCATGCCACGTGGGGGTGGCGGCCGGCCACATAGCTGGGGAGCATTTTTCAGAGACTGGCTGGATCAGCAGGAGATCTTCGTGCAGGATTGGCCATATGCGGGGATGGATTTCCGCAATGACCCTGATTTAGTACTGCCTCCAGGTGAACAGTGGGACGATGCAGGTATGACACTTGTGACTTTTGAGTTTTGCAATGTTTTTTAATTTTTTATGTACATGTCCTAATAAATGTCTTGTCATGCAGATGTGGGGCCTACTAGACCGATTGGCCTGGCTGCCACGGCACGGAGAGAGGGCCAGGGAGCCGGAGCTTTGGCCTTAGCCCCTCCAGGGGTTAACGCGTCGGAGACTGTGGCTCGCAACCTTGAGGGGTTGCTGGAGGGGGTGCCTGACTACCAGGGGGTCGAGGAGGTCCCCGTAGAGCATCAGATTAACACAGTGGGGGTGGAACCCAGGGTGCACCGCCTTCTGAGGCGGGTGGCACGAGCAGCTGTGTACTACAGAGAGCACCATCCAGCTGACTAGTTGTCTAGGTTTTATTTCCACTGCTATTTTGAGACATATGACTCAGATGTATTGAGATTTTGGGACATGCACTTCTATTTTTGAGCGCCTTAGTGCGCCACACGATATATATATATATACATACCGATTTTTGGATGGGTCATTGTTACATGTGATGATGTGTTCTTTATGTTATGCGTTTATTCAGTACAATTTGTGATCTTATGTATGAATTTGCACGACACTTGACCCACGGATTTTATATTTTTAATGCAAGCTTAAAAGCACACACATGCAAACTATGCTTGAAATGATTTATTTACACATGCTTATGGTCTTACTATGCTATCTATGCTTTCCTGTATGATGTTTATCTGTTACGCAAATGTCTATCTAATACATGATTTGCCAATGCATCAGTCAACGTATTTAATCGTCTCGGAATGTGCTGATAAGTAATGTAATCAAAATTCCGCTCTAACAATCTTACACGTAGGTACAACCTTAATATGCGCTGGTCTCTGACGGAATATCGTCCGTTGAGTTGATGGACAACCAGCTGGGAGTCCAGGTTCACCACTAGCTCTCGGATGCCGAGGTCAACTGCTTCGGCAAGTAATTCGATTACAGCGCTGTACTCGGCAACGTTGTTAGTGGTACGACCTAGGCAGACACCCTGAAGGTCTAACAACTCTCCGTGAGGATCGTAGATCACCCACGCTGCCGAAGACAAATTACAAGTGCTACGGCAGGCACCATCAGCGAAACCAACATAAGGGGTACGAGACATCTGCGCAGGAAAGACAAAGCATAATAAGGGGCAAAACATGCCTTCATACCAAAGCAAAAAGAAACTCATGCACTAAAAACTCAAAAACACACGTATATACAAAGTGAATGTGAGCAGCTATGCATAGTATTTCTTCAGATACAGCCCATTACGGGGCTTGTCAAGAGGATTTCCTTCATAGTCAATCAACTCATATGCGCCCTTTTGTAAAACACGTTTCACGATGTAGGGACCTAACCACATGGATTCGAGTTTTCCTGCCCCTAGCTTATCCTTAGCTTGATCGTAGAGCAGTACTAAGTCTCCCTCAACAAAGGAACGAGGATGAATATTCTGATCGAAGTGAGCTTTGACTCTCTTCTTCTGTGCTTCGATAGCCAGAGAAGCCAGACGACGAGTCTCGTCTAACCGTTCTAGGTAAAGAAGCCGTTCCTCCACCGGAGTGGTGTTGGGAAGTAACTCGACAGCTAATTTTAATGAAGGAATCTCACATTCGACGGGAAGGGTAGCCTCCAGTCCATAGACCAGTTGAAACGGGGTGAAACCGGTGGCATCCTTCACAGAAGTCCGGTAGGCCCACAAGGCCGGGAAAAGCATTAGATGCCAGTTTGACTTGTGTGTATTGACGGTGCGTTGAAGCATGGTGATCAAAACTTTGTTCACGGCTTCGACTTGACCGTTAGATTGAGGATAGTACGGTGACGAACTATCTTGCCGCAAGCCTAGCTGGGTCGTTAACTCTGTCATCATATGATTTCGGAAATGCTTTCCGTGATCTGTAACAATAGCCTGAGGGACTCCGAAGCGAGTGATGATATGATTGAATAAAAACTGCGCCGCTGTGTGACCGTCCTCGTTTAATGTAGGCATCGCTTCGGCCCACTTGGTGAAATAATCCACAGCAACGATAATGTACCCATGCCCCCCGGCCGAACGAGGGTTACAGGACGTATAATCGATGCCCCATTTTGCAAATGGACCTACGGTTACGACAGGGTGCAGTGGTGCAACAGGTGCACGCATCTTCCGGTGGTAAACCTGGCACTCATGGCATGCGCGTACAGCAAGGATGCAATCCTTGAATATAGAAGGCCAGAAATAACCAGCGCGGAGGATCTTTTGAGCGGTAGCGTATCCGGACATATGGCCGCCACAAGCGCCGGAGTGGCAGTCATTCAAGACTCGCTCAGCTTCCTCGAGGGTTAAGCATCGGCGAAGAATAGAATCGACGCCGAGGCGGTACAGGGTGTCGCCCAAAATGCGATACGGTTGAGCTTGGTGACGGATTCGTCGTCGAGCATCTTTCGATGTATTGGGACGAAACGAAGACGTTTGTAAATATACGATGATGTCCCCGTACCATGGGTCGAGAGTGCTGATGAGAAATAGCGTTTCATCCGGAATCTGCTCCTCTGAATGAGATGGTGCAGACTGAGATGGTAAGGAACAGAGCAGTTCAGCAAAGACCAGTGATTTCTTAGACTTGGCGGCAGTGAATTCCAAGTCGAACTCTTGGAGGATTACGATCCACTTCGAGTATTTGCCCCCCAGCAACTGACGTGACAGAATATAGGTCATGGGGTTGCAGTCAGAGATCACGGTCGTCGTGCGCAACAGGATGTAATGACGGAAACGTTGGACGGCACAGACAGCGGCCAATGCCAACTTCTCGACATACGCATAGCGAGTCTCCGTATCTAGAAGGTTGCGGCTAAGATAGTATACAACGTGCTCCGTGCCATCGTCGTCGTCTTGCACTAAAACCATGCCGATGGTGGTATCGGCAGCGGCCAGATAAAGGGTGTAGTCACGGTGGTAATTCGGAGGTCTTAGGAGCGGAGCTGAGACCAGAAGGTCTTTAAGACGCTCAAAAGATTGCTGAGCGATAGCGTCCCAATGAAAGGGCGTGTCTCGCTTTAGTAATCGCGTGAAACCCTTGGCCACCTCGGCATAATTTGGGATGAATCGTCTAAGAAAATTAGCTTTTCCCTGCAAGCTCTGTAACTGCTGTAGAGTGGCAGGGGGAGGAAGATTCAGAATGGCTTCGACTTTAAGGGGATCCAGACGGATGCCCTCCCGGGAGACGATAAACCCGAGTAGTCGGCCAGATTCCACGCAGAAGACACACTTATGCGGATTGAGTCGAATACGGTAGTGTCGACAGCGAAGGAAGATTTCGCGTAAATGAGATGGATGGTCTTGGCGTTTAGCTGAATGAGCGGGTAGGTCATCCAGGTAAGGCTGTACGATGTGTCGGATATCATGAAAAGCGTACGACATCGCACGCTGGAAAGTGGCGCCGGCATTTTTAAGACCGAAAGGTAGCTTCTTGTAAGCGAAGGTGCCCCAAGGACAAATGAAAGCAGTCTTGTGCTGGTCTGCGGGGGCTATGTTGATCTGGTTGTAACCAGAGAAGCCGTCCATGAACGAATAAATTTCGCTTCCTGCGCAATCGTCGATAAGCTGATCAATAAAAGGCGTAGGAAAATTATCTTTTGGACAGGCGCGATTGATATCGCGATAGTCAACACAAACCCGAATAGTGCCCTGTTTTTTATTGACAGGAACTATATTAGATACCCACTCCGTGAGGGGAATGGCATAAATGAAACCAGCTCTAAGAAGTTTTTCAACTTCGGCCTTGATGGCTGCAGCCTTTCGAGGGTGCACTGGGCGTAAACGCTGACGAACAGGCTTAGCGCCAGGATAGGTAGGGATTTCGTGCTCCACGATACTGGGGTCAATGCCGGGCATTTCCTCGTAAGACCATGCGAAAACATCACGAAATTCACGAAATAGATCTGTATAAAGCTGAATTTCCTCAGGAGTGCATGTGACTCCAATATAAATATTTTCGACAACCCCTGTTTTGACAGAGATGTCGATAGCCAGAGTCTGCGTAATGTTACCCATGTTCCCTTCCGAAGACACTTGATATAACTGGATAGGTGTTTGGAGAGGGATATATGGGAGACATGAAGCAAACCGTCCGAGACACGTGGCCATTTCCGAATGAGGAGGGAGAAACGAAGAGCGATGGTGGTGATCTGACCAAGGGAGCTCTTCGGGAGACATAGTCTCGATGATAGCCTCGTCGGAGGGAAATGATTCCTTCAGGGGGTCCGAAGTGGCCTTCTCTCCCAACCAAGGGAAGGGGTCAGGTGAACCGGGAACGCTGCTTGGAAGAGCAGGTTCAGGGGTTGAAGCCGATGCAGCGACTATCTCGATGTAGTTGAGCTCGGCAGGGCTCAACGGCATCATCTCGCCCCAGGAGTCTTCCTGATTCACGGGAGGGAGAACCCATGGATCAGAACGTGCTGTGATCATGTTAACGGAGGCGAGATTTGGAGGTGGGAGGGGAAAGACTCCCATTAAGGAGGGATCTTTAAATAATCCGGCACCCACACTCACTAGCGATTTGGAGGTATGCTCCACGAATGGTACATTCCCTTCAGAAGAGGAAGCAAAAAAGGACAGCTGGTCCACTGTGACGATTTTCCCTTGATGGGGGAAACGAACGACACGGAATAAGGAGGAAGCCACGGCTTGCATGGCATAAGTCCAGCTTCGTCCTAGGAGGAGATTGTAAGTGAGATTAGCGTCAACGACTTCAACCTCGACTTCTACCGTTTTCCCTTCTAAAGAGATAGGTAAACGCGGGAGGATACCATGTGGACGAGATTCTCTTCCATCGAAAGCCTCTAGGGTGGTGGGAGACTGGCTCAGAGCAGGCGAACCAATAGCCTTCCAACAAGCAACCGACATGATGCAGGTTGAGGCTCCTTCATCAATGACAGTACGGTGAATCGTCTTGCCTTTGATGAGAACTTGTATAAGGAAAGCCACCTGATGAGGCAATCTCTGCGTGAAACCTTCGAGGTCAAAAGAAATTAAATCCGAATCTGCCGGGTCTATGCCACCAATCGCTGATAGCAGGGACTTCCTCTGGGAGGGGCAGCTCTGGAGGACTTCTAACGCGGACATAGCAGACGGAGCCTGAGCTAAGTCCTCGACAATGCTATAATGCTGAGCGGCACGAGCATTGGGGTTATAAGATGACTTCCTGAGTACACCTTTGGGAGGGGGTCGGGGGATCGTCTCGGTGCTGGGCCGTTCAATGTGAAGAGGGCCAGAACTGGACGTGGGAGCGCTGGAGGGGACCTCCGGCTCCTTCCCGGCTGAAGATGGATAATCTTTCGCTCGAGTCGTGACATGGATGGGAATGGTTCCAGCCATGAATACTTGAGAACCGAACGAGGAAGAGGATTGAGAAGGGTCTGCCACCTGATGCGTCTGCTGGGATGGGAAAGGCTCTTTAAGCACGGCAGGGGACCCTGAAGCACCTTTCAAAAGCCGACTAACCTCGGACCGCCTGGGGCAATCTTTGGTGTAGTGATCCTCCTCACAAATGAGACAAGGATACTTAGGCTTCCGCTTGGCTCCTTCCTCGGAGGGAGGTTTAGGAGGGTTCTGCTTAGGTTGTCCGGATTTTTCTTTGGCCTTTCCTTTCTTTTTGCCTTTCGAGGATTTGTCTGCCGCGGTGGACTGAACGGCATTTACCTCGGAGGTATTCCCAGGAATGGATGGGCTCTGAGAAGCATTCTCGTTAGAGGCGTTTTGTTTCTGCTTCCCAGAGTTCGCGGTCGATTTCTTACTTGATGAATTCACGGAGCCAATAACCCCATCAACGGAAGGTTTTGGTGGAGCTTTGGTTTGTCCGGGCCTCGGGGCATCTGGCAAATAGTCATACAAAGTACCTGACTGAGAATACACTAAGTCGAGGTATTGAGCTCGCGCGATTGCTTGCTCCTCAGTTACACACGCCCCCATTGCAATATCTTTGGCAATTTTAGGGACAAAGGACGTGGTAAACCAGTCGGTCAGGAGTTGATCGGGAATCCAAAATTTAATCAAACGACGGCGCCTTCTCCATTCATGTATATGATCGGAGATGTGCGTTGCCGTATCCTGTTTCAGAGACGTGAGCAAATTGGTCCCAGTCTCGTACCGAATGGGTAACTGAAAATGAGTCAGAAAGGCCATAGCCAACGAGTTAAAGTCTGAAAACATGCCGCGGTTAAGTTCAATGTACCATTTTGCAGCCGAGCCAGTGAGAGTCCTCTGGAAGAGGCGAAGTCGGATAGAATCATCAAGCCATGAGTTAGATGAACACCAAAGGTGATAAGTCATTACATGGGCCTGAGGGTCCTCTCCGGCTTTGCCGTCGAACTTTGGACAGTCACCTGGTATTTTGGTCGGAACCGGTGGCCAATATGAGTTATGCAAAATAGGATCGTTTGTTAACTTGGACACATCGGGTAGTTCCAACGTAGCCAAAAATGGTAGCTGCGGGTTGAAGGACATCTGTGGCTGAGGGTTCGAGGCGGTATTAGGGTTCCACCCAGATTGGGGTTGCCCCCACGAACTTTGTCCGGACGGGCCCGGCCCGAAAGGACCTGGCGCGTAGGAATTTTGTCCCGATGGACCTGGTCCAAAAGGCCCTGGCGCATAGGGGGTTTGTCCGTAGGAGTTTTGTCCATGTGCGGACGACTGTCCCTGCGTTTGCCCCCCAGCTCCCCATGAATTAGCAGCTTGCCCGCCAGGTTGACTGTATTGATAATTTTGATAGGGAGTGACCTGTGGTTGCTGATAATTTTGATAAGGAGCATACTGATTTTGCCCCTGGGGTTGCTGGTAGCCATGCGACTGCTGGGTCCCATACGGAGCCTGGTAGGCAGGCTGCGTTTGGTATGAGGGTTGATAACCTGTTTGAGTCTGAGGCCCAGAGTAGTGTCCTTGAACCGGCTGAGGTTGGGCCATACGTCCCGAAGGTTGACTTGGTCGGATTCGAGATGGACCTGGTTGGCTAGCAGGATAGCCTTGCTGGACGCCAGGTTGTCCATGTGCCACCAAGGGTTGTCTTCGCGGAACGGGTGGTCGAATTGGTTGGATAGCTGGTTGACGTCGAGGTTGGCCAGCTTGTCCAGGTTGACGATGAGGGTAGACACCGGGTTGATTTGGCTGTATAGATGGTTGGCCCGTTTGTCCCCCACCGTAACCGGGTTGGGAAGAGGGCTGGGCTTGCTGTACGGCAGGCTGCCCTCCTTGGTATATGGGCTGAGCAGAGGGTTGGCCTTGCTGTATAGCAGGTTGCCCCCCTCGCCCAGAAGGATTCGTGATTTGAGGGGCAGGTGGGCCCTGTTGAACATAGGGTTGTCCACCCTGCCCAAGGGGATACCCTTGCTGGACGGCTGGTTGATTTGAAGGATTGTAAACTGAGCCAGTTGGTCCAGAGGGGTACCCCAGTGGAGTCGCCAAATTGTTGGAGAGGTAAATCCCCTCTACGGATAGAGGCGATCCCTACTAGCCCAGCAAGGGTCTAGCAACAATCACACAATGCTGCCACGCATGTTCCTAGTTACAATTAAACAAGAAGTAAAGAGCACCTACTTGGATTCCTGCGCTGTCGTTTGGCGAAGAGATGTTGCCTTCGCTCCTTCGCTTCAGCTGGTCACAATCCTCCGCGATCCCCGCGAACGGACACCTGCACACACGAAGAGAAAGCAAACGCAAGCGTGAAATCTAGTAAAAGTAACCATATGTCAGTCAGAAAAGACATAATTCACATTTACCCATTGCATAGACAAACGAGAATGGAACAATAATAGCAGTCATCTATTATTAATCAGAATAGAGAAGAGTACAACCAAATGTTCTGACGTCGGTAACCTTCTCAAGAGGGATCAGTCAGCATGTATCTCAAGCATTCACCTTTGAGGATGGTTCTCCCAAGACAAACAACTCTCTCTCTCACACAAATGTCACAAACAACCTTCCCTAAGCAATCAATCACTTCCACACCTAGCACACCAAACCTATAGCAGCAATCTGAGCACTACAAGCTCTGCACAATCCAAGCTATTCCAAGCTAAGTCTAACTAGCTGCTCATGGTAATGGTGAGAGTTTATATAGGAGAAGGAGTCTCCTAAAAAGGTGGAAGGATGAGCTTATCTTCAAGGGGAGTTGTTGGAAAGGGTCGAACAGACATGCCATAGAAGGGAGTCGACATTCACAAAGCTAACAACCAAGCCTGGAGAGATCTGGAAGGCAGGTTGTTTGAACAAATTCGCCCAAACTGGATCAGCGCGGATTATAGGGAATCTGCCGCGCTGTCAGCGCATATCAATAACTGAAGAAGCCATGTCAGCGCGGAAGAACATGGGAAAGGCGCGCTGTGGACCATCGCGGAAAAGTGATGTTCTTTCGCGATGGCAGCGCACAGAATACACTGGAAGGCGCCTGTCATCGCGGTTATTTTAAGAACAGACGCGCTGATGAACAAAACTTTGGAAAAATGGGTTTTTTAAGCCAGTTCAGGGATCAAGCACTTAGTGATTGTGAATTCTGGGCACAGCAGGGAGACTGACAGGAAGGCAGTGATAAATTACTGTGTAACACCAAGCATATATCGAAGTTTAGTGAACTTCGCCTCTGTGAGAGCCTTTGTGAAGATGTCTGCAACCTGATCATCTGTTGGACAATATTGCACTTCAAGAACATGGTCATGAATGAGCTTTCTGATGAAGTGCATGTGTAGTTCAATGTGTTTGCTGCGCTGATGCTGGACTGGATCTTTGCATAGCTGAATGGCACTTTGATTATCACACCAAAGTGTGGTTGGATGCTGCTGCTCAAAGCCAAACTCTGATAGGATCTGACGAAGCCACAAGGCTTCCTTACTAGCTTCCACGGCACCACGATACTCTGCTTCTGCTGACGAAAGAGAAATGGCAGCCTGTTTCTTACAAGCCCATGTAATAGGTCTTGAACCAAGAGTGAAGACATAACCGGCAGTAGACTTCCGATCATCAGGGTCACCAGCCCAATCAGAATCAGTGAAACCAACTAACAGAGGAGCTACTTTGGCACTGTAATGAATCCCAAACTGTACTGTACCTCGAACATAACGAAGTATTCTTTTAGCTGCTTTCCAATGACTTTCACAGGGGTTTTGCATAAAACGAGCAACAAGGCCAACAACAAAGGAAAGATCAGGACGAGTATGGGTTAAATACAAGAGTTTTCCGACAAGTTGACGGTATAAGGTAGCATCAACTTCAGGAGAAGTACAAGAGACTGAAAGTTTGACTCCAGACTGAAAGGGAGAAGGGGCTGGCTTACAGTCTTCCATGTGAAAATGACGAAGAATATCACAAGCATACTTGGACTGGGAAAGGAAAATACCCTCTTGGGATTGCAAGACTTGAAGACCGAGAACATAGTGTAAATGTCCAAAGTCTGTCATTTCAAATTTCTTTTTAAGGCTGGACTTCACATGGTTTATAAGGTTGGGATCACTACCAGTAAGAATAAGATCATCAACATAAAGAACAAGGATGATAAGAGAGTTGCCCACTTTCTTGGTGTAGACAGTATTGTCAGAATGACACCTAGAAAAGCCAGATTCTAAAAGAAAGTTATCCATTTTGGCATACCAAGCTCGAGGAGCTTGCTTGAGGCCATAAAGGGATTTCTTAAGTCGACAAACAAGGCTGGAGTCTGTTTGTATGAAGCCAATGGGTTGTTCCATATAGATTTCTTCCTGCAAGTCCCCATGCAAGAAGGCAGATTTAACATCCATCTGATGGACTTCCCATTTTAAAGAGGCAGCAAGGGAAAGAACAAGGCGGATAGAGTTCATTTTGGCAACAGGGGAGAAGGTTTCAGTGTAGTCAATGCCTTCAACCTGTGAAAAGCCCTTAGCAACGAGACGAGCTTTATGTTTATCAACTTTCCCATCTGGTCCATACTTGGTTCTGTAAACCCATTTACATCTAACAAGTTTGCGTCCCTTTGGTAGAGGAACAAGATCCCATGTATCATTTGTCATTAATGAATGATATTCTTCATTCATAGCTGCTTCCCAATGTGGATGGCCTGAAGCTTCTGCAAAAGTGTCAGGATCATGATTTACTGGAGCTTGAGCCAGTAAAGAAGAGGCTCTTTCAAACTGAGAACGTGTACGTCGCTGATCTGTAGGATCACCGGCAAGATCACCTGCTGCATCCCGAGTAGCACGGACCCATCTTGGAAGTTGAGGATCCTGAGAAGGTGGGGGAGGATTATCATCCTCGCTTTCATCATCTGAAGAAGAAAGGTTTTCAAAAGTAGAAGAGATAGGAAGAGGTGGCACATCTGCCGGACTAGGCTCGCAGGCCGATTTATTTTCATCAAATTTTACATCTCTTCTAATGATAACATTTTTGGACTTAAATGGAATAATTCTATAACCTTTTACATCTTCAGAATATCCAACAAAAGTACATTTCTCACTCTTAGGTTCTAAAGCTTTATGCTTTTCATCTGGAATATGGGCCCATGCTTCACTTCCAAACACACAAAAGTGACTTACATCTGGTTTAATGGAACTCCAAGCTTCTTCTGGAGTGATATTCTCTAGAACCTTAGTAGGAGTGCGATTGATTATATAATTTGCACAATTAATTGCTTCGGCCCAAAAACTAAGACTGAGTCCTTTAGATTGCAGCATACAATTAGCCATTTCCTTTAAGGTGCGATTTTTCCTTTCAGCTACACCATTTTGTTGTGGAGTGTATGGAACAATATGTTGCATTTGAATTCCATTTTCGATGCAAAAGTTGATGAATGTGTTTTTAACATATTCTCCACCATTATCAGTTCTTAGCTTAAGAATTTGATGTCCTGATTGTTTTTCAACAAAGGCTTTGAAGGCTAAAAAAGTGTTAAATACTTCGCTCTTGAGTTTTAAGAAGTATACCCAAGTGCGTCTGGAGAAATCATCAATGAAAGTTAAGAAGTACTTGCAGCCAGAGAATGAAGCAACAGGAAGAGGACCACATAAATCACTGTGCACAAGCTGTAAAGGGGCTGAGGCGTGCCAAGAGGCACGTTTGTCAAAACTGTCCCGATGATGTTTTCCGAGTACACATCCGGAACAAACACCATCTCTGCAAGATACCATAGGAAGACCTGTCACCATATTTTCTTTACATAGATGCTGAAGGGAGCGATAGTTTAAGTGACCAAATCGCTCATGCCAAAGTTTGCTCACTTCATCATTATGAGCAACAAATACTGAGGGAAGATTGGATGACCCAAAGTTGTGAAACTTATACAACCTTTTGGAATCATCAGCAAGACCAGTAGCTAGAATCTGTTTAGGATCTTTTAGATCCTTGATTACAACATCATGAGGTGAAAATTCAACAATTTTACCTTCACCTGAGTGAGTTATCTGATAGACAGATAGAAGGTTGCAGGATAAGGTTGGAACACATAATACATCATTAAACTGACCATTGTCTAGATGAACAGTTCCAGTCCCTACAACATTAAGAGATCTATCATCACCAATATATATATTTTTGGTGTTACAATCATTTAAAGAAGAAAACATGGCTTGGTTTTTGGCCATGTGACAAGAGGCTCCAGAATCAATGAGCCACTCATGAGAATGAGAAGAAGAAGAAGATACATTTAATGCATAACCAGACTGAGATGATTGACAATGAGATGCAGAAAGTGCCATTCCGGAAGTTGAAGTTGAAGTAGGTTCCACATGGATGTTATGTTTCTTCATTGCGGCTTCCAAGGCTTCCATCTTCTTAAAGCATTTAGATTCTAAGTGGCCATCTCGATTACAAAAGTTACAATGTCTATCAGTCTTCTTCCATTTGTTTTTATTGGTCTTATCATTTTGCTGAAATGATCTTTCATTTTGAGGCTGAGATGGTTTAGGACCATTCTTTTGAGGATATGACTTCTTAGGATTCTTTGAATTTGGTTGCTGCTGGGCGGCTAACGCTTTCGTGGAAGAGTTTCCAAGATTAAGAAGACCAAGGTGTAAGAGTTTTTCTTGTTCTCTTATTAAGGAATCACAAAAGGAGTCAAAGGAAGGGGCCTTGTAGTCTTGTCCTTGACAAATGAAAGCTTCCCTTGTAGAATGGAAAGTGGAAACAAATACAGAGTAGGCTGGTCCCAACTTAGTAAGGATGGAATAAATAAAGTTACCATCTTCTTTCTTAACTTTAACACCTTCCAAGAGATATCTAAGGGTCTTGAATTTGGACAAGAAATCTTCAATGCAAGAAAAATTATTAGGATCCAAAGTAAGCAGCTCATTTTCAAGTTGATGGGCTCTAATTTCATTTTTAATCCCAAAAATTTTAGCAAGTTTTTCTAATGCTTCATGAGGAGTCTCAAGTCCTGCAATGTGGAATCTAAGATCAGGAGAAATAGACATCCCTATCAAACCACGTGCTTGATCTTGTCTATTTTCCCATTTTGCCGCCTTGTCTTCATCTTTTGGTTTCTTCTCTTGGTTTGTGGCTATTCTGAAGAGACCTTTACTTCTAAGTAAATCTTCCATGTATTCTACCCATTGGAAGTAGTTAGTGCTGTCAAGAATGACTTGGCATGGACTTTCCATTTTAAAAAAAACTGAAGCTGAAGATGCTGAAAGTAAGTGTTCCAACGGATAGATCTCGAAAAAATAGGCGGTTTTAAAAAAAACGGCTCTGAAAAAGGCTTCCGGATGAAGAAGTTATGGCTTTTTGAAAAAAAATTGTTGACGTTGCCGGCAAAGTGCGCGAATGTGCGGGAATGAAAAAATCCGCCCCCACAAAATGGGACTTGAACCCAAGACCTCTACTCTCTTAAAATAGCTTTGAACCAATTGATCTATACAAAAAATTTGAGAGAGAGAGAGAGAGAGAGAGAGAGAGGGGGGGGGGGGGGCGCTTGGTTTGCGTGCTTGCCTTGAGAAAACTCTTTTTCCCTACAAAACACAAAACACAAAACCCGACACGAATATGCAAAGAAAAACGAACCTTGCGGCTCGAAGTTAGCTTTAGCCAAAAAACTAGAAATTTAAAAAAAAATCTCAAAGTTAGCTTTAGCCGAAAAACTAAATATTTTTCTCAATGTTTCTGATTTTCCGAGATCACACTAAGGTGCAGGGAAAAGAGCATATGCATGAGAAAAATCCTTCCTTTCTGTTTCTGATTTGCCCAGATCGCACAGAGTCGCAGGGCAAAGAGCATACGCAGAAATGAAAGGTATAGATCCGGTTAAAAAAAAGGCTAAATAAACTGAGACCGAAATAAGCAGAGAGAAAATAACAGTAAACTGCAAAAGAAACACTGTATACCTCCCGATCTGAAAAATGACGCAGCTAGGGCTACCGGAAACCTTTTCGCGTGAAACGAAAGGGGTTCCTCACTGGAACAGATGCTCCGAACGCAACAGAGCAGTCCTCTCGGCCCGAAAGCAGTCAGAAACAGCAGATCTAGGAAACGACAGCCGCATGCAGTTCTACCGGCTTCAGATTTGGATCACCAACGGACGCGGCCCTCAAATAGCTCCGATACCATGTAGGAATTTACAGGGTAAGTTCCACAGAAAGAATACCAAAAGGACACCGCTCACAACCAGATCTCAAATCAATACACCAGTATTTTTGACGTGGTTAAAACCCTCAGAGTGCAAGGAGGGAAACAGTCCACGGCCTGTCCCAACGTGGGTACTACAGGCAATTTATTAATCAAAGAATGAAAATTTACATAAGCTTCTCTCATGCACGGATTACCCGAACAATGACCCTCCATGCGCTTTAAATAGAACTCATGGACCAATCGGGTGTCAAGCCACGGATCAAGTGTCGGTAATACCGAGGTGAGAGTGAACCGTCGGATCACTACATATCGTGACCGTCGGATTGTAAGTTACAAAATGTACAACGGTAAAGAAACACACTTTACCTAACTCTAACCTAACTCTATACTAGACCAAGTTGAACTTAACTATATCCTATGTGTCGGAATATCCTAACACTTTGTATATGATAATATTTTCAACCATACAGCCTTCCCAAAGCTCATAACACAACATTTGCACTCAGAATTAGAGCTAAGTAGCAAGGGAACTTTATTTCTCCGTGATGGTAATGAGACACGTGCTAAAATTGAACAAGACAATGCTCTGCAGTTTGACAATGATAGTAATTGGAGAGGGAACAAATTTATTCCCACAACAGAGGTCACATCAGAAAAGAGTTCCCTGAGCATTGCATATACTTGTGAAGAGAATACTTTTAACTATGAGGTTCTTGATACCTTCCCTATGAACTAGGCCACTTTGGTTGTAAATGAGCCACCATCCACCATTGCTGCAAATGATTTACCAATCTCATCCTATGACGACAAGGATGTCCAACTCTTTGTTTCACTTTGCATTAAAAGCGAAACCAGATTCCAGGTTTGAGAAAAATATGAATGCAGAGGATCATGAGTTTTCCAGCACTTATGAGATAGAATTTGAACAAACTTATGAAATTGGAAGGGAAAATCGCTACCATCCTGGTTGGCTAGGGAGTAAGTATAACAGGCCCAATTGGAATGATTCTCGCTTGGAATTTCATTCTCAGCAGAACAGGGGAAGGTCACATGAATTTGTTTTTAGGGATCACAAAATTTTGATAATTACCACCAGAAAGAAAAGGAATCCGGGTCTCCTGTCACAATGGAAACTGGCTTTTGCATCTCTCCCATTATGGCTATTCCTCTATATGAAAATGATGGAAACATGAACAAAAGTGGTTTGCTTGGCAATGAACAACATCTTGTTAAGATTACCAAAAAGATGGCATTCAAATGGTTTCCCAAGGATACAAAATTCACTTATCACCCATTGATTTTTTATGGACTGTCTTTTCCTGTTGATTATGATGATAGTGTGCTAAAACCACATGGGACACAAACAAAAAATTCCATCATAGCCATTCAAATCAAATACATAATGTTTTGGAGCCATTGTTGTATCCCAGGGATTTTTCCATTATCGGAAAGAATGATGGATAGAGCAAGGGTGAACTAGCCATAAGGAAATTGATGTTTGTCAATTTGATGTCTATGGAAAATCACTTAATGGTATAGATAATATTGGTGTGGGTTTATAGAACAACAGTATTATTTGCTCCTAGAGGATTTTTCTGTGAAATTTAGTTACACAACAGGAAAATGAACGGGAGTTTTTTCCAACAGTGAAATGAACATATGCCTTTCATTCAATTTCTCATTTCTAGAAAAAAAATAAAAAGATGATAGTTCACCTAAGGGTCATCAAACTTGTATGATTTTTTGTGCAATTGGAGCAATGAGAGAGCTTGAGATTTTCCTGTTGACAAATCTGAACATCCTTGTGGATATTTCCATGATTGGTCATTTGTTCCTCGGTTTAAGGAGGATGAAAACAAATGTTGATTATATTCAAAATAGTCTGTAGCAGTACGCATACAATCCCTTTAGGAAAACAATGTGGCGAGCAGCAGTGTTGACCATGTGCTCTTATCACTATGCCAGGATGAAGCTGAGTGGAACATATGGAGGACCACATCAAAGTTGGTTCAAATCCTTCCATGCCTCAGTGATAATGAAAGATACAGTGCTTTCAATGAAGCCACAACCAGTCCTGGAAGACACCAATTTATGACTTTTGTGGTAGATTTCTCTCTTGCTTGCCAAGTGAGTTCTTGTAACATTATGGATCTCGTTTGAACCCTAGCAGTGAATACATTTTCTGTGTGCTCTAGAAGGTGAGATCTGCTCCATTGCAATTGCAAATCCCAAATCCTATATTTGAGTACGACTTGTGTGTTGCGAAAGGGATACCAATACTATTTGATAAGGTAGGTTACACAAACGAGAATTTATGGTGGAATGCATCATTCCAATACTCTTAGTTTCAGTCTTCACATAAGATTGTCCAAAGCATAGGTATGAACAATAGCACTGGTGGCAAGACTTTCTTGCCAAAGATAAGCCTCCAAATTATACTCGTCCATCCAATATGGCTTCAGACCCTCAGAACAGATCTGTACCAGAAAGGATTATATAAGCAATTGTTTTTCTTATGCGAAAATTTAAAAAAGGGTTCAGAGCTAGCAGGACAATTGCAGGATTTTTTATGGAGTAACCACTACAACAATCATGCTCAGAGATACATAGAAAAAACATGCAACAATCATCACTAGAGTATATTTGCACCTAATGATTGTCCAAATACCCAGATTTTGGCTCAGCCTGGTAGTCAGAAATTCTCCAGATTAAAATCACTCAGAGCTCAATGTGGCCTTGTTTGCTATAGTGATCAAGCATAGAGGGTGAGGGAATTTCCTTTGATAAAGTGCTGAGAATTATGTGATTGGTGGATATTGAAGTATTTTCATGGGTCAATGACAAGATCGTGAGGTTCTCATGAACCCCCTAAAGGAGCACATGTCCATTGGTTGTTGAAGCAGGCACTACTAATAAAAGTGGAAGAAAGTAAACAACCCTCCCCTAAACGTGTCTAGTCTCAATGCCTCAGTGTTAATGAAAGATACAGTGCTTTCAATGAAGCCACAACTAGTCCTAGAAGACACCAACTTATGACTTTTGTGCTCGTCTGGACCCTAGCAATGAATACATTTTCTGTGTGCTCTAGAAGGTGAGATCTGCTCCATTGCAATTGACAATCCCAAATCCTATATTTGAGTACGACTTGTGTGTTTCTAAATGGATACCAACACTGTTTGATAAGGTAGGTTCCACAAACGAGAATTGATCGTGGAATGCATCATTCCAATACTCTTAGTTTCAGTCTTCACATCAGATTGTCCAAAGCATATGTATGAACAATAGCACTGGTGGAAATACTTTCTTGCCAAAGATAAGCGTGCAAATTATACTCCGCCATCCAATATGGCTTCAGACTCTTAGAGCAGATATGTACCAGAAAGGATTGTATCAACAATTGTTTTTCTTATACGAAAATTTAAAAAAGGGTTTGGAGCTAGCAGGAGAATTGCATGAGTTTTTATGGTGGAGTAACCACTACAAAAATCCATGCTCAGAGATACACAGAACAAACATGCAACAGTCATCACTAGAGTAGATTTGCACCTAATGATGTCCAAATACCCAGATTTTGCCTCAGCCTGGTAGTCTGAGAGTCTTCATATTAAAAGCACTCAGAGCTCAATGTGGCCTTGTTTGCCATAGTGATCAAGCATAAAGGGTGAGGGAATTTCCTTTGATAAAGTGCTAATAATTATGTGATTGGTGGATATTGAAGTCATTTTCATCGGACAATGACAAGATCCTGAGGTTCTCATGAACTCCCTAAAGGAGGACATGTCTATTGGTTGTTGAGGAAGGGACTACTAATAAAAGTGGAAGAAAGTCAACAACCCTCCCCTGAACATGTCTAATCTCCATGCCTCAATGATAATGAAATATACAATGCTTTCAATGAAGCCGCAACCAATCTTGGAAGACACCAATTTATGACTTTTGTGGTAGATTTCACTCTTTCCTGCCAAGTGAGTTCTTTTAACAGTATGGAGCTCATTTGAACCCTAGCAGTGAATACATTTTCTGTGTGCTCTAGGAGGTGAGATCTGCTCCATTTCAATTGACAATCCCAAATCCTATATTTGAGTATGACATGTGTGTTGCTATAGGGGTACCAAGACTATTTGATAAGGTAGGTTCCACGAATGAGAATTAATGTTGGAATGCATCATTCCAATACTCTTAGTTTTAGTCTTCACATCAGATTGTCCAAAGCATAGGTATGAACAATAACACTGGTGGAAAGAATTTCTGCCAAAGATAAGCCTGCGAATTATACTTGGCCATCCAATATGGCTTCATACCCTCAGAGCAGATCTGTACCAGAAAGGATTATATCAGCAATTGTTTTTCTTATGTGAAAATTTAAAAAAGGGTTCAGTGCTAGCAGAAGAATTGCAGGATTTTTTTATGGTGGAGTAACCACTAGAACAACCATGCTCAGAGATACACATAACAAACATGCAATAGTCATCACTAGAGTAGATTTGCACCTAATGATGTCCAGATACCCATATTTTGGCTCAGCCTGGTAGTCAAAGAGTCTCAAGATTAAAAGCACTCAAAGCTCAATGTGGCCTTGTTTGCTATAGTGATCAAGCATAGAGGGTGAAGGCATTGCCTTTGATAAAGTGCTGAGAATTATGTGATTGGTGGATATTGAAGTCATTTCCATGGGTCAATGAAAAGATCTTGAGGTTCTCATGAACTCCCTAAAGGAGCACATGTCCATTGGTTGTTGAAGCGTGTTGTTAATTTTTGGTATGTTCTATGCTTAAGAGCAATTTACTTCAATTTATTTATTAGCCCAATATCAATATCCAGTTTAGCAATCACATCAGCATGATAGTAAAATGCAGATAGAACATAAAATTAAAAAGTAGAAGACAAGCCAAGACAAGAGGACACAAGATGTGGCACCGGCCAGGGACAAACCCCAATGTGGGGAAACCCTTGATCAATTCTTCTTATATTCTTCAATAGTTCAGTAGAGAGAGATAATACAAATTTACAAATCTGATAATTTATGACAGCAGCAGAAAATCCCTAACCAGAAAAGTCAACGTTGGTCAAACAGGGCATAATTCTTCTTCTAAGCAGCTCGGTCAAACCCAGTCAACTTCGGCCTCCAACAGCAAACCCAAACAGTCCAAAACAGTCTGAAAATGTCCAGTCAAATCTGGTCAACAGAAGTCAACCCTGCGACCAGCCCTAGGACAATGAACACTGATCAATGTAGGGGTCAAATAGCCTTGGAATTCATGCCCAGAATTGCGGCCTGCCCAAACATAATTTCCTCACTCAAATCCACAGTCAATGCTGGTCAACGCAGCCCTAGAAAGCCTCCCTACAGCTCGGTCAATGTTGGTCAATGTAGTCAATAGAAAACGTCCTCCTTCCTTTGCACATGTGAGAGAAAGCTGCCAGATTTGTGTACCCAATCAAGTGAGGAGAGAGAGATGTGATGAGATGAGATGATGAAATAATGACTTGAGGTCTCCTCCTTTTATATGCAACGTTGAGGATGAGCTGGGGGTTAAAATGCCTGTTTTGCTTGCTGGCCGACCTTGACAATTTGTCAATAATACAAATAAATTCATATCTCCATTTTTACATGTCGGAATCAGATGATCTTTAGATCAATCCTACACCTCTCGAAGAGAGGAATCCAAGAAAAATATCATCTGTCATAAATAAGATGACCCATGTGGAGTTTGGCCCTAGTTGCCAATTTTAACATATGCACTACTAATAAAAGTGGAAGAAAGTCAACAACCCTCCCCTGAACGTGTCTAGTCTCCATGCCTTAGTGATAATGAAAGATACAATGCTTTCAATAAAGCCACAACAAATTCTGGAAGACACCAATTTATTCCTTTTGTGGTAGATTTCACTCTTGCTCGCCAAGTGATTTCTTTTAACAATATGGAGCTCATTTGAACCCTAGTAGTGAATACATTTTCTGTGTGCTCTAGAAGGTGAGATTTGCTCCATTGCAATTGACAATCCCAAATCCTATATTTGAGTACGACTTGTGTGTTGCTATAGGGATACCAAGACTGTTTGATAAGGTAGGTTCCATAGATGAGAATTGATGTTGGAATGCATCATTCCAATACTCTTAGTTTTAGTCTTCACATCAGATTTTCGAAAGCGTAGGTATGAACAATAACACTGGTGGAAAGACTTTCTTGCCAAAGATAAGCCTGAAAATTATACTAGGCCATCCAATATGGCTTCAGACCCTCAGAGAAGATCTGTACCAGAAAGGATTATATCAGCAATTGTTTTTCTTATGCGAAAATTTAAAAAAGAGTTCAGAGCTAGCAGGAGAATTGCAGGATTTTTTTATGGTGGAGTAACTACTACAACAACCATGCTCAGAGATACATAGAACAAACATGCAACAATCATCACTAGAGTAGATTTTCACCTAATGATGTCCAAATTCCCATATTTTGGCTCAGCCTAGTAGTCAGAGAGTCTCCAGATTAAAATCACTCAGAGCTCAATGTGGCCTTGTTTGCTTGTTTGCTATAGTGATTAAGCATAGAGGGTGAAGGCATTGCCTTTGATAAAGTGTTGAGAATTATGTGATTGGTGGATATTGAATTCATTTTCATGGGTCAATGAAAGGATCTTGAGGTTCTCATGAAATCCCTAAAGGAGCACATGTCCATTGGTTGTTGAAGCAGAAACTATTAATGAATGCAGAAGAAAGTCAACAAACCTCCCCTGAACTTGTCTAGTTTCGATGCCTCAGTGATAATGAAAGATACAATGCTTTCAATGAAGCGAAAACCAATTCTGGAAGACACCAATTTATGAATTTTGTGGTAGATTTCACTCTTGCCTGCCAAGTGAGTTCTTTTAATAGTATGGAGCTCATTTGAACCCTAGCAATGAATACATTTTCTGTGTGCTCTAGAAGGTGAGATTTACTCCATTGCAATTGACAATCCCAAATCCTATATTTGAGTACGTCTTGTGTGTTGCTACAGGGATACGAAGACTGTTTGATAAGGTAAGTTCCACAAACGAGAATTGATGTTGGAATGCATCATTCCAATACTCTTAGTTTTAGTATTCACATCAGATTGTCCAAAGCAAAGGTATGAACAATAACATCGGTGGCAAGACTTTCTTGCCAAAGATAAGCCTACAAATTATACTCGGCCATCCAATATGGCTTCAGACCCTTAGAGCAGATCTATACTAGAAAGGATTATATCAACAATTATTTTTCTTATCTGAAAATTAAAAAAAAGGGTTCAAAGCTAGCAGGAGAATTGCAGGATTTGTTTATGGTGGAGTAACCACTACAACAACCATGCTCATAGTTACATAGAACAAACATGCAACAGTCATCACTAGAGTAGATTTTCACCTAATGATGTCCAGATACCCAGATTTTGGCTCAGCCTAGTAGTCATGGAGTCTCCATATTAAAATCACTTAGAGCTCAATGTGGCCTTGTTTGCTATAATGATCAAGCATAGAGGGTGAAGGAATTGCCTTTGATTAAGTGCTGAGAATTATGTGATTGGTGGATATTGAAGTCATTTTCATGAGTCAATGAAAAGATCCTAAGGTTCTCATGAACTCCCTAAAGGAGCACATGTCCATTGGTTGTTGAAGCTATCACTGCTAATAAAAGTGGAAGAAAGTCAACAACCCTCCCCTGAACGTGTCTAGTCTCTCTCCAACAGAATGTTCATCATAATGTTGTGTCTTAGTAGGATTGTACAAAGAATTTCTTGGTAAATAACCTCAACTAATATAGAAAGCTATTCTGATTCATCTACACTAAAAGTTAAAACTGTCAGTATTTTGGTCATTTTTTCGAATATGGTTGCAATAAACAATACCGTGGTTTTAAAATGCTATGTTGGCGTTGGTGATTCCTCATGGATTGCTTTTGGCATCCCTAGAAACCATTGATATTCATTTATAGGATAGCCAATCTTCTTGTTTGTTATGGAAATCAATAGGGTTATGCTCATAGCACACCTTTCTTCCTAGTTGGATTTCCCTATCAAAGGTGAAGCATAGGAAATGAATCAAAGAGGTAGTTCAGAATGGAAATATTAACAATATATTATTTCGCCCTCTTGATTAGTGAGAATCCATGTAACCCCCTATGACCCATGTCTTATAGTGTTTTCCTACATGTATGAGTGGAAGAAAATTGCAGTTGGATCTGCTTATGACTGTTATAAATTGGATGGATCTTATTATTTAGGTTTGCTTTCATCCTGGGAAACATGCAAGTATAACTAATGCATGAATTTGAAAAATCTTCATTTTTATGTCTATATTCTTGTTTTGGTACTTTTTGGTTCTCTTATATTTAGCGCCACCTCTCATAGTTGTTTCATGCTCTGCCTATTTTTGCCTGGGTGTGTTTTAGCTTCCATCTTATTTTTTGATATTTATCATGAAAAACTCATTCATTGGTTATGATGTTCTCAACAAACTTGTAATTCCCTAGCCTAAACAATACTTACAGGTAAGAATTCTTTATTATATTTTTTCTTTGATCAATGCAATTGTTGGCTACTTTGAAGATATCGGTGAGGAAGTTTATCATCAAACAGTAATCTAAATGGTGCGCCTCCTTTTTTTTGGATCTTAGTCCAAATATACAAAAGGTACATCTCTGGAGAAAATTTGTGTGCATCCTTCAATGGTTGGCATGTTGGATGCTTCTGCAAAGGATGTTATTGAACATGGTGGATGGTAAGGGCCAGAAAACGTAACACTTTATAAAATTTTATAATATGTATTTAAATGCATCTGAGCCTTTAATATCTATTTTTTATTTTCTAGTTGAAACTTAAAGTGCTTCCTTAATTCAATTAATCTTTGTTGTACTGATGGAACAATTTTTCACATGCATTTGTAGCTTAATATTGTTTTTGTTTCTTAAAAAATTATATGCATATGTCTGGCATTATTATAATGTTATTTATGATGTATCAGCCCTATTTTAAAGGGTCATTGTGTGGAGAGGCCTCTATAATGGCACATATGTTAAGGAAAAGCAATATTTTAGTAGAGCATTCAGTATTGGAGCATTGGAAAGAGTTCATTGTGGAGAAACTTGTATTTGGGGTTGAAGATAAAATTGCAGGTTTGAAGCTTGATTCTGGAAAAAATTTCAGGGTTGATTTGCACCCATGGTCACCATCATTTCATTTCAAATTTAGTACTTCTTGGATGGGCATCATATTGCACTGTTATAATGGGCTAATGCTAGTTGTTGAGGAGCTGAAAGAGAGGTGTGTTGACCTTCTTCTTGACTGTTAAATAGGAGAAATTTTAAATATGTATGGGTAATCAAAGGAGATTTTTTTTCTTTTGTGATGCAATTTTCTAGCCAACTGTCATACATTATTTATTATATGTTGTCTTTTTCTTTCCATTTAGCATGTAACTTAGTTAGCATGATTGTGCCTAAGATTTTCCTGAGGGTTGAATGCTAAGTTTCTAAGGTGTTTTTTTCTATGGTGACATTTTATTTGCTTTGTTTATACAGGTCATCTAGCCACATAGTGGCCACTATCGCCCCACTGAAGAAAACTTGTTCGAGTTTCTTGATTTTCTGAAGAAAAATGGTAGACATTGCTGATGTTTTTTTTTAACGAAAACGGATGTAGTTTGTATTAAAGGAAATCCAAAGCCTGCTGGCCGGTTACATTTAGGAAGCCCATGAACCGGCTATCCTCAACATATAGAAAAACTGCCTTCCTAACCTTAATATTTTGAATCTTCTTAGCTCTGTTAGTCAAGCCTATTTCCCTAATTTCCCCATGCTTGTGAATACAGACAAACTGCTGAAGTAAAAGACAATAATACATGAGAAACAAAATTAAGGGATTGGATCCCAATCTTCAACCTCGTCTCTTATCCGGGTGCTTGCAGGAAGGAGGACTGCTTTGTTGGCTTCCGCATCCGCTTCCTTATTATTTTGCCGAAGAATGTGGAAAAAATTCACCTGAAGAAAGGAACCAACTAGCTTCCTTATTCTGGAAACCACTCTTGCTAGCCGAAAGTCCCTCGGGGACGTGTTATCCACAAGAATTCGAATCAAGGATTGGGAGTCACCAAGAATATTGGCTTTCTCAATACCAAGAACCTGTAAATGCTTAAGACCCTGCAATAAAGCCATGGCCTCAGCTTGCATGTTTGTACTGTGGCCCAGGCCCCAGGCATACCTGTTCTCTATGCAGCCATTCGCATTCCTGATGACACCCCCAGCCCCAGCAATTCCTGGATTGCCTTTGGCGGCCCCATCAAAAAACAAGGAAGAACTGTCACAATTATGGAGCCAAATGTGGAAATCGCCCTCAACAAGCCTGATCTGCCAGTTTTTCGTAGTTTGGAACTGTCTCTCCTCCTCAGAAAACTGAAGGCCGAGCTTGCTCCCCCACGCCAATTCTTGAGGATTTAAGTTATTTTTTCCCAGCTTCTCAAATTTCTCACCGAGAAATTCCTTGAGCAGGCCGTTGGCTTTTGACAAAACAAGGTTACCCTTCTGCGCTTTTTCTTGAAAAATTCTGTGGTTGCACTCAATCCATATTTGCCAGAAAATGAATTTTGGATAAACCATCCAAGTTGCCTTGAACCAGTTGTTATTGGGGAGTTTTCCGGGATAGAGATGAGCCCAATCAGCAAAGTATCCAGCAATCGAGTTTGGCAGACGAACAGAGGATCCCCATGAGGAAAACGCATCAGCCCAAATACTCTTGGCAAACTTGCATTCAATCAATAAATGAGTGGCATTTTCCTCATTTTCCAGACAAAGATTACATCTAGAAGGACCCAGGAAGCCTTTCTTTTTCAGTCTATCCTCCGTTAAAATGCTGTTGTGGCACAACAGCCTGCTGAAGAAATCAATTTTTGGCACACATTTCTGCCTCCAGAGTCCTCGCCAAGTCGCTGGGCAGCAAGGTGTTATAGACATTTTTGTGCCTCGCAGCATGGAGCATGAAATGTCAATAATTACAGGGATCCTCAGTCCCTAAACATGTTGTTCTTACCCCTAGAAGAACAAGGTCAGCAAACCACAGCACTTCCTATCAGTTCTCCACCTGAAAACACTCAAAAACAGGCTATTTTTGGATCATGTCAGCTGCTCCACTGAGCATCTGCGCTGAATGTCAACTGCTCCTCCTTGTACCTGCGCTGAAAGTCAAAACCAATGAAGGCTACCTGCGCTGGGCGAGATTGGCCAAGTGGCACAGTCATTCTGCAAGGTGTCAACTGCCCAGGAAGCTTCCAAACTGACACTTGGTTCAAGGGATTCGCCCTATGATGAGTAAGAAGGTCTTGATCTCCAAGTGGAAGCAAGATTCTCCAAGTGGACTCAAGAACTGAAGATTAACTAAAGTGGGAGAGGACACTAGTCAGCTTTATGCCAGCCTCAAGCTGACTCATCCTTTCTCCAAATCTCCTATATATAGAGCTCTTCTATGAGGTCTAAGGGGGCGGGAATTTTGTGCAAAGCAAGGAAGTGCTGTTGGTTTACAGTTAGAGCTATTGGGTGATTGCTTTTATAGAGGAGAAGAGGAGATTTCTTGCTGCTGGGGAGGTGCTGCTGGATTGGAGCCATTGATGGTTGTAACCTTCTCAGAACCTTTTACTTCTATCAATAAAGCTTTGAATGTTCTCCTATATACTTGTATTGCATTGATGTATTGTATTTGCTTGTATATCTGATTCACTCTAATCCATGCATCAATTATGAGTACATGTTTCTTGTAGTTTCCCTCTCTTGTTTGTGCAGGATCTTTGTGTAGCTGGGCCGGCAAGAGAACAAGGAGCCGGGAGCAAGGGACGAAGAGAGAAGACAAGATCGACAAAAGCGAAGGATATCGGTTGGTCAATCTTTTCTTCCTTCTCTGTACTTTCATAAAGGAAAAATATCAAAGCTTTACTTTCAGTTGTTGCTAAGGAACTATCACCCTTAGAGTAGGGATAGGGTCATTCCGAGTCGGATACTTTTCCCCACAACAAACTGGCGACTCCGCTGGGGAAGCTAGTATCTTGTTGGTTTATTGTGTTTCTTGCTATTCATCTCATAAACAAGGAGAGCACCAAATCGAACCGCCATTGAGTCCTTCAATTGCAAAGTAGAGGGCAGCTGCTCTGGCTCAGTTTCTGAGCAAGTTTATGATTTGAAGAGCTGATCCACAAGGACTCTTGTGCTCTTTGTGATAACTTTTCATCCTCTTGATCATCCCTCAGCTTGTACTTGACCTATAGCTTTTTATTTCAACAAAAACAGTGAATTTTTGAGCTTTTTATGACCCAGAAACCCTTGTAAACGCAACTCTCGTGTCTCAGTGCAGGCTGTCCAAAGGCAGTCTGCATTTCAGCGCAGGTACTCCCTTCGGGAATTGCGCTGAGAGTCAGTTTGACAGACCAGAGCCTGCGCTGAACCAGTTAGGCTATGTCTTCCTGAGGTTTCCCACTGAGTCTTGGCCCTGTTTTCACTGTTATTTTGCTGCTGATTGCTTGTCATTTGTACTTGCTATAAACCAACTTTCCTTGACATTATTCCGCCTCAGTTGTGTGATGAAACTGTGATTGTTCTTTCAGTATTTCTTGTTTCAGTTACAGTTTCCCATTGTGAAAAGCGAACCGGTATAGCTGTGGCCTCTTAGATCCTGAACTGTAAAAGTGTCTTTGTGATCTTAAGAGCTAGTTTTATTACTGTTCATGGCTGTTTGAGTTTGTTTGTTTTTCACCTTATGGTTTGAATTCATATATTTTTAGTGTCGAAACAAGTACCTGTAAGGCGTCTTTTGATTTTAGACAAAACTTGTTTGTTTACGCTTCAAATTGAATTCGAAAATTACACGACAATTTCCTTTTGTCTTACATCAACATTAAAGGAAAAGAAAAGAAATACATGCATCTTGCATTTGCATTTTGATAGGTTTGCGTGATTGATCTAGGAGAAAGTGCATTTAGTGTGTGTTCTATGATCTGTGTGAAAAGTTGATGTCTTTCTTTTCCCTCAGTAGATTAAGGTTTTCAAAGTTGAAAGATTGAAACGTTTTGCTTCTCATCTTAGATTGCACTTAGGAAGTTGTATATATACATCTCGTGGTGATCCTTAAAGGCAAACTGCTAAGCAAGATCAACATTAAAATAAATCCAATTTACATAACAACGCTTTGTAACATAACGCAAACATCTAGAGGTCTAGGTAGAGACGTGTTCCGACGTCGTTAAACACAGTGACTGTCGATCTCTACGAAGGTGGGTGATTCCTCCTGAGGGACGATAACACTAATACAGACTTGTGCTCCCGCGTACCGTAAAACGTATTCTGTGGTTTCGCGAAAGGTTTGGCACACCCTCTGCCTAGATCTCCAGAGCAGTTTCTTTTGGCCTTTTTCAAACTCTATAACTGAAAAAGTCCAACCGAGCATTTGTCACTTCGGGCTCGTTAATACATCGAAGGAGACTAGAGTCATCTTTAGCTTTTTCTCGACTCTTTAAAACTGAAAAAGCAAGTTGTGTCTAAAGCGTCGTTATAAAAATTTATTTTAAGCGGAATAATCATCACCCTTCCCTCGTTGATCTTCGAAGTTAGTCCACCACAAGTGGAAGTTCCTGTTGAATCGCTAAGAAATCTTTTGGATAGACTAGATATGTCTGAACAACCGTCGACATCTAGGACTGTGTCGTCCGACACAGCTGCAGCAGAGCCTCCTGCTGCTACTCCAACGATGTTCGCTGGTATACCATCTGTCCCGGGAAATTGTCAACAACAAGCCAGAGTCCAATCAGGGACAACGACATGGTTAGTTCCTATTTCTTCATCCGGATTATCATCTGGTATTTCTTATGTTGAAACTCGCCAAATTGATCCATTTGGAGGTCAATCTGGGCAATCGATCCCCTTGAATTCCGGATTGATACCATATGGGGGGCAGTATGCCCTTTCATTACCTCCTCCGGGAGGATGCCCATCCGTGAGTTCAAAACAAAGTTCAGGTCAAACTGGAATTACATCCAGCGGTTGGGTACCAATACTGCCTCAACAACCAGGAGTTGTATATTCTATGCAACCAGTCCACCCTGTGTCGAATGTTGCCACTATACCTGGTATGGTGATTGCGTCGCAAGTACAAGCGCTGCCTACTGTATGTCAACCCCAAGTTTCTCAGGTTGCCATACAACAGCCTCTTGTCTCGACATCTCAATCGCAACCTCAGGTCAGTGCCTCCTTATCTGGAGCGACTCAGGATCAAACAAGTACTGTGACTCCTCATCTTGGTCAATCATCTAGTATTGGGCATCAGCAAATGGTCCAACAACCAGAGCTGGTTCGAACTCAACAACCGCAATTCCAGCAATCATATCAAGGACCTGAGCAACAAGTCTTTGTAAGTAATGGGCAACCATACTATAATGGTTATACCCATCAACCTTGTCAAAGTTGCCAACATTATGCTGGTATGCAAAGACCCACTGCTCAGGCGATTCCATCTTATCCTGGATATGCTTCGCCTAACCTGAATCAACAGTTGCCCTTTGTAGCAACTCTAGAATTACCAGATCTAAACCGACTGACGAATGATCCAATTGCTTATGCCCCTTGGTGGCCAGCGATTCCACACAAACTTCCATCAGACATTCCTAAATTTAATGGAAATCCAGGTGAAGACCCGTCGAATCACGTGATGACATTCCATCTATGGTGTTCATCAAACACCCTGAATGATGATTCGATAAGACTTCGCCTTTTTCAGAGGACGTTAACGGGTCCAGCGGCAAAATGGTATATTGAATTGCCTAGAGCTTCGTTCGACAACTTCAGTGCCTTAGCTACAACCTTTTTAACCCATTTTCAATTACCGATAAGGTATGAAACGGGAACAGAACTCCTTACCAACTTCAAACAGACAACGACCACTCATATATCTGATCATATACATGAATGGCGACGTCGTCGTAGGATGGTAAAAACATATGTTCCCGATCAGCTATTAGCTGAATGGTTTATAAAGTCATTACTTCCGGCCATAACGGAAGATGTGGCCAAGGGGGGAGTCGTAACAGAAGAGCAAGTTATAGCTCGTGCGCAATATCTAGACTTGGTTTATACTCAGTCTGGCACGCTCTACGACAAAATACCTGATGCCCCTAGACCGGAATTCTCAATTCCTCCTCCTCCTAAATCAAACAATGACTCTCACGCCGGCGATGACGTGATTGGCAAGCACAAAATTTACAGTCAAAATGCAAATGAAAAACTTCTTGCCTCAGAAGTAAATTCCATGTCGACCGACAAGGGCAAACAACTGAAGCAACCAGGGGGCAAGAAGAAAAAGACAGGAAGAAAAAGGAAACCCCCGGCAGGGTGTCATATATGCGATGAGGATCATTGGACGAAATATTGTCCACATATAGCTGAAGTTAAGAAACTCTTCAAGAGTTCAAAAACCCCAGCAGTATTGACTGATCCGTTTCCTAATCCAGGTCAAAATATGGTTGCTAATCAAAATGCTTCCGGATCCCAAGTGCTTATGTTGTCTACCTCAAAGCAACAGAATAATGCTTTGACAAGGAATAAAGATTACGGGAATCCAAAGCTGTCGAACAACAAGGTTAACGAACGACCTAGTAGTTCAACAACAACTTTGACCGAAGTTGTGCCACCCATCGTTCCTGAGCCAATGATAAAGTCGCCAAAGGGAGATCCTCGTGCCAAAGAAGCACAAAATTATAATATAGTAAAGGACCTGGCCCAATCGCCGTCCAGTATGTCGACACTTGAGGTACCACAAAATTACCCCTCCCAAGAGCAAGCTTTATTATCAGCAATAGGTGGGATTGGCCCAATGGATTCCAATCTTGTGGCCTTTGATCATAAAGGATATGACCCGCAATTACCAGCTCAACTAGCTTTCCTTATTCAAGTGAAAGCCCTCAACAAAACTGTTCATCGAACAATTATTGATGAGGGGGCATCTACATGTCTTATGTCGATGAGTTGCTGGAAAGATTTAGGCTCACCACCCTTGTCGAAATCGTCAACGACGTTAAAAGCATTTGATGGACGATCATACACTCCATACGGGATTTTAAGTAACTTGCAAGTTGAACTGGGGGGCAAAACAGTAGGAATTGATGTTGAAGTAATTGATGGAAACCTCGATTACAACATCCTACTAGGAAGGCCCTGGATCTATGCCATGGCCGCGGTTGTGTCGACCTACTTCAGGAAGATTGCATTTCCCTTCCAAGAAGGAATTACAATCGTCGACCAACAAACTTTTCTCCCCAACAGTTCACAAGTTACAGGAAGCATTCCAATGATCCACGGAAGGAATCATTTGCTTCAAAATATCGGAGTAGGTCTCCTAAAAGACCCTGCCTTAATGGGTACTTTCGCCCTACCGCCTCCAAGTAATCTGGCGGGAGTGGCCACGGTGGAAACCTACAAAATGAAATCTAATCCAATCTTCTGGTTGGATTCGGAAGATTCCTAGATATTTTGTCGGCTTCGAGGATAGTTCCTATCTTGTGTCAACCTCATTAAAAAATGAAACAAATCCCCGAGGTAAACCTTCATTCCAACCAACAAAGTTGGATGCAATGAAGCTTGGGGGGCATGCACCTCGATTTGCATTATTATGCTGGGGGCATGCAAACTTTTCATCGAGCAGTTTTAGCACATAGTTCATGCTCGTTAAAAAATAAACGTAAGATCTCGAGCAGTTTTAGCACATAGTTCATGCTCGTTAAAAAATAAACGCAAGATCCGAGCAGTTTTAGCGCATAGTTCATGCTCGTTAAAAAATAAACATAAGTTTATGAGCAGGCTTTCCTTTAGAGTTCAAGCTCATTCAGAAAAAATGAACCGGTAAATAACCTTTTGAGATCGTAAATTCATCAGCCATAAAAGCCTTGGTCGTGTTTGTGCACCGTCACCTCCACTTTTCATTTGGCCGATCATTCACTCCCATTTGTGTGTTTACCTATTTTGAGGAACAGCTGCGAAGAGTGATTTCACCTAGCCATCCTTGTGACACTGCCGTGATTGGAGAATTCCAACCTGTACCTGGAATCTGCTGCTATCCCTGTTTATCACTCGTTCCTCAAAAGACAAGTCTTCTTTGAGCTCTTTTCATCTGACTCGTAAAATATGAAAAGTTTGCCGAGTTTTGGCCTTCCAGCTCGTTAAACAACCGGAAGAGCTATCCCTCCTCTAGATTTTAATCTTTTTGGACCTGAGGGATTATTGCACAAAAAGATCGAGCGCTTGTTTTGTTCGGCTCGTTAAAGCAATCGAAAATTCATCCCTTCTGTATTGTTTTATACTTTTTCGGACTTAAGGGATTAGATGACGAAAAAGGAATTACGGAGTTAACTTTCTGTACCTTTTCAGACTCTCTGAAAATGAAAAGGACCGAGTTTTCCTTGTCGTTAGACTCGTTAAAATGATTAAATAGCGACAAACTTGTCTTTAGACGAGAACGAGTTTCCCTATCGCTAAGCTCGTTAAATCATAGCGATGGGCTTGCCCGAAGGGCAGGTTATAGAACAAGCATATGTTATCCTCCTCAAGCTTGACAAAAATAAAGAGGTACTGGTCAGAAATGACTGGGGAAAAATTGGGGGAACATCAAAGCTTAATGGTAGCAAGTCGCTCTTGAACATGACACTTTTCTTCCGTACCACATCGGGTTGGGTTGTTTCATTCACCGGTCTCATCACCATGGTCTTCGCCAAACCATCCACATTTTGGGGTAATGCTACCGATCCATCGCATCAGTGTCGTTATATGTTCAAGAGAGGTCATTCTGAAAGTGTCAACCGTGTCCCATCCACTGCCATACATTATCCTTCATCCATTCATGATCGCCACCCTGAATCATATGTCACAGTTTGTTTTCACCTCCACTAAAATCATTAGCTCCGTTCCGTGTCATTGATGTGGGATTCATTAAGGCCCTCCTTTGACGGATCGCTTCTTGTCGACTTCAGCTCATTATCCAAGAAGTTGATCTAGGAACAACCCCATCAGTACTTTGAAGCTTGCATGCCTCAATGGCAAGTTTCTCACTTCCGGCGACAGGTATACATCAATGACCTTCGACCAGAAGATTTTGCGTGGCGTTCGACGCCAAGTCCTTTATTCACGCCACGTGAATTGTACTGCAGTACCTTGAGGGTCATTATCATTATCGGTGATTCCTCTCGCGCTTGTTAACGGTTTTTCATCATTGACCGGTAATCAAGCGATGTCTTTCCATGTTCGACTTCAGCGAAATTCTCACATGGATCGACTTGTACTTAGAGTGAAGATCGAACGAGTTTGAAGACCCCGGATCTAGTTTCATCCATCCGGGCTGCGATACATATTCAGGAAATATAAAAGCATTTGTCATGTACATCATTGCAGCAGATGATCATCCTATTCAAAGGATGATAATTTCAACAGAAAATTATCGGTCTACCATCAGACGATCGTCTGTTCTATGTACCAAAATGTATTTATAAAGCTGAGCATGGGAATGCCCGCCTCAGCTAGATCATGAAAACAGAATGAAAGATAATATATTGTATTGTATTGTATTATAGGACACCTCTCAGCACTTGAATGAACTTCGGACCCTCTGGATAAAGCATTTCACCCGATAAACGACCTCATACTTTAGGGGGCAACTGTTATAGACATTTTTGTGCCTCGCAGCATGGAGCATGAAATGTCAATAATTACAGGGATCCTCAGTCCCTAAACATGTTGTTCTTACCCCTAGAAGAACAAGGTCAGCAAACCACAGCACTTCCTATCAGTTCTCCACCTGAAAACACTCAAAAACAGGCTATTTTTGGATCATGTCAGCTGCTCCACTGAGCATCTGCGCTGAATGTCAACTGCTCCTCCTTGTACCTGCGCTGAAAGTCAAAACCAATGAAGGCTACCTGCGCTGGGCGAGATTGGCCAAGTGGCACAGTCATTCTGCAAGGTGTCAACTGCCCAGGAAGCTTCCAAACTGACACTTGGTTCAAGGGATTCGCCCTATGATGAGTAAGAAGGTCTTGATCTCCAAGTGGAAGCAAGATTCTCCAAGTGGACTCAAGAACTGAAGATTAACTAAAGTGGGAGAGGACACTAGTCAGCTTTATGCCAGCCTCAAGCTGACTCATCCTTTCTCCAAATCTCCTATATATAGAGCTCTTCTATGAGGTCTAAGGGGGCGGGAATTTTGTGCAAAGCAAGGAAGTGCTGTTGGTTTACAGTTAGAGCTATTGGGTGATTGCTTTTATAGAGGAGAAGAGGAGATTTCTTGCTGCTGGGGAGGTGCTGCTGGATTGGAGCCATTGATGGTTGTAACCTTCTCAGAACCTTTTACTTCTATCAATAAAGCTTTGAATGTTCTCCTATATACTTGTATTGCATTGATGTATTGTATTTACTTGTATATCTGATTCACTCTAATCCATGCATCAGTTATGAGTACATGTTTCTTGTAGTTTCCCTCTCTTGTTTGTGCAGGATCTTTGTGTAGCTGGGCCGGCAAGAGAACAAGGAGCTGGGAGCAAGGGACGAAGAGAGAAGACAAGATCGACAAAAGCGAAGGATATCGGTTGGTCAATCTTTTCTTCCTTCTCTGTACTTTCATAAAGGAAAAATATCAAAGCTTTACTTTCAGTTGTTGCTAAGGAACTATCACCCTTAGAGTAGGGATAGGGTCATTCCGAGTCGGATACTTTTCCCCACAACACAAGGGACGTGGGGAATTTTCCTGAGCTGTGCATAGCCTTGTGCAACAATATAAGAACCAGTTAGAGAGCCCCAGCCTCTCTTGTCTTGTTTCCTGATGCTCATCGGGCTCATTCCCTTCAGCTTAGTCAGTAGGAATGACCACGCCTGATCTAGAGCATCCGGCATTTGAGGCTTCTTCCAACCTACCCACGAATTATCCTTCCAGCTAGAAATATCCCACAAAGTTTTGATGCCACTGTTTAACGTCCAGCTTCGAAGCTCAGAGAGCTCTTGGACTTCACCCAAAGGTTCTTCGCTCATGATTTTATTAGTCCAAATATTAATGAGCTTGCCATTACCCGGGATCCAATAGGAATGCTTTTGTATCAGTGGTAAGGCCTGCATGCAAAGTCTGTGAATTTGAGAGCCTTTGCTGGTGTGGGTGAGGTCATCCAAGCTTCGTAGCCTCTGACCCTTGAAATATTTCTTCCATAACGCCTTTTGGGCCCAGCCCGGTTTCGGAGCTATTTGTCTCCACAGAATCTTAGCCCCCATAGCAATATTTTGAGTCCTCAGATCCTTGAAATTCAGACCTCCTCCTAGCAGACGTTTGGCAACTTTGTCCCAACTAACAAGGGGGATCTTTCTGTCATTTTGCTTGCCTCCTTTCCAAAAGAACCTTCGAATCCATTACTCCATCTTCTTGAGGATGTTGGAGGGAGCCAACATGGCCAAGAATTGGAAGATGGGCAGGCTAGATTGGACAAACTTAATTAGCACTGTTTTCCCTGCAAGGTTCAACCATGAGAAGCCCCAAGACTGAATTTTTTTCTTAAATTTCTTGACCATTGGGAGCCAATCTTTACTAGAGTTCCTCCTTTAGAAGATAGGAAGGCCCAAATAGATGAAGGATTTCCAAGAGGCAGAGCCAACGAAACCCATACATCTGGAAATTGAGGAGAGCTCGCTGTTGGAGATATTCCAGCCATAAAAATGGCATTTTCCTTCATTTAGTTTGCTGCCCGAAGTCCCACAGAAATCTTCCAACACTTTTCTGAATCTGGAGGCAGAGTATACGGAGGTAGCACCCAACAAAAGAGAATCATTAGCAAAAAATGCATGGTTGATATCCTTGACACCTCGAGCGATCCTAAGACCCATAATTTCTTGGTCTATCTGGCACTTTTCTAAATAAAAACTCAGAACTGAAGCTTGCAAAACAAAAAGAAGAGGGGAAAGAGGACAGCCCTGGCGCAACCCTCTAGAGGCTTTAAAGAACTCCGTTGCTCTTCCATTCACCAGAGGGGCAATCCAGGGCTCAGAGATGCAAGCCCGGACCCATCTGATAAACTCCTGACCAAACCCAAACTTGTGCATCACGCCAAAGAGAAACTTGTGACGAACTCGGTCAAACGCATTAGCAAGGTCCAACTTGATCACCATACCTTTTTCTTTCCGCTGCAAGCTAGAATGAATCGCCTCTTGCACAAGGATTATGTTGTCCACGATTTGCCGGCCCTGAACGAACCCCCCTTGGTTTTCAAGAATGATGGAGGGCAAGAGGACCTTCAATCTGTTGGCAATCACTTTTGTTATGAGCTTGTAGCCAATATTGCATAATGAAATCGGACGAAACCTATTAAAGGTGCTGGCTCCCTTCTCCTTTGGAATGAGGGCGAGAAAGGCAGAATTCGTGCTTCCTCCAATTTTCTGGCAGCACTGAGATTTGGATACCATTATGTGCAGATCCTTCTTCACTATTTGCCAACAGACTTGAATGAATCTGGCAGTGAAGCCATCCGGACCCGGGGCTTTGTCCGGCTCCATTTCATAGAGCGCAACCTTTATCTCTTTTCTGGTGACTTTAGCTTCCAGTTGTTGATTCATATTTGAAGAGATCTTGGAGGGGACAACATCCAAGAACATAGTGTCCTGGCTCATTCCCTCGACTTCACTATATAGGTTCTCAAAGTGGGAGAAGGCAACCCCTTTGATGCTTGTAAAGTCCTTATGGGTAACTCGATCTTCTTTTATTTCAGAAATTGTGTTGAAGGACCTTCTAGCTTGGGCCTGTTTGTGGAAGGAGGTATTCCTGTCTCCCGCTTTCAACCACAAGCTACGGGATTTCTGCCTCCAATATTCTTTCTCTTGCAGACAAGCTTTATGGAATTTTTGCTATAGATTTCCTTCTATGACTGTCGATTCCTCCGTGGGTTCCTCCTCTTCCATCTGCAGTTGGTGCTTTTTGAGGGAGGCATGGGCCATTCTCCTTTCATCAGCCGAATTTGGAGAGTTTTAGCCCAGCTTTTCAAAGCAGCCTTTACTCTTCTTAATTTTTCTTCCCAAAAAAAGAAAGGGGACCCTATGACAGGCCGATTCCAACTCTCTTTAACCTTATCCATAAAGTCTGGATACCTTATCCATAGAGCACTGAATTGAAAAGGAATGGGCCCAAAATTTCTATGTGCTAAGAGTTCCAGCGTTATGGATTTATGATCTGAAATACTGCATGGCAGGATGAGCATCCTAGCTTCTAAACCAAGGAGAAGATAGGAACTTTGAATAAGAAATCTATCTAATCTCACAGCAATATGGCTAGGGCCAATTCTTTTATTTGACCAAGTATACTTACCTTTCAGAGGTTTCATGTCGAGCAAATCCTAATCTTGCATGATATCCTCCACCCATTCCCTCGCTGGGTCTCTTACTATGCTGCCACCTCTCTTCTCGGAGGAGCTTAGGGTTATATTCAGATCCCCTGCGATAATAATATTTCTCAACGTTTCTTCCTCAGCCATGAGTTTGATTGAGTCCCAACACTGCTTCTTTTCCCCTGCGTTTACCGGCACATACACATTAAAGAGGCTAAAGGCCTCCCTTGTTTCTCGGCTTATGAGTTGCATAAGCTGCCAGTGTGTATTCTGCTTTCCATTGACCAATTCCAACTTGTCTTCATTCCAGAGAGCTCCCAGCCCTCCCGATGCACCTCGGGCTGAGACAGCCTGCCCTCCACTTTTTCTCCATAGGTTCCTGCTTACTTGGAGGAAGCTCTTCTCCTCCAACTTAGTCTCCTGGATCAGAAGGATATCTGGGGTTTCTATTCTAATCAAACTTCTCATTGCTTCTTCTTTTTGCTTGCTCCCCAACCCCCTGCAATTCCAGGAGACAATATTCATTATTTACCTTTCTGAGAATGGGTGGCCCCTTTGGGCCCCTGTCCATGACTTCTTGTAATCTTCGGTGTCTTTGCTAGCAGCTTCTCCAACGTTGGCTGGCTGCCTTGGAGTTTGTCTTTATATGTTTCTCGCTCTCTTTTTTCTCGATCAGTTTTCCTTCCTCTTGTCGATCTACGGGACAATGTTTGGGAGTCTCCTATTTCTCCTTCCTCCTCAGATTCTTCCGAATCTAGGTCTTCCTCTTCCATATTTGTAGCCTTTTCCTTAGGGCTTACTGTTGTGCTCTCACCTTGCCTGGAATTTTCAAGGATCTCTTTCTCATTTGCCTCCTTCTGCTGCTGTTCTGTTTCATGTATTTTGATTGAGGTAGAGGAAAGAGGGGTGAACACATTCTCTTGTGCCTTTGGTTGGCCACTAGAAGAAGGCTGCAGCCCTTTTCCTTTTGTAGCTCCAGGAGGGTTTGAGAGTTTAGGGTTAGCCCTTGACCTTTTGACCTGCTTCCATCCTTCTTCCTTTCCTTGCACCGCCTCTTCATTTTTTGTGCAGTTCTTGGCAAAATGTTCGTATTCCTGGCACTTGCGGCACTTGAAAGGAAGTTGCTCATAGTCAAGTTTTTGCACGTGAGTCCAGCGTCCTACATTTATCTTTATAGCCTCCGACAGTCCCACTTCTAGATCTACTTCGACACATATCTGAGCGCAGTCATATTGATCCTTGGTGTTTGTGCGATCTATGAATTTTCCCAGCGCGTTGCCTATATGTTGAAGGGAGTCCCAGTTCCAGCAATGCACAGGAAGATTCAGAAGCCTTACCCACACTGGAACTGTCGACGGAACATCTTCAGTTGGATCAAAATCGGGATTCCATCTGTTCAAATAGAGACCTTGAGGACCCATAAAATAGGGTCCGTTCCTAAAGATTAGATCCTTGTCTTCTTTTGAGATAAACTCGAACAGGAAATAACCTCACCCTAGAAAATACGAGGTGACACTTTGCTTGATTAATGGTCTCCAGTTTCTGCAGACCTAGGCTTCTGTGGCTTTGGGAGAAGGCCAAAGGCCAGTGAACTGACCTACCAGGGCCCTTTCTGCCAACGACATAGCAACCTTCATCGGCCCTTCCGGAGGAAGGGAGACCTCCGGAATGTTTTCTAGTTTTTTAACAAAATTTGAAGCATTCGGTTTCTTCTTGGCTGGCAGCGAAGTTAGAAGAGTCTTGAATGCGACATCTTCAGCTTTGGGGGAGGACAAAAGACTGATAGGAGGAGCCCAACTCATCCATGGCAGAGGGACGCAGAGGGGCGCAGCCCTAGCGCGGCTAGCCAGCCCGTGAGAGCACGGACAACTTGTAGAGCTCGGGGAGGCGGAGGGCAGCGAAAAAAAAAGTAAATGATCCAAAATAGCGGGCGTGTTATCCTTCCACTGCAGGGAGCGAGAGGTAGTCGTTGCTCTGTGAAGCTAGCCTCACGCGGTCCCCCCCTCTCTTCTTTTTTTGGGTAGGTAAGCACTCACAGGTAAGCACTCACAGGGGATTTGAACTAGTGACCTATCGTAAGGAGTGCCTTAACAGTGCACCCATTCACCGTCAATCCAAAGCCCCGTGGGCTGTAGACATTGCTGATGTTAAGGTATATGTTGTTTAAATATTTTATAGTTTATTTTAGTTTATATTCAAGTGTTCATATTATTTATAGTTTACTTTGTTTTGTGTCTTCTTTCATTTTCAGAAGAGGAAATCAATATTGTTGGTAAGAAGCAAAAATTGAAGAAAGAGGAGAACAATAATAGTATTGGAGTGAAAAAAACAGAAAAAGAAAGAGAAGAGAACCGATTTAGTGATACCCTTAAAGGCAATATCCCGCATGAGAAACACTCATACAAACTAATGGTCAAATCTTTAGAGTTGGTGAATTCACTTGCAATGCCTTGACAATGCAATGATAATGTTTTGAAGTGATGAAACAATATTTCATGTGTAAATTGTAGTCCAACCAATATTAAGTTGGAAACTCATATTGTAATACATGACATTTTATATAATATAATTTATGTGGTTGAAATTATTTATATTTGCACTTGATATTATTTAGTATTGTAATTAACATATATAACTTTGTGTTTTCAAATTAGACGAACATCCACATTGCATGACAATTTTTTTATTATAAATTTAATCACAAAATCATACTAGTTAATTTATGTTGATAAATAATGAACACATGAAATTAATCTAAAACTATTACATTAGTAGTTTATATTGATTAATGGTGAACACACATAAAATGAATATACGACTAAATTAGTGGTTTAAAATGATTGTTAGTGAAAGTAAATCAAATGAATATAAACAAATAAATCAGTCGTTTATATAATATGAAACTATCGACAAAAATAAATGACTATTACAAATGATAAATTTGTGATTACAACGATTAAATTTTGCATATATGCAACTATTAGTAGCTAATTTTCAGTATCTTATAACACGATCAACATTTCGGTCATATTTCTTTGGTCATTAATTTGTTTTTTTGGGTGATCATATAATAATATATTTTGTTGTATAGTTGGTCATTAATGGTGACAATTAATGACTAAATCAATGACTAAATTAAAGACTATATATACTACTAAATAATAAAATTGAGACAACCAATTAATGACTAAGCTAAAAACGACTAAAAGTTGGTTGCGTTATAAGATACTGTAAATTAACTACTATTGGTCACCCACTGAACAATGGTCGTTTATATGCAAAATTTAGTCATTTTTTTACTAACTAATTTTTCATTTTTTACTAGTGAAGGTGACACTACTGGCTGATGTAGAGATCTCGTTCTTAGTGAAGCCACCCGATGGTGTACGACTGTGGATGTGATGCTTTTGGTAGGCCCAACTGCTTCATGACCTTTTCTGAAATGAGGTTTGGCTTCCGCTATCGATAATGAACTGCAACGGAGAACCCTTAACCCACATCTGTGAGTGGAAGAGGCGTTCCCCCTCCTCTGGATCTTCAGGTTCATTCTTCTGGATCTTGGTGGTAGCCACGGTGGCACTGGGCTCTGCGTCAATGAACTCCTTCCCTTTTTCATTCCCCTTGTCAGGTTCTAACTTAGCATTGGAACCCGCGTCTGATTCGGAAGCCTTCAGGTCCACCACCAGTAACTGCTTGGCTCGACACTCGCTTGTGTTGTGAGTGGAGCTCCTATGAGACTCACACCATTTTCCCGTGTCCTTCTTTGGATTTGTGGTGTTTTTCTTTTCTTTCAGCTTCGTCGGGTTGTCCTGGGTCACTCCACCTTGGCTTTGGCCTTTTATATATGGTTTGGGGGCACCTTTTCCTTGCTTCAGATTCACAGATCCAAAGTCTCGCTTCTTCTGTTTAAATTTCTGCTCGATCTTGACAGCGTATCGGCTTGCCATTCTGAGCGAGGAGATGTCCGAGAACTCCCTCTTGTCCTGTATGAACTTGGGTAGACAACTTCGGTAATTTAGTACCAAATGCTGCTCAAAATACTTGATACCCAACTTCATGCGGAGGGTATGGAAAACATTTGTGAACTTCGACACATCTTTGTCGCTTCCCTGCCATAGTGTGTTCCACATTATGTATTTATCGTCATAACTCCTGACAGGGTAATATTGTTTCTTGATGGTGTCTCAGAAAGAATCACAAGTGGGTTTGACTGAAAATAGTGAGGATTCGCTTGTGTCCTTTTGTTCATTGTCGGTTTTCCACCAATCCTTGACGTGTGGGGTGGCTTTGAGAAGTGCAAAAGTAATCGTTTCTCGATTGGAAAAGTCATGAACTGAAAAATATCCTTCCAAAAGATTCAATCATTCATCTACAACGTCTGCATCTATCTGGCCCTCAAATATGAGAATATCAAAGTTAACTTGTACCTTAAAAGGAGTGGTGCCTCTACAGTGGCTGCTGGATGAAGATGCGTCACCCGTGGGTAGCAATCGAAGGATCTGGGCAAAGTTATCCATCATCGCGTTCATCTATCGCTTGTGGGCTTCCTCAATCCATATTTTGAAAGGATCTCCTACCCCATCATCTTTCTTTTCTTCCGCCATGGGAGGCCATCAGGGTTTGCGAGGTTGGTTTTGCAAAGGCTCAACCAAATCGAGCCCTAACTCCTTATAACCTGACCTCATTGGGGACATGCAAAAAAAAGAAGAGAATGAACAGACTGCTCTGATACCATTGATCTGAACTTAAACATGAACACAACAAATTATAGACATAACCATAAATACAAAGATGCAGCAGAAATAACACTTCATTTCATTAATATCATAATATTGAAATATGCTTACAAATAGAATGGAAATAAAATAGTTTGGGCGATGACAACTTATCTTTGAGAAGAGATGTGGTGGCTACATGCCTCTGAACTATGTTACAATGATGCTCAAGGGTCTATTTATTATCGAAAAACAAGAGAAAACCCTAAACAACCAAAACCCTAACCCCAAGAGATGTAACGCCAAGATTTTGTGTGCCCCATTAGGGTTAGTTGGGTAACCAACTTCCCGAGGTCGTAACTTGGTCATATTATCTCTGTTTGGCGTGTACGATATCTTGTTGGAAAGGTCTCTCCAAGTACTACAGGATTTGCAGCAGGCTATGGGCCTACAGCGGACCTAAAAAAACGCCATTTAGGCAATCAAAATTTCTCTAGAACTTTAGGACACAAAAAGCTGCTAAAAATAGTAAATGCTAAAATACACAAGGAAAGAGATGAATCTGGCTAAAGGTCTAGGTGGAATAAGCACGTGGCCACCAATATTCACCTGAATCAAACACCTGGTTTCTCTCATGAGTTTGCTTCCCCATACTACCCTCAGACCAACGACCAGGTAGAAGTTATCAACAAGGTTCTTAAGACAATGTTGCATCGTATGGTAAAAAATCACAAAACCAATTGGCACCACGTGGTGTTATCAACCCTGTGGGCTTACCGCACAATGGTCAAGGAATCTACAGGGTTAACACCCTTCAAACTAGTATATGGGGTCGATGTTGTAATTCCCATAGAGTTTGAGATCCCTACCTTACACTCAGCCATCGAGCTTCTCACTGACACCAAACCTTTGGAACAAAGGCTAGTATAGCTGAATCTTTTCAATGAAAGTCGACGAGAATATCTCCCGAATAACAAAGCACACAAAAAGAGGGTCAAAGCCTCATTAGATCATAACATCACCCCTTGGACATTTATCGAAGGGGAGTTAGTCCTCCGCTACGATGTTTCCCAAGAAGCGGTAGGACCCGGGAAGTTCGAAACATTATGGAAGGGCCCATACATTATCAAACATTGCCTCCTCAAGGGGGCATACATCTTATCAGATCCCGATGGGACTTGCCTAAAAAATCCCATCAATGGTCTCTACCTCAAAAAATTTCACCCATAAAAATGCTCAAGTAGCCCTAGAATGTACATGTATGCACCATGACTTATTTTTTGTATGATGATCACCTCATCATGTACCCACTCTAAAATCACTCTCTCATCATGTGTCATAGATGGATCATCCACCAACCTATCATCACGGATTTGCTGATGGTGCCTCTCGATGGTTGAAAAACCTCACTGCCATAGCCTAAGCCATATACTCTCCTGGTCGGACACCTCATCTCTTTAATGGACTTTGTATCAGGTCAGCCACCAACAATCAAGCTGAATATGACATCGTCATAGGTCTCTTGGCCAATGCCTCCCACTTAGGTATCCGTCGCTTGCATGTATTTCTTGATTCCCGGTTGGTTGTATTACAGTTGAAAAAGACCTTTTAGGTTTGTGATTCACGCCTTTTTTGGAAGTATCTGCACACAAAAAGGTTAGCTCGAAATTTTGATCATATCACATTTACACATATACCAAGGGATCAAAAGAATACAACTGGTCGCATAGCTAATAAAGTCCTAGACTGGCATGCATCACATATATATAACAATCAAGATACATAAACCATAAGCATAATATCCATCTCAAGAAAATTTAGAAATAGATAAAAAATATAGACACATAAGACACATCATGAGAGCCACCAAAAAATAATCTTGTATATACAAATCAAAAATATATGTGTACAAAAAATGGTTGTACATCTATTGGCTCATGGCCACGAAAAATAAGTCCCAAAAAACAGGGGAGAATCATCGTAATGGGTGTTTTCCCTATTACATGCATCCTATCACATAAATCTAGGATCATGACCCTCCCCCTCTCTCCTGAGGACCAATCTCTGCATCAGGTTCCAAAATCGGGCCAACGATGGCCACTCCATTGTGATGTGCCGAAGAACTAGTCTGTGTGCCCAATTACGCGCCATCTTTGTCTCCACCACCACCTCTCCCAATCTCACCCAACCATCCTTGGGCATAACCCTCATCAAAGCCTCATCTTGGCCCTAACCATCCTCATAGTCTCGGAGTCGCGTCACCACAACTTCTAGCTGATGCCTCTGCTGCATCAACACACTCTTGATGTCTCTCTGTCTCCGTGGCAGCAGATGAGCTCGTCCCCTCACCAGAGGGACCACCAATCTCAAGTCACTAATGTTGCATTGACCTCTCAAGCTCCTCCTCCTGGATATCTCACCGTTGTTGCGGCACAACTGGATCTCCAGCCACCCTCATGCGTCGTGGATCATTTCCTACCAAATAGGAAAGTGGTCGCCCACGTGGTCCCACATCTACAACAACAAAGACATGATATCAACATCACATAAACAAAAACGCATCGTAAAATATACATGTCAAAAAATTGAAAAGCAGAAATAAAACATGTCGCATACCTGCTGGCCCCCAAGCATCACCGGAGGGATGCCCCATATCCGGATCACTCGTAAAGTCCTCTCCACGATACGGAAAATCCAAAATCATCTAAGGGTTGGACAAAAAGTAACCCTCCACCTCGGCGTTCCAATAACGACTCGCTACACTCCTCTAGCTCATTGCATCACAGGTGCCCACTGTCTCATCCTAGGCTCCCTAGTCGGACCTGGGGGAACTTCTATAAACAGTCATAACATCATGACCCTATTGTATAAAATTTTACACAAGATGCTGGCATAGAAAAAAATCCCAGACAAACCTTGCAACACCTCTGTCAGCTGGGAGACCACCCCCCTATATACCAAACCAACCTAATCAAAAAAGTGCCCTGCTTGTAACCTCAGCAACACCGAAATTGTGGGCCTCGATACCCAATGAGGAGCAGCCGAACCCACCAATCACACAATCATGGATAGCATCACTTTCTCCATAAGATCTAGGATGGATGGTACTCTGATATAGCCATCCTCTATAGGGTTGGACCCACAATGAGCCTCTGCCCATCTCTGTATGTTCACCTGCCCAGCTGGCAAGGGATACGACAAAACCTCTCCTCGAGGTACCAACCCAGTGAAAAAATAGATGTTCATTGTCACATTGATCAGCAGATCAGACCCTTGAATGACGAAGATTTATCGATCCACGTCCCATAACTACACAAGAAATCGCAAAAATTTATCATGTGATCTCAAAAGGGAGTTCTGAAGGAACTTCAACAACCCCCAACGAGCCAATGTCCTGCTAACCACAGGATCCTCTGCAACTGCTAATCGCAGTGGCTGCCAATCTCGCTCTCTGCAGAGCATTCCCATCCTGGCATCAAGGATACCAAAGAAAAATTTAGCCTTTTAGGCTATAAAAAATCATTTTTTTAAACTAGTGCGCAACTATGGTCATCACAGATGTGTCGTATGCACATATGTTCCTCAAATAGACGCATGGTGCATGCATCTGTCATGACCTAACCCGCACCGAGACCATTCCCGAGACCACATGTTATTGAAACAAACACGTGGACTGTGCGACCTGGCCCGAGGTCGAGCCGCGACATCACCAGAGCAATGACGTTGCGGCTTCAAACCCATCAGTCGCACCGACGATGCGGTTTTGTTGTTGGCCAACAACCCCCCCATAATTTTTTCACAAAATATGGGGACCCTCCATTTCAATTTCATAAAATTCCCTTCTTTAGCATCTTGGTGACCCATGGTTCCTTCGGTCTTTAGTACTTGGCTTTGGAAAATTTTCAAGATTTGATCATGTCTTGGTTGTTGCAATTGTTTCCTTGTTTGCTTAATGTTTACCTTTTGTATTCATGATGACATTGGTCATGCGACACTTTTTGTTGTCACATCATCTCACATTTCATGTTTGGGTTGCATTGGTTGTCTCCCTTCTTCATGACTGGACAAGTGCACAAAAATCATAAATTGTAAATATCAACTAAATTTAACATATAATGTAAATATGTAATTTGAGTAAAAATATATGAAAATTATTACATTGTATATAAAAAAATAAAATTATAAAATAAAACATAGCATTTCATATATTAACAAAAACAAAAAGTTTACTAACCAACCTTATATGTAATTCCACCATAAGAATAAAGATGAAAAAGGATTTAAATATGAACGAAGCCTACACTTTAGAAAGTCATTTAGTAATTGTTGTGTAAATAGAAAGTGGATGAGCTCACACAAAACTACGCCATCATACACAACTCAAATGACAGCGCAACATACAACCCCCAGGCGCCACGCGTTTCTACAAGCCTCGTCATTTTAAATTATGAGAAAAATGTGGGATTTGGCTACTTTGATCGTTTCGTTTCATTTCAATACTAAATCTGCCGTCGAATTATTGTATTTGGCCAGTTGTTAATTGCTTAAATATTTTGTGTTATTTCTTTGGTTTAGTTAAAAATAATCTTAGCTTATTACAATTTGACTATAATTGGAATAGTTTTATTTTAAGTTTATTGTACTTTGTATTTCTAACATATTTTAGAGCCTATTTTACTTTTGTTATTTTTATGATTTATATTAGTTTGATTTTACTATTTAGATTTTTTAATATTTTTTATTTTTAATATATTTTAGTATTTTTTGTTATTTAAATCTTATTTTTATTGATTAATTTACAAAATTTGTCTTAAATTTAATTTATAATTGATAAAGTGGATTTTTGAGGTGGCAGGTGGATGATGCAGAATTTGGAGCATCAAGTCTAGGAAGCTAAACAAACTCAAAGGGCTTATAAAAGGAGCTTGAGTACACATGACAAAAATGGGGGCTTCTCTTCTCTGCAATTCCAGATTTCTTAAAAGCATTATTGTAATGGGGATTTAGAATTGTAGGTGAGAGGAATCGAGGAAAGGAGGATCAATATTGTTGTGTTTTCATCTATTTGTAGAGAAACTCATTTTTTATTCTGTACTATTGTTGTAAGGAGGAGGCCATTGCTACAAGCAAAGATCGATTACAGGTCCATAACATTGTGTACTACTACCATACTGTGAGAATCTGTAATTTGATTTCATTTATTAATAAAGAATTATTTCAGTTAATGATGTTTAGCACTATTGTTTACAAAATTTAATTGAAATAAATTCTTATTCAAGTCTTTCAATTTATATTTTGAATGTATGAGTTAATAATTTGATTCATGCACTATTGTTGAATCTTGAGTGCTAATTCATTTAAAAGTCTGCTTAGACTATTCTACAGGTTTAAGTTTAGATATAATATGAGAACTGAAGTTTGCATAGGAACAAATAGTTATAATCTTAGATTGGCAACCTATCTTACTATTTATGATAATAATTGTTTGCTTGCATACATGATGTATTATTTGAACTAATTCAGTAATTCATTAATTCATCATGAATCTTTGTAGTTCTTATGCATATGATAAATAAGGAATTGGATATACCATTCGATTGCATTTGGAAAACAACTAGTCGAGAGAGAAGTTTATCTAGAGGAGACATAGCTCTCCATCCAACCAACCATATCCCTTCCTCTTCTTCATCCCATATTGAGAGACCAAAAATAATTTTGATTCCCTAAGCCATCATTTGATTTCTTAATTCCATTAACTCATGTTTGTTCTTAAGCAATGGTTCTCCTCATTACACCATCCTCCCATATTTTTATCATTTTTCTATTACCTGGAATCCACTTCAGATCGGACTATAATAGGGGGCTTGCTACTTTACAGTCACAAGATTGGAGACCCTTTCTCCTCTAGGAGAGGCTTATTAGGATTCCAGGACCTTTTTCTACTAGGGAAAACATATTTTTGTGACTATTGTTTCTTTCCACCATTTGTGGGTCCCAAAGATAAGCCACCAAAGGATGTTTGCACCAAGGAAAATATTCATGACAGTAGGGTCCTTAATTTCCAAATTGACATTGTCCTTCAGAGCTTGGATCATGTTCCAGGTTAAATGATGAAACTTTTTAGAGTTGTATTTTCTTCTTTGAGACTAAATTTTTTTGATCTATTTGTAAAAGAGTTGAGCATTGATATAGAGGAAGAGAGGATAAGACATATTTTATGAGCACTACTCTACTAGTCAGGTTTAACCACTGAGAATTGCAGGCAATCATTTTATTTTTAATCTTGCTCAATAAACAATAGATGATGGGTGGCCTAATGTTATTAGCATTCCCAGATACTTGAAGGGGCTCCAGTTTGAAAAGCTTGGAAATTGCAAAATTCTAGAAATGAGTTGTACTTGCTAAGCATTGATGTTCCATCTATATATTTGGCTTTTCCCTTTGTTTACTTTTCCACCAGATGTGTTTAAAATTGGAATCAATAAACTATGGGGAAGGTTTGGAATATTTGTGGGACAAGATGTCATAGTGATCAACTGAGCTTGTAGTTTTTCTTTCATGAGTAGCTAATGTAGAGGTTTGGCCTTGATTTGATCTCTGCCTCTGAGAGGATTTATTTTGGCAGGTCCATGTCCTTGATGTTGACTGATATTCTTCTGAACAATTTCCCCTCGAACTTCCTCTTCAGCTGGAGTTTGCATTCAATTTGGTTTTTTCGCCATTGGTGAAACCACAATATCCGTGGTATGAATTTTACATGAATGACAACAATTCATAATTATATTATTCACAATTCATTATTAGATTATTTAGCGCACTCTCCTTTATTTATTACATTTACATCAACCCCTAATAATGTTGTTCACACAAGCTATTTGAAAAGCCTTGCAGGTTGTAGAAATCTTCTATAGAAATACTTTTTCAAAACGTGTGGTCTATTGATAATGATATTGGGGGGAGGCTCAGAATGGAAGCAAACCATGAACATAGTAAAATTGTTGATAGTTTTACTTTTTATAGCTTCATCAATAAGATCCTTACATCATGTTTTCAGATCATTGTGTTCTTACTACTTATGCTTGGAAAACTCAACTGCATTTTGGCTTGTAAAGCTTCCCAGATACATGAAAATAAATTCATCATCTTTTGACAATTTTGTTTTCTTTACTTCAGGCTCTGCACTCAAATTACTACAACCAACAGTAAGATATTTCATACCTTGTATGCTAATCACCCAAAACCCTTGTAACATTTAATTGAAAGTTCGAATAAACATCATCCACATGTCCTCCTAATCCTTGAATATGTTATCTCTGTCTTTTGCAACAAGGCTTGTGATTCCTTGACATTTCTATAGCCTGTCCATGCCTAGGTAACACAACTTGATAGCCTCCAGCGTTTACAACCAGTAGAGTTCTCCCAGAGACCATTACAGTTAGGGTTGTTGTACTTGATGAGAGAACAATATGAAGTAAATAAGCCTTAACAAATGTTTTCTTGTCTCTGTAAAAAAAATTCTAATTGCTTTCTCCAGTGCTAAAGGAAAATCAAGATTCTCTACAATGAACCTAGATAGATTGTCATTAACAAAATGGGTAGCAACTTTTCCTCCATGTCCATCAAACACCCTATAGAAGACAACAGGACATTGACCAAAGAAACTCCAGTCATATGTTTTCGGAAAAATCAACAATGCATAAATTTGCAGCTTCCATGTTTTCATGACCTCCCATATCATACCAGAATTGAGAGTGGAGGATTGGCATAAAGTCTATTGCCAAACATTCTCTATTTTTATTTCAAACAGTGCTAGAAATCATCATGGAATATATGTATTACTCCTCTGTGACATTGATAGAACCCTTCAAATCTTAGTAGCAATATATTATTGTAGCATTCACCTTATTAGAGAATGGCCAAGGTGGAAGTTCTTGTTAGAAAATTATATATTACAGACCAATGGAAAACATAAAATATTGCAGAAACACAAACACAGAAAATTCATAAAACAAGAGAGATACACAGATATACGTGGTTCACCCAATTTGAGCTACATCCATGGAGAAACATCCAGTCCTTCCTTTTATATTATCCAGCAAAATAAGAGATACAACCTATAGTCGATCCGCTATAATTTCCTCTTCGCTCTCACACAATATCCTCTCTCTTTCTCACTCAGAATACACATATCTTAAGCCACAATAAAATCCCCTCATATATAGTGAGGGGTTTCCTTCTAGGTAAAAAAACCCTAAATTAAACATAACTTCTACTGTCAAATCATCTATCTAATGAACGACCCAGTTTGACTGCGAAATTACAATATTTTACAAGGCAAATTTACGTCTATTTTTAGCTTCGAGGGTGCTGCCCTAAACCCCTGCCAAGGGCGGGGCTATATAAAATCTTCATCGCCCCCCCGGACCCCCTTACGGTGAAAAAATGGGCGGCGTTTCCGCACCATTATGAACTAGGGTCCAATGCGGCAATACCTCTAAGGAAGATAACCAGGCTTCACACCCAACAATCTCCCACTTGGAGAATGATTATAGAAACTCCACTGATGCTTCATTTTCTGGACAATGACTCGACTTTGTACCTAGTTTTTTCTCATCATCATCATCATATTTGAAGACCAATTGAAACCAAGCAGAATCTCAGTTTCTCCCTGGTTACAACTTTTGTTAACATATCTGCAAGATTTTGGATAGTGTGTATCTTTTCCAACTTCAACTGTCCATCTTCCAACACTGACCATATGAAATGGTACTTGAGTTGTATATGTTTAGTCTTGGAATGAATGAAGATTTATTTGCAAGATGAATGGCACTCTGGCTGTCGCTATATAACCTTCCCAACTCCTGCTTCTTACCCATTTCATCCAGAAATCTTTGTAACCAAATCATTTCTTTACTAGTCTTTGTAGCAGCAACATACTCTACTTCCATTGTTGAGAGTGAAACAACACTTTGCAATTTTGAAACCTAACTGACATCTGTTCCACCTACAGTAAACACATACCCTGTGGTGCTCCTCTTATTATCTCTATCACCTGCCATATCTGCATCAACATATCCCTGTAGAGGAATGTTTGAATCGCCAAAGCATAATTCTTGATATGTGGTACCTCTTAAATGCCTAAAAATCCACTTCGCTGCCATCCAATGTTCTTTTCCTGGATTGTTCATGTACTTGCTTACAACTCCCACTGCATGTACAATATCAGAACTTGTGCAGACTATTGCATACATTAAGCTTCAAGCTGTTGATGCATATGGAACTTTAGACATATAATTGATCTCTTCCTGTGTCTTGGGACACATCTCCTTACTTAGTTTGAAATGGCTAACCAATGGTGTAGTAATTGGTTTTTCATTCTACATATTAAATATTTTCAACACATTTTGTATGTACTCACTCTGAGACAATGTTAATTTACGATTTTTCCTGCCTCTAGTTATTATCATAACAAGGATTTGCTTTGCAGTACCCAAATCCTTCGTTGCAAATGAATTTTCTAATTTTCCTTTGAGCACATTTATTTCCTACATGTTAGACCCTACAACAAGCATCATCTACATACAATAACAATATAATATAGCTGCCATCATTTTTCCTTTTGAGATAAACACAATGAACAAAGTGACATCTAGTATAACCTTGTTTAGACATAAACCTGTCAAATTTTAGATACCACTGCCTTGGAGCCTGTTTTAAGCCATACAAGTTCTTCTTCAACCTGCACACTAGTTTCTCCTTCCCTTTAACCTCATATCCTTGTGGCTACTACATATAGATATCTTCTTCCAAATACCCATGGAGAAAGTTCGTCTTTACATCTAACTGATCAAGATGTAAATCTTCAGCTGCTACTAGACTTAAAATAGTTCTAATTGAAGTCATTTTAATAACAGGAGAAAATATCTCATCAAATTCTATACCTCTTCTCTGTGCAAACCACTTCACCACAAGTCTAGCTTTATTCCTTTTTCTACCTCCATCTTCTTCCTGCAACCTGTAAACCCATTTATTCTGCAATGTTGGTTTATCTGCAGGCAACCTGACTAAGTCCTAAGTTTGGTTATGTACCAAGGAGTCCATCTCTTCTTTCATGGCTAGCTCCCACTTCTTCCTGGTTTCTACCTACACTGCTTCGTCATAACATTCTCGTTCACTATAATCAGTCAAGAATACATAATATAATGAAGGATAGTATCATTCAGGGGGTCTACTTATCCTGGTAGATCTTCTAATACCAATTTCAGGTGTTTGAGGTGTTTGTTGCTGTTGTGGTTGCTATTGTTGTTCTGATTGTTGATGATTTTCAGGCACCTTTACTTTTTCTGTGATCTCATCAAGCATTGTGTATTCTCTATTTTCTTTTTCCTGCATCTGATCCTTATACAAAACTGTTTCATTGAATATGACATCTCTTCTCCTAATGATTTTGTGATTTTCATAATCATATAAGTGATAACCAAAATCATTAACACCATATCTAATAAAGGTACATTTATTTTATTTTGCCTCAAGCTTTGTTCTATTTTCTTTATTAATGTGGACAAAGGCTTCACCACCAAAAGTATTTAAAAATCAATAGTTTACCTTTTTACCTGTCCATGCGTCCTCTGGAATACCTACATCCAAGGAACTTGAAGGCCCTCTGTTTATTAGATAAACAACAGTATCTACAACATCTGTCCAAAATTGTAAAGGCAACCCTGCATGTAATCTCATGCAACCTTACATGCTCCATGATTGTCCTGTTCATCCTTTCTGACACACCATTTTCTTGTGGTGTTCTTGGAACTATCTTCTCTCTACGAATTCCATTCTCTGAACAATACTTATCAAACTCTTTGTTGTAATATTCACCTCCATTGTCTGATCTAAGACACTTCAACCTTTTTTGTGTCTCATTTTCAACCAAATATTTCCATTTCTTAAAAGTATCAAATACATCATATTTATTTCAAATACAATAAATCCAGGCTTTTCTGGTTGCATCATCAATAAAAGTAAAATAATAACAAGAGCCACCGAGAGATGATACCTGAGAAGGTCCCCATACATTTGTATGCACAAGCTCTAGTTTTTCACTCTTCTTTTCTTTCCCAACTTTGAGGAATATGATTCTCTTTTGTTTTCCATAAACACAATTCTCATAGAATTCCAAATCAACATGCTTCAAACCTGAAAACAAATTTTTTGAGTGAAGAATCTTCATCCCCTTCTCACTCATGTGCCTGAGCCTATGATTCCACAATATTGTATATGCTCCAGCAGAGGTTAAACAATTAACATAATTAGAAACACCATTGCATAAATACAATGTACCAACCTTTTCTCCTTTTTCTATTACTAAGGCTCCTTTAGTGACCTTCCAGGTTTTATCTGTAAAATTAGTTACACAGCCTTCACCTCTCAACTGACCTCTTGAAATTATATTTTTCTTCTGATATGGAACATGCCTTACCTCATTTTATAGCCATTGGTTTTCATTCTACTGTTTTATGAAAACTTTACCCATCTCAATGATTTCATCATCACCCAAACGAACCTGTCGAAAATCTCCCTGAACATAATCATGAAAATGTTTCCTATCAGGTGTGGCATGGAATGAGTCCCCTGAAACTACTACCCAAACATCAATAATATTTTTTTCTAATGAAAGAATCAAAGTGTCTTGTAACACATCACCTGTCACATTCGCTTCATGGTTATTTTCTTATTGCATGTTTCATTCTTTTCCCTTCTGAGACTTACAATCTTTCATCAGGTGTCCTTTCTTCCCGAATTTTTAGAGCACTATCCCCGATCTGGACTTGGATCTTCCTTTCCTTGACTTACTGTGATATCCTACGCTCTTTTCTCTTTCCATTTTTCTTCCCCTAGTCTTTGCAGTCAAAGCATTACTTGATGTCTCATCAGAGCTTTTCTGTCACATTTCCTCACTAAAGATTGCACCGACAACATCATCAAACTTTAAAGTACTACATCTAGAGACAAAGTTACTAATGGCCAGAACTAAACCATTCCAACTTTCTAGCAATGAGCACAGAAATAACAGAGCCCTAAATTCATCATCAAAAGTTACCCCTACAAAACATAACTGATTGATAATCGTATTAAATTCATTTAAATGATTAACAATAGATAAACCCTCTAACATTTTCATATTAAATAAAAGTTTCATAAGAAATACCTTTTTTGAGGACGAGGGTTTTTCATATAGTTTTTCCAATGCCAACATTAAACCCTCTATTGTCATTTCCTTTGAAATATTAAAGGCTACTAACGTTGCTAGGCACAATCGTATTGTTCCAAGTGCCTTTCTATCAAGAATATCCCATTATGTGTCTATCATACTCGTTGGCTTCTTTGGTCTCCACTCAATGGTAGGTACAAATCTTTCTGATACAGATAATCTTGCATTTGCATCTTCCACAACTAGTAGTTTTGGCCATTAATTTTTTTCGATCGTAAACCTACCATCTTCGAGCAATTCTCCCACTCGAACCAGGAACCCTTCTATCCTGCGAGTTTATCAACCAAATAGACCTTCGTCTCTAATACCAGTTGTTCGAAAATTATATATTATAGAGCAATGGAACACATAAAATATTGCAGAAACAAAACCATGGAAAATGCATAAAACAAGAGAGAGACATAGATATACGTGGTTCAACCAATTGTTGGGTTGTGTTATATTCTTTCCACGACTAAACTATGTAGTGAACCGGGGGGGGGGGGGGGGGGGGGGGGCGGAGTCCCCCCATTTGTTGCGCCGATTAGACAGCGGGGGGGTCACAAGGGGTAGCCCCCCTCTACGCGGGTCCGGGGCAGTGCCCTGGGAAATTTTTTTTTTGGACCCTATATTAGGTTGGGCGGACCTACCTATGTTTTTCGGTCCATGGTTTTGGACATGATAGTTTTCGGTCCATGGTATTGGATGCTTCGGCATGTATAAATATGTATTCTAACATTGAAAGGAACATAATGAAAAATCAAGCTGGTAGTCCCGATTTTTGGATCCAGGGGAAAATCTCTGTGTATATGTGTTTAATGTGTTATGCTCTTGCATTGTTTATTTTCTGTGTTTTAAAATTCGTATGCAGGTAATTTCTGTATGGGGTTAAGACATACATTTGGTATCAGAGTTGTTTTGGCTTCAAGGGGACACCTTTGTTGCTGAGGGGTTTCGCTCGGACCTGTGGTAGACCCTGTTTAGTGGGAGATTTGCGGGATCAACTCTGGTGGTGAAAGAAGATGGCGAGCAGTGGAAAGATAGAGATCGAGAAATTTAATGGTCAGAGTTTTGAGTTGTGGAAACTCAAGATGGAGGATCTGTTGGTGGATAAAGATCAGTGGATCGCAGTAGATCCGGGTACTAAACCAACGGGAATGTCTGATGAAGAATGGAAGAAGTTGGATCGGAAGGCAAAGAGCACAATGCAATTGTGTGTCTTAGATTCAATATTGTTGAACGTATCAGGGGAAGCTACGACAAAGGCTTTGTGAGACAAGTTAGGGACTTTGTACCAATCTAAGTCTCTGGTGAATAAACTGTTCTTGCGAAAAAACCTGTATAACTTGAGGATGAAAGATGGAGACTCGGTGACAGAGCATCTGAATGCGTTTAATACTGTGGTAAGTCAGTTATCGTCTGTTGATATCAAAATTTCAGATGAAGATAAGTGCATTAGTTTGTTGTGTTCTCTACCAGATTCGTGGGATAGTCTGGTTATTGCAATAGGTAGCAATGCAACTGCCTTGTAGTTTGATGAAATAGTCTCATCCTTGCTGACGGAGGAGATGAGATGGAAAAATATGGAGAGCCAGAATGGTGATGCCTTGTCTGTACGAGGACGGTCCCAGAACAGAAACAAAAATAAGTCATCGAGTGGGAGATCTAAATCTAGAGGGAGATCTAAATCTCCAGGAAAACCTGTAAAGGTGGTGTGCTGGAAATGCGGAAAGGAAGGGAATTACAAAAGGGACTGTAAATCTAAAGCTCCTGATAAAGGAAAGGGATCTGATGACGCTCCTTCTGCAGAGGCGAAAACCACCTCAGATGAAGGTGGGGATGTGTACTTGGCTTCTTCAAGTACACATGTAGATCATGAGGCATGGTTGATTGACTTAGGTGCATCCTTTCTCTTCACTCCCCATAGAGAGTGGTTCTGTGAGTATGAGAAATATGATGGTGGTGATGTCTTCTTGGGGGATGATAGGAAGGCTAGAATCGTTGGTCACAGAAAAGTAACGTTGAAGTTGCAAGGTGGAAGGGTTAGAACACTTCTGGGTGTTCTGCATATTCCTGCATTGGCTAGAAATCTGATTTCTGTAAGCAAGCTGGATGATGCAGGTGTAAAAACAGTGTTCGAGAAGGATACCTGCAAGATGGTTCGGGGAGCACTGGTATTGATGAGGGGAGTTCGGATTGGAACTCTGTACAAGCTGCAAGGTAGCACTATTTTTGATGGGTGCAACAGTTATGTGGTCCCTGAAAGTGGAGCAGAAAATCTAGTGGTCTCTGGAGAGAAGACCATGCTATGGCATCAAAGGCTTGGACACATTGGAGAGAAGGGCCTTCAAATACTTCATGGTAAAGGTATGGTAGAAGGTATGTGTTATAGACATTTTTGTGCCTCGCAGCATGGAGCATGAAATGTCGATAATTACAGGGATCCTCTGTCCCTAAACATGTTGTTCTTACCCCTAAAAGAACAAGGTCATCAAACAACAGCACTTCCAATCAGTTCTCCACCTGAAAACACTTCAAAACAGGCTTATTTTGGATCATGTCAGCTGCTCCACTGAGCTTCTGCGCTGGAATGCAACTGTCCCTCCTTGTACCTGCGCTGGAAGTCAAGATTAATGAAGGCTACCTGCGCTGGGCGAGATTGGCCAAGTGGCACAGTCATCCTGCAAGGTGTCAACTGCCCAGGAAGCTTCCAAACTGACACTTGGTTCATAAGATTCGCCCTGTGATGAGTAAGAGGTACTTGATCACCATGTGTAAGCAAGGATCTCCAAGTGGACTCAAGAACTGAAGATTAACTGAAGAGGGAGAGGACACTAGTCAGCTCTATGCCAGCCTCAAGCTGACTCATCCTCTCTTCTTCTCTCCTATATATAGAGCTCTTCTATGAGGTCTAAGGAGGCTGGAATTTTGTGTAAAGCAAGGAGGTGCTGTTGGTTTACAGTTAGAGCTATTGGGTGATTGTTTTACTAGAGGTGAAGAGGAGAGTTCTTGCTGCTGGGGAGGTGCTGCTGGATTGGAGCCATCATTGGTTGTAACCTTCTCAGAACCCTGTTACTTCTATCAATAAAGTTTTGCATGTTCTCCTATATACTTGTATTACATTGATGGATTGTATTTACTTGTATATTTGATTCACTCTAATCCATGCATCAGTTATGAGTACATGTATCTTGTAGTTTCCTCTCTTGTTTTGTGCAGGATCTGTGTGTAGCTGGACCGGCAAAGAGAGCAAGGAGCTGGGAACAAGAGACAAAGAGAGAGGACAAGGATCGACTAAGCGAAAGACACCAGGTTGGTTAATCTTTTCTTCCTTCTCTCTGTACTTTCATAAAGGAAAACATCAAAGCTTTTACTTTCAGTTGTTGCTAAAGACTGTCACCTTTAGAGTAGGGATAGGGTCATCCGCATCGGATACTTTTCCCCACAACAAACTGGCGACTCCGCTGGGGAGCCTAGTATCTTGTTGGTGTTTGTAGTATTTTGCTATTCATTTCTTGAAGAAAAGAGTACCAAATCGAAAAGCTTTTGACTATATCAAAAGCGAAGTAGAGGGACTGCTACTCTTGCTCATTTGCTGAGCAAATTCAAGATTTGAAGAGCTTATCTACAAAAGACTCTTTACTCTTTGTGATAGCTTTTCATCCTCTTGATCATCCCTTAGCTTGTACTTGACCTATAGCTTTTTATTTCAGCAAAAACAGTGCATTTTTGAGCTTTTTATGACCCGGAATTCTTTGTAGACGAAACTCTCGTGAGTCAGTGCAGGCTGTCCACAGGCAGTCTGCATTACAGCGCAGGTGCTCCCTTCGGGAACTGCGCTGAGAGTCAAACTGGCAGACTAGAACCTGCGCTGGTCCAGTTAGCCATTGTCTTGCTCAGCTTTCCCTTTGTGTCTTGGCCTTGTTTTCACTGATTTTTTGCTGATTGCTTGCTGGTCATTGTACTTGCTGTAAACCATTCTCCTTGACATTATTCCGCCTCAGTTGTGTGATGAAACTGTGAATGTTCTTTCAGTATTTCTTGTTTCAGTTACAGTTTCCCATTGTGAAAAGCGAACCAGTATAGCTGTGACCTCTTAGATCCTGAACTGTAAAAGTGTCTTTGTGATCTTGTGAGCTAGTTTTATTACTGTTCATGGCTGTTTGAGTTTGTTTGTCTTTCACTTTATGGTTTGAATTCATATATTTTTAGTGTTGAAACAAGTACCTGTAAAGCGTCTTTTCATTTTAGACAATACTTGTTTGTTTACGCTTCAAATTGAATTCGAAAATTATACAACAATTTCCTTTTGTCTACATCAACATTAAGGGAAAAGAAAAGAAATACATGCATCTTGCATTTGCATTTTTGATAAGTTTGGGTGTCTGATCTAGGAGAAAGTGCATTAGTTTGTGCTTTGTGCTCTGTGCGGAAAGATATTGTTTTTCTCTCCCCTCAGTAGTTAGGATTTTCAAAGCTAAAAAGATTGTGAAAGCTTGCTTATCATTTTAGCTGCATTTAGGAATTTGTACCAATACATCTCGTGGTGATCCTGAAAGACAAACTGATAAACAAGATCAACTTAAAATATATTGAATGAATCTAAAAACGCATTGTAACATAACGCTCACAATAGAGGTCTAGGTAGAGACGTGTTCCGGCGTCGTTAAACGTAGTGACTGTCGATCTCTACGAAGGTGGGTGATTCCTCCTGAGGGACGATAGCACTAATACGGACTTGAGCTCCCGCGTACCGTCGCGTATATTGGGAGACCCCTATAGGCAATTATCCTTTATCCTTAGGAAGCCGTGTCGACCGCCCTACTGATCGCGATGCAGTGAACACAGCATTCACGAAGATCGACCACCCGTACCGTAAAACGTATTCTGTGGTTTCGCGAAAGGTTTGGCACACCCTCTGCCTAGATCTCCAGAGCAGTTTCTTTTGGCCCTTTTCAAACTCTATAACTGAAAAGGTCCAACCGAGCATTTGTCACTTCGGGCTCGTTAATACATCGAAGGCGACTAGAGTCATCTTTAGCTTTTTCTCGACTCTTAAAACATGAAAAAGCAAAGTTGTGTCTAAAAGCGTCTAATAAAATTCATTCAATACGGAAACATAATTCCCCTTTTTGTATTTTAGTTGATCAAGTAATCCGCAACCGTGGAGGAAAGTCAATTAAAACTCCGTCGTTCGGGGAGACTCGCGAGTCAACCGTCTTTGTCTCCGGAACCAAGAGTAGTACGGGCAAAGCGAACTCGCTTGACCAGGTCAAAATCTCCTATTAAAGTTGGAACATCAGTTCCGACAACATCTGAGGTTCTGGTCACTCCTAATATTTCTGGAATCCCTGCCTCTATTGAAGAAGTTCAACAGCAACAGAAGGACAGTTGTACTGATCCTAGTCTGAAGACAAGTACTTGCATAACTGAACCAGTTCCATCTGAAACCGGTCCACAGAGTCTTGTTGTTCAAACAACTGTCGCTGTCGAAGCAACCCCTTCTTCGGCACCAGAAATCTTTTACGGACCTGACGGTCTTCCTCTTCCTCCTGGTCTGATTGCAATAGAGGAAATCGTAGAGGACCAGCAAGCAAATACTCCAATTCATTTTGGAGTAGGTACCACTCTTTTTCCTTCTGCATCAGAAGTTTGTCCATCGCCACTGGAAGTTCCTGAAGAATCGTTAGGAAGTTTATTGGATAGACTTAAAATGTCTGAGCAACCGTCGACATCTAGGACTGTGCAAAACGACACAGCGACAGCAGAAGCTCCTGCTGCCAATCCAACGATGTTTGCCGGCATACCAGCCGTCCCGACAAGCTCTCATCAGCTAGAAGGAGTCCACCCAGGGACTATTATGACAACTTGGTCTGTTCCAGTTTGTTCTTCCGGTATAATACCCGGTAATTCTTATGTTGAAACTAGACAAATTGATCCCTTTGGGAATCAGTTTGGGCCATCCAGTCCTCAAAGGCCATCTATACCCTTGAGCTCCGGATTGTTACCGTATGGGGGGCAATATGCCCTTTCACTTCCCCTTTCGGGGGGATACCCATACGGCAGTTTTCAACCACATTCAGGTTTGACTGAAGTAACGACGAGTGGTTGGGTACCTATGTTACCCCAACAACCAAGAGTTGTATATTCCATGCAACAATGTGTACCTATGTCTAGTATCCCGACGACGCCAGCAATTGTAACCGTGTCGCAAGTTCAATCGATGCCTGTTGTATGCAACCCCAAGTTGTAATGCAACAGCCTATTGACCCTGCAACACAACCACAATCGCCAACTGCCGGGACGACACAGATACAAACGGGAACCATAACCCCGCATCTTGGTCCGTCGGTTAGTGTCGCACAGCAAAACATGGCTTCACAACCATGGATGGTGCAATACCAACAACCTCAGTTTCAACAGGTGTACCAAGGGTCTGAGCAACAGATCTTTGCAAATAGTGGGCAACCCTATATTCAGAACGGGTTAAACCAACCACTTTACAGTGGCCAAGCCCACCAACCATATCAGTCATATCAACATCAGTTGCATTATGCTGGTATGAAAAGACCTACTGCTCAGGCGATTCCGTCGTATCCTGGGTACGCCTCGCCAAACCTGAATCAACAGTTGCCATTCGTGGTGACCTTAGAATTACCAGACTTACATCGATTGACGAACGATCCAATCGCCTATGCCCATTGGTGGCCAGCGATTCCTCACAAACTTCCTTCGGACATTCCTAAATTCAATGGAAATCCTGGCGAAGACCCGTCGAATCATGTGATGACATTCCATCTGTGGTGTTCGTCGAATACCTTGAATGATGATTCGATAAGGCTTCGTCTTTTCCAGAGGAAATTGACTGGTCCGGCGGCCAAATGGTATATTGAATTACCTAGAGCCTCTTTCGACAATTTTAGTTCCCTAGCCACGACTTTCTTAACACACTTTCAGTTACCTATAAGGTACGAAACTGGAACAGAGATCTTGACCAATTTCAAGCAGACAACAGCCACACATATATCAGATCATATACATGAGTGGCGTCGTCGTCGCAGAATGGTAAAGACCTATGTTCCAGATCAGCTATTAGCTGAGTGGTTTATAAAGTCGCTTCTGCCGGCAATAACAGAAGATGTGGCCAAGGGAGGCGTCGTAACAGAGGAGCAAGTTATTGCTCGTGCTCAATATTTGGACTTAGTGTATACTCAGTCGGGCACGCTCTATGATATGATACCTGATGCCCCGAGACCGGAATTTTCAATCCCTCCTCCTCCCGGATCGAATAGTGACTCTCATGCCAGTGATGGCGTGATTGGAACTGCAAACGCTAAGTCGACAAGGGATTCGAATAAGAAAGCCCGTAAGACTTCGAATCAAAAAGCAAATCAAGAGATTCTTGCTTCGGAGGTAAATGCTGTATCTACGGATAAAGACAAAAACTCCAATCAACCAGGAAGAAAGAAGAAACAAAACAAAGGGAAGAAGAAGAAACAAGGTGGGTCATCCCCTCAAAAAACTTCTTCAAACCCTCCTGGGCAAAGGAAACAATTTCCTCCATGTCAAATATGCGATGAAAATCATTCGACAAAGAACTGTCCGTTCAAAGTTGAGTTAAAGAGGTTCTTTAAAAGTTCCCAAACTACAGCTGTGTTGACTGATCCATTTCCTACCCCAGGTCAAAATATGGTTGATAGTGGAAATGCTTCCCCATCTCAAGTACTTATGCTATCGGTTTCTAAGCAAAATGATGCTTTGATCTCGACTAGGAATAAAGATTATGGGAATCCGCCGGTGTCGAACGACAAAGGGAAAGATCAACCCAGTAGTTCGACAACAACTTCGGCAGAAGTTGTACCCCCCCTCACGCATGAATTAACAATAAAGCCGCCTAAGGGAGTAGTCCACAAATCGACATTCAACCCTCGCGCCAGAGCGGCGCAACACTATAATATAGTGGAGGATTTGGCCCAATCGCCATCTGCTATGTCGACTCTTGAGGTACTACAAAATTGCCCATCCCAAAGACAGGCATTGTTATCAGCAATTGGTGGAGTGGATCCTAAAGATTCCAATCTTGTATCCTTTGATCACAAAGGATATGATCCTCAGTTACCAGCGCAATGAGCTTTCCTTATTCAAGTGAAAGCACTCAACAAAACTGTTCATAGAACGATTATTGATGAGGGAGCATCGACATGTATCATGTCGATGAGTTGCTGGAAAACTCTTGGATCTCCAACCTTGTCGCGATCTTCGACGACATTGAAAGCCTTTGACGGTAGGTCGTACACTCCGTACGGTATCCTAAATAACTTTAAGGTTGAACTAGGAGGAAAAACAGTAGAGATTGATGTTGAAGTCATTGATGGCAATCTTGACTATAACATCCTACTGGGAAGACCATGGATATATGCCATGGCAGCTGTAGTGTCGACATATTTTAGGAAGATCGCTTTCCCGTTTGAAGGAGGGATTACGATCGTCGACCAACATAATTTCCTCCCTAATGGTTCACAAGTTACTGGAAGCATTCCCCTGATCCATGGGAGCGACCATTCGATAAAAGATATCGGAGTAGGCTTGCTAAAAGATCCCACAATGATGGGAACTTTCGCGTTGCCACCTCCTTTCCATATAGTGGATATCCCGTTTGTAGCAACATGCAACATGGTATCTTCGTCGAAGGTCGCAGAAGGCAAAGTCGTCATGGATTATCAAGTGGTGTTGCCACCTAGCCCTATTGAAATATTGTAGCAATCAATGTTTCAGGCATGGGAGGCGAGCCCAAATGAACGCTCGTCAAGCGTTTGGGTAGATAGGTCCGAAGAATATGGTACCCCATTAGATCCATGGTCAAAAGTTCATGGGACTGACGAAGGAATCTTACAATCAATGATGATTGAGGGGGCACCATGGAATGATCACCACCATCGTTCCCTTCTTCCAGAGTGTGAAGAAGAAACTCAACACGACCTATACCACCCTTCAGTATTTGAATTCCTAACAAATACTGTAAATACGGTGGATTCAGAGAGAAACCTATCCAATATTGAAGAGACCGTAGCCATAAACATCTCGACAAAATCTGATGTTGTTGAGAATATTCATGTCGGCAAAAGTTGTTCCCCTTCAGAACTGGAAATATATAGTGCTCTTTTTCGCGAATTTAGAGATGTCTTTGCATGGTCATATGATGAAATGCCAGGCATTGACTCGAGCATAGTTGAACATGAGATTAAAATGTATCCTGATGTCAAACCAGTAAGACAACGGCTTCGACAGGTACATCCGAAGAAAGCCGCTGCCATTAAGGTAGAAGTTGAGAAACTTCTCCATGCTGGATTCATCTACCCGGTTCCTCTAACCGATTGGGTATCGAATATTGTCCCTGTTATGAAAAAACAAGGGACGATAAGAGTGTGCGTCGACTATAGGGATGTAAACCAAGCTTGTCCAAAGGACAACTACCCTACACCCTTCATCGACCAGATAATTGATGAATGCGCCGGATGTGAAATCTTTTCCTTTATGGATGGATTTTCCGGGTATAATCAAATAAATATCCGCCCACAGGACCAGTCTAAGACTGCATTTATTTGTTCGTGGGGCACATTCGCCTATCGAAAATTACCCTTTGGATTGAAGAACGCAGGGGCGACGTTTCAGAGGGCAATGAATTATGCCTTCCATGACATCAAGAACATTGTTCAACCTTACCTCGACGATCTTCCGGCTCATTCGCGGAAGCGGACTGATCATCCGCGGCATTTGAGAGCAATATTTCTACGTTGTCGACATTACAAGATAAGACTCAATCCGCACAAGTGTGTGTTTTGCGTCGGTTCTGGTCGTTTACTTGGCTTTGTGGTCTCTAAGGACGAGATTCGTCTCGACCCCTGTAAGGTTCAGGCAATCATTAATTTGCCTCCACCTTCAAATTTGCTTCAGATTCAGAAACTCCAAGGGAAAGCAAACTTTCTGAGGAGGTTCATTCCAAATTACGCAGAACTTGCCAAAGGTTATACTCGTCTTTTGAAAAAGGATGTACCTTTTGTCTGGGACCAGGTTGCGCAAGCTTCCTTTGACGCTCTGAAAGATTGTCTAGTAAGAGCATCATTAATGTACGCCCTGGACTATCAAAGAGATTTTAACCTGTATCTAGCTGCAGCAGATACGACCATTGCGATGGTCTTAGTGCAAGAAGTCGATGGAACTGAACATCCTATTTATTATTTAAGTAAAAACTTAAATGAAACAGAAAGTAAATATTCCTATGTTGAAAAACTAGCGCTTGCTGCTGTTCAAGCGATTCAAAGGTTTCGACATTATGTCCTCTTTAGGAAAACTACCGTTCTGTCAGATTGCAATCCCATGACATATATACTGTCGCGACAGTTGCTTGGGGGCAAATATTCAAAATGGATAGCCATCCTTCAAGAGTTCGATTTAGATTTTGTAAAATCCAAATCGAAGAAAGCTCTAGTTTTCGCGGAATTATTATGCGATCTCCCATCGTCGTCCAACGATGAAACATCAGAAGAGTCAATCGTGGATGAAAATTTGTTTCTGATATTAGTAAGCGATGAGTGGTATGGAGACATCATTATTTATCTCCAAACCCAAATATTTAGGCCTAATACCTCACACTCGGAACGGAAACGTATACGATACCGATCTAAAGACTACATGATCGTCGGTGATACACTTTACCGTCGTGGCGTCGATACGGTTCTGAGGAGGTGCCTTACCCATGAGGAGGCCGAAAAAGCCCTGAATGATTGTCATTCAGGCGCGTGCGGGGGGCATCAATCTGGATATGCAACAGCACAACAAATCTTACGAGCAGGATACTTCTGGCCAACTATGTTTAAAGATTGCATAATAGCTGTCAGAAGTTGCCATGCATGTCAGATCTTTGATAGCAAAACCAGAAGACCACCCGCACCCTTACAGCCGATAGTTGCTGTTGGGCCCTTCGCCAAGTGGGGCATCGATTTCATGCAATGTAACCCCACCTCGACCGGGGGGCATGGGTATATTATAGTCGCTGTTGACTATTTTACCAAATGGGCCGAGGCGATGCCTACATTGGATAACACTGGTGAAACAACTGCCCTTTTCTTTTTCAATCATGTAGTCGCCAGGTTCGGCGTTCCGCAAGCTATAGTGACAGATCATGGATCGCATTTTCGCAATCACATGATGGTTGAGTTAGCTGCCAAACTAGGGCTATCGCACGACAGCTCTACCCCGTATTATCCACAAGCCAACGGACAAGTTGAGGCAATCAACAAGGTCCTGAAGCGTATGTTGCAAAGGATGATCGGGGTTCACAAGAGAAGATGGCATCTAATCCTGTACTCAGCATTATGGGCTTACCGAACCTCGGTAAAGAACGCCACTGGGTTCACACCATTCCAATTGGTGTATGGCCTAGAGGCAGTATTACCGATCCAGTGCGAAATTTCGTCTCTTAAACTCGCAATTGACCTCCTCCCCGGAACCTCAGAAGAAGAGGCTCGTTTCTTGGAATTGATCCAGTTGGATGAAAACCGTCGTGACGCCGCTTTGGCGAACGAAGCCCATAAAAAACGAGTCAAAGCACAGTTTGACAAGAATGTCAAACCTCGCAACTTCTCTGAGGGTGACTTGGTTTTGCTTTACGACCAAGAATCCGACAAATTAGGAGCAGGAAAATTTCAGTCCTTATGGATGGGTCCCTATATTGTTAAAAGGGTGTTAGCAAAAGGGGCCTACGAGTTAATGGATTATGACGGAATACCACTGGCGCAACCCCGTAACGGGTTGTACCTCAAGCGTTACTATGCCTGAATAGTAACCTGAGTGCTTTTGTTGTATTTTGTTTTCGCTAAAATGTTTGTTTCGGTTAAGTAATCCACCTTTCTCGTTTGTTGCAGATGTCGAATTATTCTGATACATATGTGGGATATGCCGACGGAGCGAGTCGTAGTACGCGGAATTTGTCCTCCGCAGCCTGGGCCATTTTTGATCCAAGCGACGAGTTAGTGAGTTTCAGAGGTGTGTGTATTGGACGATCAACGAACAATATCGCTGAGTATAGTGCGTTGATTGAACTCCTCTCTGATACCATCGCTCATGGTATACGCCGACTAATTGTCAGGCTAGACTCACAACTTGTGATACTACAACTCACTGGTATATATTCAGTCCGCAATCCAGCTATTTATCGTATGTTTCTAAGAGTTAAGATTTTGGAAAGAGAGTTTGATTCAATTCAATACCAACATATTTCCAGAAACTTGAACACATTAACAGATTCATTAGCAAACTATGTATTAGATAGACATTTACAACATATATAAAAAAAGATGCATCGGTGCTATGTAAGTGGATCACAAATAAACTGAAATAAACTCCGAAAATCAAAATATATAAAGCTGTTTATAGTTTGTACATAATGTGCTGTAATCAAAACAAAATTGGTCATATGACCTAGAACTCAAAAAGATGCTAGGGGGCACCCTAGCCTAGTGGTGCTCATGAAAGTACGTCACGGTCTGTGCGATCATGCGCAAGAGACGAGTCCATCGTCTAGGCACGCCAATGGTGTGCCGCTGCAACTGTAAAGGTAACTCGTCAATCTGTACATCCGGAAGACCACGAGTAAGGCTCTCAACCTGCTCCTGCACAGCTGCAAGTATCTCAGTATCACCAAGGTCGCGGATAACAACTCTCCTAGCAGGCTCTGCTGCTGGGGTAGCAACTGGCGATCGTGGACGAGCTACTGGACGAACAGGACCAACATCTGCATGCACCCAAGAGTTTGATCAGTTTTGAACAGTAAACATCATGAATAAAAACAATAAACAGTGATATGGTCAGAGATTTTACCAATAGCGCCCCATTGCTCACCATCCGGAAGCACCAAGTCCGGATCACCTCGGTAGTCCATACCCACGTATGGATACTCAGAAAATGCCATCTCCTGGCGCTCGAACCACCTAAAGAAGGACTCAGTGAAAGTAATATGAGGTTGACCAGCATGCCGGGACATATGGTCAACCCACCTCTGCATGCGTGGCTCGGTCGGAGAAGGCAAATCAAGCAAGATGTACTGAGGTTGCATCAATGGGATTTTCTCCAAGACAAAGGCAGTCAGAATAGAACCAAATCCAAAGTTCTTCAGCCCCCCGTCCTTTACCTTGGTCAATTGACTTTTCATCTGGACAAGTACTGCATCACACCAGTTAAACACTTTCGGTCGGAGACACTCCAAGGCGTGCTGCATATAAGATCTGTTGGCAACATGTAAAGCTGCGCTACCGGCCATCCTACCAATGGTAAACAGAATGGACCTGAGAGACCTGTCAGTGATGTCACGGATATTGATCTTGCCGTCTTTGCTCGGCTGTGAACCTTCCCGGCAATACTGACGGATATAGTCTCTGGTGGAAGTAGTCCCTCGAGCCGTACCTGACAAAGAAATGGGGGCACCCCGCCTTGACAACCCAGTCAAGAAGTACATGTCCTCTATGGTCAAGGGGAAGGACTTCCCCCTAATCTGGAATACTTGGTTAACAGGATCCCAAGCATCAAGCATATACTGCAGTAAAGAAATCTGTGCTCTCATGCTAGAGATACGGAAGAACTTCAGCAGGCCACAGTTCCGAAGCGCGTTCACCGTGACTGGGTCATGGAGTGCAACCATGTCCTCTGCTTCATGTTCTCGTTCTCGCCATGTAAGGGACATTTTGTCCAAAGTTCCCTACAATCAAACAAGAGAAGGAGTAAGTTCCTGATTTTGATGAAAATCTGGCGAAAAAATCATCAAAAAACACATGCAAGGTCAGCTTTTCTAGGCCCAGCGCAGGCAGAGAGGCTTTCCCTTGCGCTGTAAGGCAGTCTGCCTTAAGGCTGCCTGAAATACAGCGCAGATTTCGAAAGGGAAACCTGCGCTGATGCCAGGGCGCCCTAATGAAACCCCTGGGACCCAGAAACTCTGAAAAACATGCATGAAACTGAAAAAGGAAACCATGAAAGTGAAGGGCTAAGGTTTAGCTCCTACCTGGTCCAAACGGCGCCGAAAATCGTCCACAGAATCTCCCGGAATCAGCTGGTGAAAATCAAGGAAGAAGAGGCACCTCCAGAGCTCCAACAAGCAAAATGCAAATGAAATGGTAAATGAGAGGTAAAAACCCCTTTTTATGACTTTTTACACAGTTTAAAGTTAAATATTAGGGTTATAATCTCGTTTTCATGCAAATATTGTCCATTTCTAACAAAATTTGTTGCAGCAATTAAAGATGAAGCACTACATTTGAAAAGAGAAAAGCTAGTAAAAGTAAAAAAATTAAATTTGACCATGAATCGAGCAGTTTTACCACAAAATTTATGCTCGTTAAAAAATAGAAAAGTGTGAGCAAATTTTTTTCGCCAAAGTTCAAGCTCATTAAAAAATGAACCTATCTCGGTAAATAACCATTGCGATCGTAAATTTATCAGCCTTAAAAGCCTTGGTTGTGTTTTCATCCGCCACCTCCATTTCATTTGGCCGGTCGTTCACCCCCATATGTGTGTTTACCCTTTTTGAGGAACAGCTGCGAAGAGTGATTTCACCTAGCCATCCTTGTGACACTACCGTGATTGGAAAAATCCAATTTGTACCTGGAATCAGTTGCTATCCCTGTTTATCACTCGTTCCTCAAAAGACGAGTCTTCTTTGAGCTCTTTTCACTGACTCGAAAAATATGAAAAGTTTGCCGAGTTTTGGCCTTCCAGCTCGTTAAACGACCGGAAAGCTATCCCTCCTCTAGATTTTAATCTTTTGGACCTGAGGGATTATTACACAAAAAGATCGAGCGCTTGTCTTGTTCGGCTCGTAAAAGTACCGAATAGCCATCCCTTCTGTATTGTTTTATACTTTTTCGGACTTAAGGGATTAGATGACGAAAAAGGAATTATGGAGTTGACTTTCTGTACCTTTTCAGACTCTCTAAAAATGAAAAGGACCGAGTTTTCCTTGTCGTTAGACTCGTTAAAATGATTAAATAGCGACAAACTTGTCTTTAGACGAGAACGAGTTTCCCTATCGCTAGGCTCGTTAAATCATAGCGATGGGCTTGCCCGAAGGGCAGGTTATAGAACAAGCATATGTTATCCTCCTCAAGCTTGACAAAAATAAAGAGGTACTGGTCAGAAATGACTGGGGAAAAATCGGGAGAACATTCAAAGTTTAATGGTAGCAAGTCACTCTTGAACATGACACTTTTCCTCCGTACCACATCGGGTTGGGTTGTTTCATTCACCGGTCTCATCGCCATGGTCCTCGCCAAACCATCCACATTTGGGGTAATGCTACCGATCCATCGCATCAGTGTCGTTATATGTTCAAGAGGGGTCATTCTGAAAGTGTCAACCGTGTCCCATCCACTACCATACACTATCCTTCATCCATTCATGATCGCCACCCTGAATCATATGTCACAGTTTGTTTTCACCTCCACTAAAATCATTAGCTCCGTTCCGTGTCATTGATGTGGGATTCATTAAGGCCCTCCTTTGACGGATCGCTTCTTGTCGACTTCAGCTCATTATCCAAGAAGTTGATCTAGGAACACCCCCATCAGTACTTTGAAGCTTGCATGCCTCAATGGCAAGTTTCTCACTTCCGGCGACAGGTATACATCAATGACCTTCGACCAGAAGATTTTGCGTGGCGTTCGATGCCAAGTCCTTTATTCACGCCACGTGAATTGTACTACAGTACCTTGAGGGTCATCGTCATTATTGGTGATTCCTCTCGCGCTTGTTAACGGTTTTCATTATTGACCGGTAATCAAGCGATGTCTTTCCATGTTCGACTTCAGCGCAATTCTCACATGGATCGACTTGTACTTAGAGTGAAGATCAAACGAGTTTGAAGACCCCGGATCTAGTTTCATCCATCCGGGCTGCAATATATATTCAGGAAATATAAAAGCATTTGCCATGTACATCATTGCAGCAGATGATCATCCTATTCAAAGGATAATAATTTCAGCAGAAAATTATCAGTCTACCTTCAGACGATCGTCTGTCATATGTACCAAAATGTATTTATAAAAGCTGAGCATGGGAATGCCCGCCTCAGCTAGATCATGAAAATAGAATGAAAAATAATGTATTGTATTGTATTGTATTACAGGGCTTCTCCTCAGCACTGGAACGAACTTCGGACCCTCTAGATAAAGCATTTCACCCGATAAACGGCCTCATACTTTAGGGGGCAACTGTTATAGACATTTTTGTGCCTCGCAGCATGGAGCATGAAATGTCGATAATTACAGGGATCCTCAGTCCCTAAACATGTTGTTCTTACCCCTAAAAGAACAAGGTCATCAAACAACAGCACTTCCAATCAGTTCTCCACCTGAAAACACTTCAAAACAGGCTTATTTTGGATCATGTCAGCTGCTCCACTGAGCTTCTGCGCTGGAATGCAACTGTCCCTCCTTGTACCTGCGCTGGGCGAGATTGGCCAAGTGGCACAGTCATCCTGCAAGGTGTCAACTGCCCAGGAAGCTTCCAAACTGACACTTGGTTCATAAGATTCGCCCTGTGATGAGTAAGAGGTACTTGATCACCATGTGTAAGCAAGGATCTCCAAGTGGACTCAAGAACTGAAGATTAACTGAAGAGGGAGAGGACACTAGTCAGCTCTATGCCAGCCTCAAGCTGACTCATCCTCTCTTCTTCTCTCCTATATATAGAGCTCTTCTATGAGGTCTAAGGAGGCTGGAATTTTGTGTAAAGCAAGGAGGTGCTGTTGGTTTACAGTTAGAGCTATTGGGTGATTGTTTTACTAGAGGTGAAGAGGAGAGTTCTTGCTGCTGGGGAGGTGCTGCTGGATTGGAGCCATCATTGGTTGTAACCTTCTCAGAACCCTGTTACTTCTATCAATAAAGTTTTGCATGTTCTCCTATATACTTGTATTACATTGATGGATTGTATTTACTTGTATATTTGATTCACTCTAATCCATGCATCAGTTATGAGTACATGTATCTTGTAGTTTCCTCTCTTGTTTTGTGCAGGATCTGTGTGTAGCTGGACCGGCAAAGAGAGCAAGGAGCTGGGAACAAGAGACAAAGAGAGAGGACAAGGATCGACTAAGCGAAAGACACCAGGTTGGTTAATCTTTTCTTCCTTCTCTCTGTACTTTCATAAAGGAAAACATCAAAGCTTTTACTTTCAGTTGTTGCTAAAGACTGTCACCTTTAGAGTAGGGATAGGGTCATCCGCATCGGATACTTTTCCCCACAACAGTATGAGTAATAGCTCTCTGGATTTTGACTTCTGTGAAAATTGTGTATAGGGGAAGCAGAATCGGGTGAGTTTCCCTTCTAGTGGTTAGAGGGTGAAACAGATATTAGAGCTTGTGCACAGTGATGTGTTTGGACCTGTGAAGGTTCAAGTCTATGTACTATGTATAATTTATAGATGACTTCTCAAGGAATACATGGATATATTTCCTTAAGAAGAAATCTGAAGTCTTTGACAGGTTTAAAGAATTTAAGGCTCTGGTGGAAAACCAGACAAAGAAGAAGATAAAGGTGTTGAGGACAGATAACAGTGGAGAGTTTTGTAGTAAGGAATTTGAAGAATTCTGTAAGAAGTGTGGTATAGCATGACAGAAGACTACTCCATATACACCTCAGAAAAATGGAGTTGTAGAAAGAATGAACAAGACGTTGATGGAAAGGGCAAGAAGCATGCTCAGTGGTGCCGGGTTAGGACAAGAATTCTAGGCAAAGGCAGTGGAGACAACATGTTACCTGGTCAATAGATCACCTTCATCAGCGTTGGAGGATAAGACTCCACAAGAGGTATGGACTGGTAAGAAACCCTCTCTTTCACATCTGAGGGTATTTGGATGTGATGCATATGTACATGTTCCAAAGGAGAAACAAACCAATTTGGATAGTAAATCTGAAAAGTGCATCTTTATTGGGTATAAGGATGGTTTAAAGGGTTATAAGCTTTGGAACCCAGTAACAAGGAAGGTTGTGTACAACCGAGATGTGGTGTTCAGAGAGGTGAAAGATGTTATTAAACATGAAGTCCAACCAAAGGAATCTAAGAAGATGTAGTTTGAGCTAAAGGAGGAAGAATCAGACTCTACAGTAGAGGAGGAATCAGAAGATAAAGAGCCACAAACTCCGGGTGTGAGAAGATCAATTCGAGAAAGAAGGCAGCCAGAAAGGTATAGTCCATCTGCTTTCTGTTCAAATTTTACTTTATCTATTACTGATGATGATCCCAGAACTGCGAAGGAAGCAATAGATTTAGAGGATGGAAAACTCTGGAAAGAGGCCATGGTTGATGAAATGGCATCTTTGCACAAAAATGAGGCTTGGGATCTGGTGGATTTGCCGGCTGGAAGGAAACCCATTGGAAACAAATGGGTGTTCAAGAAGAAGACAAATGCAGAAGGAAAGGTGGAGAAATACAAAGCTTGGTTGGTAGCAAAAGGTTATTCCCAGGTGCCGGGAATTGATTTTGGTGATATTTTTTCTCTTGTTGCCAAGGTAGCTTCTATTAGATTACTTTTATCTGTTGCTGCTTCTTTTGATTTTGAGGTAGAATAGATGGATGTGAAGACAACATTTCTTCACGGGGATCTAGAAGAGGAAATCTACATGAAGCAACCTGAAGGCTTTGTGGTGAAGGGTAAGAAAGAACTGGTATGCAAGTTAAAGAAGTCTCTGTATGGGTTAAAAAAGTCACCAAGGATGTGGTATCATAAATCTGATACATTTATACAGGGACTTGGCTTCACTAGAAGCAAAGCAGATCACTGTGTGTATTTTAAATTAATTGGTGACCGTGTTATTTATGTGGTCTTGTATGTGGATGATATGTTGCTGGTTGGAAATGACAAAGAAATTATCCAGGATTTGAAGACACAATTGTCCTCCAAATTCGACATGAAAGATCTTGGTGCTGCAAACTATATTTTGGGCATGGAAATTAAAAGAGATCGAACAAAGAGGAAGCTCTGGTTAAACCAAAGGAAGTATGTCGAGATAATATTGCAAAGGTTTAATATGCATGATAGTAAACCGGTGAAGGTTCCTATTCGTGTAGGTGTAAATTTATAAGAGATCGAACAAAGAGGAAGCTCTGGTTAAACCAAAGGAAGCATGTCGAGATAATATTGCAGAGGTTTAATATGCATGATAGTAAACCGGTGAAGGTTTCTATTCCTGTAGGTGTAAATTTATCTGTTGAACAGTGTCCCAGACACAAGAAGAGGAAGAGGACATGTCCCATGTTCCATATGCAAGTGCAGTCGGTAGCCTGATGTATGCGATGGTCTGTACTAGACCAGACATTGCACATGCAGTGGGAGTATTGAGCAGGTTTATGTCAAAACCAGGGAAGGAGCACTGGACATCAGTGAAGCGGGTTTTCAGGTATTTGCGTGGCACTAGTGATTATGGTTTGAGATACCAAGGAAGACCAGGATTGGACAAAGTGTTGGATATTCGTGGCTTTTTTGATGCAGACTGGGCTAGAGATCTAGATCAGAGAAGATTTACAAGTGGCTATGTGTTTAACCTGTTTGGAGGTGCAGTTAGTTGGATGAGTAAGAAATAATCTGTAGTGGCACTATCAACTACAGAGGCAGAATACATGGCAGCCACTCATGCAAGCAAGGAAGTCGTTTGGTTGCAGAGATTGTGTTCAAGTATGGGGTTAGCACAGGGAGCTATAAGGATAGACTGTGATAGCCAAAGTGCAATTTTCTTGGCGAAGAACCCTACTTATCATTCAATGACAAAGCACATTGATGTTTAGTATCAATTTGTGAGGGATATGATACAAGACAAAAAGGTGTTGCTGGTAAAGGTGGACACTTTGAAGAATACTACAGATGGATTGATAAAATCTGTGAGCTCTGAGGAGTTCTCTTTGTGTAGAGAAACAATGGGCGTTTCAGGGTTGGATAAATGACTAAGCTCTCCTGTGGCCCCCTGTGGAAAGAAAACAAGTGGGAGAATGTTGGGTTGTGTTATATTCTTTCCACGACTAACCTACGTAGTGAAACGGGGGGTTAGAGGGGGGCGAAGCCCCCCCTTCATTGCACCGATTGCGCAACGGGGGGCCGGTAGCCCCCCTCTACGGGGTCCGGGGCAGTGCCCTGGGAATTTTTTTTTGTGGACCCTATGTTAGGTTGGGCGGACCTACCTATGGTTTTCGGTCCATGGTATTGGATACTTCGGCATGTATAAATATGTATTGTAACATTGAAAGGAACATAATGAAAAATCAAGCCAGTAGTCCCGGTTTTGGGATCCAGGGGAAAATCTTTGTGTATATGTGTTTTATGTGTTATGCTCTCACATTGTTTATTTTCTGTGTTTTAGAATTCGTATGTAGGTAATTTCTGTACGGGGTTAAAACCTACACCAATTTGGGCTATGTCCATGGAGAAACAGCCAGTCCTTCTTTTTATATTATCCAGCAAAATGAAGAGATATAACCTACATCTGATCCACTATAATTTCCTCTTCGCTCTCACACAGAATCCTCTATCTTTCTTGCTCAGATTGCACATATCTTAAGCTGCAATACAATTCCCTCATATATAGCAAGGGGTTGCCTTCTAGGGAAAAAAACCCTAAATTAAATATAACTTCTACCATCAGATCATCCGCCTAATGAACGACGCAGATTGACTACGAAATTACAATATTTTACAAAGAAAGTTTACATCTTTTTTTAGCTTCGGGGTACTACCCCCGAACCCCTGCCAGAGGGGGGGGGGGCGCTGTAAAAAATCGTTGTCGCCCCCCTAGTGGCGAAAAATTTGGGGTCCAATGCGGCAATACCTCTAAAGAAGATAATGAGGCTCCACACCCAACAGTTCTAAAACCTATTCAAGGCTGAAGTAGTTGTACACAATACCTTTTTACTAGTTGAAATGATGCTGATTGATGGCCTATAATGTTGAAACTACCTATAGAAGACCCTTTTGCAATAGTATTTATGTGTAATTGTTTTCATGTTAATAGTTATTTTCCCACTACACAGGGATAAATCCAACCATTTTTTCCTTTTGTCTGTTGCTTACATTTTCCTCCTTTAATGCTAATTAATAATATAAAATACTCACCAATATTTTCCATATTAACACATCCATGGAAAACCATCTTGAACTAGCCTTTGATAAGGAGGATATGTATAAGTTGTTCTTGGAAATAATACTTGTATTGACTACCTGAATATATCACTATTTTACGGCTACCATTTCTAATTCATCAGTGAAAACTCTTCAAAATAATTTGAAATCTAAAGGTCAACAAAATAAAATAGCAGGAGTTGACATCACCCAGTGTTTTATTCATCCAATGAACCTTGGAGAAAACAAAAAAAGGTGAAGGCCAATTTTGTCTTCAATAAGCAATGTTATAAAAACAATATTTTTCTAGCCTAGTGCTTTTCCTTGTCCCAAATTGATCAACAATAGTTTTCTTTAGGCCCTCTAATTTTGTGTATGGACAACATAAAGGCCTTTTTCCCAATTTTAAATCTGACTTTGATTTCAAGTTGTTAACCTGGTAAATTGAGTTCCTTCTCATTTGGTTTCAAACTTTAGATTTCACTTACTCAACCATGATCAAAACGACTAGGGTATGAACTTTGAACATGCTAGGAATTTTACATGGAGGACTTTGAACATGTTGGGACTTTTAAACCTCTTACTCATTGATCTGAAGTTAGTGCTAAAGGTTCATGTTTAAAATCAGAATTTAAAGACTAAAATTTAAAAGAACTAAAATGACATGGGAAATACTCAACCAATTAATAACAAAGTTTGCTCATATGGGCTACATCTCTGGGTTCGCTTCAATTAACAAATTGATCTGTTCATAAAGATGAAAAGTAAATCATGTTTCCTCTTTACATCAAAATAATGGCCTCAATCCATAGAAACTATCTATGATGTTCTCTAGGAAGATGGCAATGGCTTCTTCCTGCAATCCATGAACTTAGGCTTTCCTTATTCTCCCGATGAAGGGGCACTCCGCTACTGATTGAATCCCATAACCCGAATCTATTGCCTTTTATTCTTTCTAAGGTGTTGTTGAACCTGAAGGCCTTTTATATGCGAACACAGGCATATAACTCATACATGTCTTCATACTTAGGAAAACCCTTCCTCTTTCTTGTTTATCTAACCACAAAAGTAAATTACTTAGCATTCCAGTGCATAGAATGTGGTATGTGTGGCATAATTTTTTACAGAGGTGTTAGCTCAAATTTCTTCAACTCTTGATTTGTAGATCCCCTTTTTTGATCTCATTAACCAATGTACTCCCATTCTCTTGCTTTTTCTATTGAGTGCTTCCATCACCTTCTCCCTTGCATCCATCACGGGAGTCCTGATTAAGGTATGTTGTGGCAGCATTGGTAAGCTCATGAAATTTCAGTTAACTTATGGTTTTTCTATTTCACTTTGAATTTACCATTACTATGGCATAATGTCTGATATAATGAAGTCTTTGTTAGTATACCTTTTTGTGTGTATCTAGTTAGTATATGGAAATTTTGGACAAACTATATTAAGTTTTGTTGTCGGTTTGGTTTCCAATTTGGTAAACCACAGAAAAAGATTTTGACATCATGTAATTTGGTATCAGTTTTACAGTAGAACCCTTTAAACTAGCCTTTGGACTGGTTTGATGATCTTTCCCATACTGAAATGACTAGTTTGAAAACCAATCTTGTGAGATTGACTAGTTTTGATTCTGCACCAAACCAGTATGGGTGTGGTTGCAACAAAATCTAGAGGATGAAACATTTTTTAAAAAAACCCAAAACCCCTCAGCCCCCTGAAACCCTAAAGCATTGTTATGTAGTAGCTTGTATCGTGTTGTGTTTTGGACTCTAGAGGACACTTAGAGCATCATTGTTTATGTATATTGTTTCAGATTTGTATTGCACTTGGTTCCACTTTCTATATTCGTCCTTACATGGCATATAGATGAGTGACATGTTTTTTCTTGGATCTAGAGGCCATCTAGAGCCCCACTCTTTATGTATTTTGTTTTGGATATGCATTTTTATTAGTTCCATTTTGTTATATTCACCCTTAAATGGTATATACATGAACAAACTTTACATATTGGGTCTCTACTAATTTGAATTTACATTGAATGATTGATGTGTGTGTGTGTTTGTTTCTTTAGTGATTAAAATTTTCATATTTTATGGAGTTTTTTAGTGAAATGGTTTATAAGTAGAATCATCAACTGAATTTGATCTAAGTACAGTTTCACCCAAAGCTAATTTCGAGTTTTAAAGCATTGTTCATGTTATGGGGGTTGAGAGCATTTGGAACCCAAACATAGACCAAAAAGTCGAGATTGTACTCTTATTAAAGAAGGATCTATGGGGATTGTAATTGGTATCAATTTGGAGGAAGTATGTATCTCATTTTGCAGGTAGTGTCAAGGTAAAAGTGAAATCCTTGAAGTGGATATCCTTTCATTTTAAACTTCACTCAATCATTTCTAGTATACAATCCCTTCATGGCCCTTGCAACTAATGTACCGAGATTGTATAAATGTCCTTTTCAAGCATGTCTTGTAGTGTCCAATTTGATTTTGAAGAAATGTTGATATTTTATGACTATTCCTCCTCAATAGATCAAAATATTGTCATTTCACTATAAAAATACTCCTTGCACTGTTGACTAGAATTCTGTATACTTATGCATAACCTAAATTTATTGTTGCTATATTCGAATAACAAAAATCAGATCAAATTTTATTATTGAACCAAAACACTCTTATTTTATGCTTAGTCCATTCAAGGAAGTATAACTATCAAAATTTGAAAATTTGAATGCTTGCATTCATTGAAATTGGCACATGGATGTCAGTAAACAATACATGTTTTGCAGTGTTCTTGTATATCCTTGGGTTAAAGTTGAAACATTTTTTACCATCTAGTGTTGCTAGTTCCTAGTGAAATGATAAGTACATGCTTTGTAATTAGCAATGTATTAAGACTTAGGTAGACATATGAGGATAGGAATTACTTGTCACTTAACAGAGAACAATTTTGAATGTTGATTCTTGAAAATTTATATGGATTCCTCTTTCAGATGAGAAAAAAATAGCATCACATGTGGAGACAAGGAATAGTTTTGATTCCTACTATCCCATCTATTTCAGCTAAAGCCACCAATTCAACCTGTTCAAGTATTTTAAAAGCAATAATGTTAACATTGTAGTCTATGGTCCAATACTGGTTGTTCAAGTATTTAAAACAACTAAGTATTATAGCTTTTAGTTTCATCTGTCAAATAGTTGTATGTCATTACAAGTACCCAAAAGAAACATCAAAGTATTTGGAGTTAAGCTACACAAAACATGGCCTTTAGTTTAGTGATTCTAGTTCCCCAAACTGTGTTGACATGCCTTCTATGCATAAGTTATCCTCACATCTTTATTTGATACACCTTTGACCTTGATTTGACTAAAACTAATGTTATGAACTTTACTATTAATTGAATTAAAGTGATTCCTCCAATCTTACTGTCATGGTTGCATAGTGGAGGCTTATTGAAACTTTAATCATAATAATCTTAATCTCATATTTGAATAGTGGAGGCTTAGTAAAACTTTAAGCATAATAATCTTAATATTTTTCTTGAATAGTGTAGGCGTAGTGAACCTTTAATCATAATTAAGTATTACCTATAGGTTGAAAAGAAATCAAGCCTATCGTGGATAATTTGAGCGGACTCTAGCGCACACAGGTCTGAACTAGCAGCCTTTGCTGCCTCCTGTAGCTCCTCCTCTTGGCAGCCTCCTGCTGCTGAGCTCTCCTAAGCTCGGGCTTGGCCCTCCCTGAAGCGTTCCCTCACCCTGCACAGCCTCCCGCTGTTTCTTCTTGGCAGCATCCTGTTGTCGATCGCTCAGCGCTCAGGACCGAGCCTTTTTTGCTGGGTCTTGGCATTGTGTCCTCGCATGGGGGCTCCGCTTGTGGCCTAGCTGCGGTTGGTTGGTCCCCTTTTTTCGTGGGTGGCCTTCTTCGCCATGGATCTTGGCGGCGGCTCTGAAGATTCTCCCCCTCCTCCTCCTGAGCTTGAAGCGTTCAGGTCTCTCATCGCAGCTGCTGGGAAACGACAGTCCTCTGGTCCTCAGCTCAGGTTCGTTAAAAAACTGGGAAGCATTCCAACGGTGTCTCTACCGGTGGAAGATACTTGTAGAACAACGCTGAATCTTGCCGAAAGAGGCCTTATTGGTCAGTTTACAGGGTTATGGCCTTCCCCGAAAGCTGTCGAAGAGTGGGTAAAGCGTAACTGGACTCCCCTGGTCAAAGAAGGAATAAAAAGTCATTTCGTGGGCAAAGGTTTTTTTGTGTTCGTGTTCGAAAACGCGGAAGATAGAAGCCTGATCTTCAGAAATGGGCCATATTTCATGGGCCCTCAAGGACTCTACTTGAATAAATGGTCCCCCGACTTTGATCCAACTCAAGATGTGCCCACGGCGGTGCCAGTTTGGGTTCGCCTTCCTCATCTTCCCCTTCACTGCTGGAGTCAGAACTCACTGCAGTCCATCGGAAATACACTCGGCAGATATATAGATCAGGCGCCAAGGAAGGATCAATACTCTTGTGCTCGAATCTACGTAGAGGTTGACCTTGAAATTGGGCTGCCTGAAGCCATTAAACTATTAGTGGCGGACTGGACTCACATCCAAGAGCTCGATTATGAGCAGCTTCCTTTCAAATGCAGACACTGCCACAAATACGGGCACTTCGCAAGATATTGTAAGAAGAAAAATGAGGAAACCACAGAAAAAGAAAAAGGAGAGCAATGGAAGCAAGTAAAGAAAACAACAAATAACAGGCAGAACAACAAAAACAAAGGCAAGGAGACAGGGAACAAATCAGGGCAAGAAAACGAAAGCCTTCAAAACGCCGGAAACAAGGAAGCAATCAACACAGTGGAGGACAAAAATCCCTTCGAATCTCTCACTCCTCCCTCAGATCCTCCGGAGACAGAACAGGAAGATCCTCCCCAGCCAAACAACATCGACTTTCAAGATCCAGGTAACACTCCAAATCCGAATCTAAGTAATAATTCTTCCCCTTCATATGCTGACATAATCAAACAGAAGAAGAAGAAGGTAGAAAATGTGGGCTTCTCGGATGATGAATGCCTTGAAAGGCCATCCAAGTGAGTCGGAAGGAGATCAAACAAGGAAACTAGGGAAGAAGAATCAGAAAGGCAAAAAATCCTTGGAAGTCAAGCCACTATTGAAATGACTCTTGGGAGGAATACTAGACCAAGGGCTTCCAAGGGAGGTGGACCCACCCCAACAAGTTGTAAATGATGAAGCTGGTCTCTTGGAATTGCAGGGGTTTGGGGAATCTCATTAAGGCTGAGGCCATCAAAGATTTAATGAAAATGGAACCCATAGACATACTCATGCTCCAAGAGACAAAAACAGAATGGGAGATCCTTCTTAACACTAGTAATACAAAATGGAAATTTGATTCAGGAAAGGCAGTCAGTGCTAGAGGCTCGGTTGGAGGAATAGGCACATTCTGGTCCAAAAATTCCTTCACTCTAGATCGATCCTATGAGACCCAACATTGGATATATACAAAACTTCGTCATACAACAAGTAATACTAAACTAGCCTTGTTTAATATGTATGTCCCGGTGCATTATGAGGAAAAAAAAGAGTGCTGGAAGACACTCTCGGATTACTTAGAGCATCTCAACCCTACAAATATTGTCATAGGAGGAGACCTGAACATAATCCTAGACCCCAAAGAAAAGAGAGGTGGATCCTCTACAAGAGACCCCTTCCTCTCCACAGTGGAAAACCTCATTCAGCTATGGGATTTAGTAGACTTTAAGCCTGTGAAAGGAGCATACACTTGGACAAATAATAGAACAGGGGAACATCATATTTCAGCAAGGCTGGACAGATTCCTCACTAGCAGCTCTATCATGATGGACAATAGAATTGTTTTCTCCAAGATCCTTCCTAAACTAACTTCAGATCATAAACCAATTCTATTGTGCTTAAAGGAAGAAGAAGACCTTGGTCCTCTTCCATTTAGATTCAGCCCTCTCTGGGTCGAAAGGGAAGGGTTCCTTGAAACTGTTCAAATAGCATGGAAAACAGATGTCTCAGGCTCCCCAAGCTTTGTATGGGAGCAAAAAATGAAAAACACCAAGAAGGCACTAAAAGAATGGATAAAGAAAGCCACTAACACCCCCACCAGCCAGAGGAAAAAAGCAGTAAATCAGTTGGAAGAACTTCAATTTGGTTTGGAAGAGAAAGATATTTCACCCACAGATTTAGACAAAGAAAAATCCACCCAAAGGAAAACATACATCTCCTTCAGACATGAGGAAGAATACTGGCGATTAAAGTCCTGCAGCTTGTGGCTCAAAGCAGGGGACAGAAATACTACATATTTCCATAGACAATACAGGGCTCGCCTTTCGCGAAACCACATTGCAGAAATCACTACATCTAGTGGTCAGGTATGCAGAGGATTTGAACAAATTAAGGAAGCCGCTGTGAAGCATTACCAAAACCTCCTTAGCGCTGGCAAAGATGGGAGCGAGGAGGATATCGTAGAATTCCTCACAAACATTCCTCATCTGGTTAGCTTAGACGACAATGATACACTCCTAAGCCCAGTTTCGGAAGAAGAAATATCAAATATTGTCTGGTCCATGGAGCCAGATAAAGCCCTCGGGCCTGATGGATTCTCAATCCACTTTTATAGAATATGTTGGGAGCTAATTAAACCTGATCTTCTTTGAATGGTTCAAGGTTTCATGAGGAAGGCAAAGGTCGGAGGCGGCATAAATTCCACCTTCCTCGCCTTAATCCCAAAGGAAGCAAGCCCAGGCTCATTCGATAGATACAGGCCTATCTCATTGTGTAATTCATCCTATAAGATTGTGGCCAAGCTGCTGGCAAACAGAATCAAACCCCTTCTACAAAAATTAATCTCTCCCGCCCAAGGGGGTTTTGTGAAAGGGCGACACATTCTGGATAATGTCATTCAAGTACAGGAAGCTCTGCACTCCAGTCATTTACGAAAAGAACAAGGTATGCTCATTAAACTAGACATGTGTAATGCCTTTGACAGAGTTAATCGTTCTTTCTTGTACAGGGTTCTCATCTTTTGGTTTCAGCCAGGACTTCATCAATCTAATCAAAGCTTGCCTGGAGAAGATATGGATAGCACCAATGATAAATGGTAGACCTGCAAATTTCTTCTTAGCCACCAGGGGCTTGAGGCAGGCTTGTCCTCTTTCACCTTTTCTCTACATCCTGATGGCAGATTCCTTAAGCAGAAAGTTGACTTTGGAAAAAAAAATTGGCAGTATACCAGGGATCAGAATCGTGAAAGGTATAGAACCAGTGAATCATGCACTTTTCGCCGATGACTCTCTTCTGCTGGGGGGGGGGGCATCTTCAACAATAGCAAATACCTTCAGAACCATTCTCCATAAATTTTATAGCATCTCGGGAGCACTGGTAAGTGAGAGGAAGAGTGCGGTGTATGGTTGGAATACAGACCAACACACAATTGAACAAATCGCAGATGATTTGGGATATACAGGGCACGTAGAATGGGAAAAAATCAAATACTTGGGTCTCCCTATAACGATGGGCTCCAACAGAAATCATCTGTGGGAGGAAGTAATCTCAAAATTCAAAAAGAAGATAGTAGTGTGGGGAGGCTTTTGGCTATCTACAGGTGGCAAACTTACGCTCCTCAAATCTGTTCTCTCGGCTTTGCCCACATTCCAAGCTTCTCTCATAATGGCTCCAAAATCCATCTCAGATCAAATCTCCAGAATCATGAGCAATTGTCTGTGGAACGGAGGGTGCGGGAACACCAAAAGATTTCATTTAATCTGTTGGGAAACTGTGAAACAACCGAAGGTGGAGGGAGGACTTCAAATTCGTGACCCTGTGCACGCAAACATAGCTTTGGGATGCAAGTTGTTATGGCAGCTCTATGCTGAGCCTAGCCACCCAGTCAGCCAGATCTTCAAGCAGAAATATCTCAAAAACCAGTCTATTATGACCTTCAAGCCAGAGAAATCACCAAAAGGCACGCAGGCCTGGAAACTGTGCATCAGAGGCATCGAGTTTTTCAGAACCCACCTGTATCGTATTCTTGGGAACGGTAAAAAAACAAAGCTATGGAAAGACTGCGTCATGGGACACCGCCCTCTTGTTGAAAACAATGAGATTTTTGAGATTAGAGTTTGGCTTCGAGCAAAAGGCATTCAGAAAATCGAAGATATCTCGGAATGGGATAGTAAAGGAAATTGGCAGAGATGGTTTTTCCCCAGAGTTCCAGAGCAACTTAATGCTCAGTTGGCTGCCCTTAAGGAAGCAATCTCAGACTTCGCTCCAGTTCATACTGATGACGAAGACGCTTGGGGCTGGGGCAAGAATGAAGTGTACACAGCAAGCCAAGGATACTACCAAATGCAAAGCAAACAAGACTCGCCAAACTCGGAAATTGTGTGGAAACAGATTTGGGACAGCTTCAACATCCCCAAAATCAATTTCTTTTTCTGGGCTTTATTTCACAACAAAATTCTGACAAGAGAAAATTTATGCAAAAGGAATATAGCAGGGCCACACAGATGTGTCCTCTGCAAAAGAGATCTGGAAACTGCAAATCATCTGTTCATAGTGTGTGAATTTGCGAAGGAGGTATGGTCCATCTTCTTCATCGGGCTGAATGTGAGTCCCCCTACTCAAAGCACGATAGCCACCATGTTCACCTCCTGGAATGCCAGTTATCCCCACCGTACTGTCAGTAAATCAATTTGACACAAAGTGGATAGCTGCTCCAAAATATGTTTGCTGGAAAATCTGGTTAGCCTGGAATGAGATTATTTTCAATAACACTGAGCTGTCCGCAGCAAAGGTGGCGGAACAGGCAAAGAACCTCCTCCTAGAAACTCTTAACCACTTTTCAGTTAAGGATGACAACTCCCTTAGAAGCGAAGAAAGGGTGTGGTTGGAAGATTTTACAGGAAAGGCCTGACACTCAACAAATACACGTCCAATTCAAAAGGAAAGATGACAGATCCGTGAATCAGAGGACAACTTCCAACAGTGGTGGAAATCCCAGGACAAGTGCACTATTTTCTTTGATGGAGCCTCAAAAGGCAACCCAGGGAGGTCAGGAGCATGAGGTGTGATTTTCTTCCAGAATGGGAAAAAGACGAATTCAGCTGGGGTCTTGGATTGAAAACCAACAACCAAGCTGAAATTCTCAGTCTCTTGAAAGCCTGTCAAATAGCCAGTAAAAAAAACCCAAAAGAAATTCTAATCATAGGTGATTCAAAATTGCTGATAAAAACAATGGTAAAAAAGAAAAGGCTCAAGGATCCGGCACTGAATAAACAGCTAGCAAGAGTAAACAGAACTCTGAAAGACGTCCCCTGAGTTCAAATATGCCACATTCTCAGAGGATTAAACAAGAACGTGGACAGATTGGCAAATATTGGATGCTCTCTGCAAGAAGGAATGATTAGCATAAATGCAGAAACACCGATCAAGGCAACTATTCCTTAAGTGGAAAGAGTGATTTCGTCATAGGCTTTGCCCGACCTGCCTTCTATCAATAAAACTTAACTGTTTCAGTTAAAAATAAAAATAAAAAATCAAGCCTGTTATAAATTTAGATTTGAAAGGCATGGACAATGATGAGAAGAACATTTCTATTGTCCAACAAAGTTCTTAGGATTTTGTTAATTTTGGAAAATTAATTATGTTTCTATTTTTCACTTTGTATTCTTGATGACATCGATAGATCCATTATATTCATTTTCATTTGTAACAACTAATTACATATTTGAAGATTTTTTATTTTTTATGTCTTTGTCTTTTGTTAGTGAATATAGTGACCTTTTTTTATATAAATTAGATGAGTTTAATGTTGTATGTGTTCTTCACAATGGCCTTTGATCCATAGTGTTTGGAAAATATTACAATTTTGTTTTTAAGCAAAATTCTAAAACTTATCTCAATCTATTTTAAAACTACACTTTCTTTTACAGGAAAAGTCTTGGCGAGTTCATTATATGGTGGCAAACCAGTTATATGAACTTTGTGAGGTCGTTGGCCCACAACCTACCAGGTATTTTTCCATTGAATTAATGAGTTCATACTTGTGCATGCTCTCATTGGCATATATACTTGACAAATAATATCATGGATCTAACCCTGTAGTTTTTACCCTTGGAATATAATCAATCATATTATACCTATATTGTAATAACCTGGGTATTTTGAGGTGTTTCAAGTGAGGTTGTTGATGTTGAGGTATATGTCGTATAATTTTTTTATAGTATACTTTAGTTTATATTCAAGTATTGATCGTATTTCATGTCTTATACTCTGCATTGTATCTTCTTTCGTTTTCAGTAGATGAACTCAACATTGATGGTAAGAAGCAGGAATTGAAGAAAGAGGAGAATAAAAACATTGTAGCGATAAATGCAAAAGAGAGGGAGAAGAGAACCAATCTAGTGATACCCTTAGAGCCAATATCTAGCATAAGACACACACATAGAGACTGATGGTCAAGTATTCAGATTTGGTGAATTTACTTGCAATGCCTTGGCAACACAGTGATATCTTTTGAAGTGATGAAACAATGTTATGCAACCAACTCACAAAATAGAAGAAAAGATAGATCAACAACTTCAAAATCAGCCTCTTCAAGGGGGCAACCTCCTTTCTATATATAGGAGTCTAAGGGGTTACAGTATAATCAGAGCCAACATAACAATAATAATGTAAGGGCACAACAATAACAATAAGGGGGCTACACTAATAACAATGAGGGAATACACTAGTATTATAGGGACCTAACATGCCCCTTCCGCGGGTAAGTTCTTCCACTTGATTAGATACTTGATCTCTTTTTGAGTGCAAAACTTGAGCAAGGATTTTCACCTGGACAGATTTGATTCCTGAGTGTCTGGTAGATCTAGAGGCTATATATATATATATATATATATATATATATATATATATATATATATATATATATATATATATATATATATATATATATATATGTTGGTCCTTAGTAATATTATTTATATTTATATGAATGTCACATAGAAATATTTTTATTTTAAATTTTACTAATATTCTAATATTACATATAGATGGTATTTTGATTTTTCATGGTTTTTTTATTTATAAATGTGATATGCATTGCAAAGATGTTAATTTTATGAGTGTGGGTGGGGGGGCGAATTTATTGTGAATATTAATTTTTTATATGTTTATTAATTAAATCTAAATATGAAGTCTTGAAATATAATAGTTACTAAAGTGAACCATTATTTTAATTTTTATGATAAAATAGATCTCTCTCTCTCTCTCTCTCTCTATATATATATATATATATATATATATATCCAAGGACAACTTTTGGACATTGGGTATCCACTCAAGGAAGAAAATACACATTAACTTGATCTTGGGTGGGGGAGGATAACAACTATTCCACCCAACCAACCAAACTAAACCCAACTAACATATATAGAATTTATTTATTTTTTTATTTGTAAATATTAATTATTAATTTTTTACATGTTTATTAATTATATATTTTGAAATATCATTTTTTTAAGAAGAAAAAAACCACTGGTATATATTAATGATAAAAGCCAGTACATAAGTATCGATCATATGAGATCGTCATATGTCTATCCATCGACATAAAAAAAAAACATATATACATCACTCAAAATCTAATGAACATTAATATTTCGGTATCCATCCATATTAATAAGAGTCAATTGTTCTAAATTCTGGAGAGAACTTACTAAGAGATGCTAAAAATTGCTTCAAAACATAAAAAAGGGTATAATCCCTGAAGGGACCTATAATCACACATCCAAATGGGCATACCGCATATGTCCAGTCCATCATTTTTTTGGTAAGTATATGGTCCCCATTTCACATATAGTCCCATCAAAATAGTGACAAAAATTTATGGCACCTTCTTCATCATTGAGGTCGGCTTGGGAGAGAGAATCTGCAATAGTATTTGCTTCCCTGTAGACATGTTATATGCAAAAAACGTGGAATGATCTGATGAGTGATGAGTGATTTAATATGAGCCTTCCATCCACAGAGATCTGGTTGATCATATGATGTGAAGTCTTGGGCACCATCAATAAGAGTCTTGGAATCCCCATAGACATGTATGGTCTCCAGAGATTTCTTTCTGTCAAACCAGAGAAGGCCCCATAATGCACATGTCTCTGCTCTGGAATTAGTCACATTGTCTGCAAACCAAACTTGTAGTGTTCCCTTTCGTTGATCCCGAGCCATGACCCGTATCCACAATGTCTGCGCTGCCCGGTACCATCAAAGAAGCCTATTAATAAAGGACATATCAAGAAGACAAAGGTAATAGTGTTGATTGATTTGGGCAGTACCCATAATTTTATTCATTGTAAGATAGCCAAGGAATTGAATTGCTTCCTATATCCATCACGAGAGTGTCCAGTGATGGTTGCAAGTGGAGGAACCATATATTTCTCTGGAAAGTGTCATAATATCAAGCTATGCATGGGAGAATATGTATTGAATAGCCCAATTCTTTCCATTCCAATGGGTGGTGCAAATGTTGTACTAGGAGTCCAATGGCTACAATCCTTGGGTACAATAGCTTTTAATATTCAAGAACTTTTCATGAAATTTTCTTTGGAAGAAAAGGAAGTTGAATTAAGGGGTATCACAGGGAAACCAGGAAACATAACCAGCTCTAACGAAATGACAAAGCTTCTAAAGAAAAAACAAAGAGGTATAATTGCACAATTATGTTCGCTAGAGGTTACCACATCGAAATCATTTATTTCACCAGATCTCCAAAAATTCTTGGACAATCATTCCAAGGTATTTGAGACTCCCAAAGGCCTCCCACCTATTCGTGATCATGATCATGATATTCATTTGATTCGAGGAAGTGTTCCTCCAAACATCACACCTTACAGATATCCATATGCCCAAAGGAGTGAAATTGAACGTATGGTTGTCAAATTGCTAGAGGTTGGTATAATTATCCAACCAAATTCGATAAATGAAGCAAGGGATGAATGGAAGAATGACGAAGCAGGGTGGGAACTCATTCAAAAGTTGCAGAAGATCCCAGTTCAAACAATATTGCGAGAAATTGACAAGGAAGGGAAAATCATATTGGAACCTGAAGCAGTCGTAGAATCGCGAAATCGACAACTACAAAATCGATCAATTTCAGAGTATCTCATAAAGTGTAGAATTTTCTCTACAAATCAACTAGCTCATGGATATCATGTAGAAATTTCACCTGCAGATCAAACTGATATATGCAATGTACTAAAGCATAATACTAGATCTACATCTACCATAAACTTTGCGGAAGCTAATCAACCATGAGCAACATCAAGCATGAACACATATAACTGATAAGAAGGAACCAATCACACATAGCACAAAATATATCACTGGGGAAAGCACCAGCATAAAACCCCAACACTATATCATCAATCAAGTGGAAATCCTCAACAACATACAAAAAGGATAAGCTCAATAACTATCCTGCTCTCTCTGTAATCAGAAGATGAAAATCATGGACTACCTAGGCCTCAATATATAGGCTGTAAATTGGCCTAATCATACCTGCTATCACCTCAGGTCCAACTACGTAGTCATAGAAGAAAATAGATTCCTTCCTCATGCAAGGAATACTTACTAGAAATATCCTAGCATCTGATAGTACATTGTCCCTCATCTGATCTCAACTGGGTCTTTGTCTGAACTGCCATGCATCAGTTATTCATGAGAGAATACTCAGTTATCTGAAAATAATAGTTGTCACATGCATGCAAGCATCAACAAACTATATCTCATTAATTTAACAACTTGTTAAATTAATCTAACTGGACTTGACTAAGTTAAACTAAGTCAACTGATCCTCTCAATATAGAACTGAACCTTATCTCCTTTAATCAAGGGATAAATTCCTAAATCAAGAGAGAAAATAATTGCATGATCTCACAAAGACTTCAAGTTTAATTTTCCATAACTAATTAACTCATGGAGATTAATTAATTAATATTTTAAACTACTGGTAAGACCAAATTCGTTTTTACTTCCTATAGTTAGACCAGGGACTGCTAAAAATAGGAAGGGACCCAAAAATTCTATTTTTAGTTTCTATTTTAGAAGTTTCACCTCTCACCCAAGGTGGCCAAAATGCTCATTGGCCAAACTGCTATTTTTAGACATGTTATTTTTAGCAGATCTATTTTTAGCACTTTCTAAATTTAGCATTTCTTGTTGCACATTTTTCAACACTCCCTCTCAACAAGAAAGGCTTCCTCTCGAACCCGATCCTGTAACTCTGGAATGTTCTGCATGCAACACATCTACCAAGTGCGGTTGCTCCAGCAACACTCGGAACAAAAAAACTCCCAACTGACCTCTCTGTTGGGCTAGAAACATACTCTGATGTTGAAGCTCTACCTGCTACTGACAAGTGCTCCCTCTCTGACCTCTGCGCTACTGCAACATCTCCATGCATCTCGCACCGTTGCACTCTTCTCTGCGCTACCCTACACTGTGCAACACACTTGTGCCTCTTGCATTGCTGCAGCCTGCATGCTCTGCGCTGTCTTGGGATTCCCTGCACTGTAGCTCTCTCTGCCGCTCCATCCACATCTATCTCTACCCAATTAGTCAGTTCCTGCTACTCCACATCGGGGCTCCGTAGCAAGGTCTCATCCAAGAGGTTGGGTATCTCAAGGATCCCGCCCCTCCTCCTTGGGACGAGCACTCCACATCACCCCACCTCCTACCTGGAGGTATGGCTGCATGTGATCCCTCTGCCCACCTGGCTTGAAGTTTCCCCCTACTGGAGGTCTCTGCATGAGTAGATGTCTCTACTCGATCTCCTCTCAGCTTCTCTGGTTGTGACTGCTCCACAACCTCCTGAAGCTGCTGCACCAATCGTGGCTCCTCCACAATCGTCTGAGACTTCTTCTAGCGCTGCATGTTGAGAGGTAATTTACTCTCCCTCTCAACCACCAAGTCTTCATCAGTTGCCTTGATGCTCAAGGCTTTGCATGCATCTTAAACCTCAAGAGCATATAAGTTCTTGACCCGTGAACCAATCTACTTCACCTGTCTAGTGATGATGTGTCTAAGGAAAACCTTTCCCTTACTGAAGACTACATCATAGCCTCTGTCTTCCAACATCGCGATCAACACCAAGTTTCTCCTCAGTCTTGGTACATACTTGACATCGGTCAAGGTAAGGCGAGCTCCATGCTCCCTCTGAAAAATAACCGTGCCTACACTTGAGACACTATATTTCTCATCATTACGCATCGCTATGAGTATATGGAGATCTTTCTCCTCCAAAGTACTGAACAAACTCTTGTCTTCGGTCATGTGGAAAGAAGCTCCATTATCAAGAAACCAACCACTTCCCACCATGGATGAAACCATGCATGCGAAGAGTGTGAAATCCAACTCAAACTGTGAAGCAAGTGCCTCACCTTCAGATCCTTCCCCGGATCCCTTCTTGGATTTCCTTTGTGGACAATTTGCAGCATAATGGCCCACCTCATGACAACGAAAGCATCACACTTTTGATTTGTCAACCTTCTTCCCACCATTGGAAGAACTGGATTCAGAAAGAGAAACCTTCTCCTTCCCCTTCTTTGCCTTACTCGCTAAGGCACAGTTCTCCTCATCCTCCATGGATGAAGAACCGTCTCTGGTGCTTCGTCTGATCTCCTCCTGCATCAAATCCGACCATAGTCGTTCCCAATCTAGCAGTTTATCCCTTCCATTAACCGAGTCCTAGTAGTTATGCCAGCTCTTAGGAAGGCCAAGGAGTTCTAGACTCACCATGTCATCATCAGATGTCACGACCCCTACACTTGCAAGCTCATCCCTGCATGAGGTGAGATTGTTCAGATACATAGAGATCGTGTCCCCACTTTCACACTTGATCTTTCAAAGTTTGTCCTTCAGTGCCAGCTTCCTCTGATCACTGCTATTTTGATATAAATATTTCAGTGTTTTCCACATTGCATGCAGAGTCTCCTTCCCATGGAGGCTCGAGACAATGTGATCTTGCACTCCCTCCAAGAGAATTCTCCTAGCTCTAGCCACACACTTCTTCCATTCTGCCAGTTGAGTAGCATCAGTAGGCTTAGGGACTTCTTGATCAATGAATTCCTTAAGGCCGTTATCTTCCAATACTGCCTCCATGCGATCCTTCCAAGCTATATAGTTTGAGCTGCCATTGAGGGCATACTCAAGCCTCAAACCATAGAACGCCATCAGTGAAATAGATGTAATAAGAACTTGAGATCTATATCCCGAATAATAAACTTCAAATTCCTTCTTGTATACTGTTCTTCCTTGATCACCTGTGCTCCGATACCATGTAGAATTTTCTCTACAAATCAGCTAGCTCACTGATATCATGTATGTTATCACTCAGGTTTGTTCCCTTTGACTCCTAAGGGAATACGACCGAGGTAACCACAAACCAATCTTTGGATTGCAGGTCCTAGCCTACCTGCAGTCAGAGAGGGCTCTCTCTTTATGATTTAGCTTTGTTTAAGGGATGATTTTAGACTAGATATGATGCACATGAGTTGTTTGAGTTTGGTGGGATGGTTGATCTATTCAAGTTGAGTTGGCATGCAAAGTGTAAGAAGTTCAAACCATTGGGCATGGAGTCAATGAATGTGAACTGAAGGGTGTGTTTTCTTTGGCAGAAGAGGGGAATACAGAGCAGGATAGCTACACATGGCACAATGTTAAATGCTGGAATAAGGATGAAATGGAGGTTAGGGGATGAGAGGCAATTAAGGATCTCTCATCCAGCCAAAGAGGGAAAGTGGATGAAGGCTAAAATAGGAGTAATGAAGAGTTTCCTAGACAACATTCATATAATGAAGGAAATAGCTTAAACATGTTCAATTAAGTATGCATATTCATCACTAATTCAGAGGAAAACATAGAAAAGTTACAAGAATTGAGCACAGAGGGCATGAAAGCCAGTTCTGATCTATTCCTTCTTCCTGCAACTTAGATTATGATATATAGATGATACAAATACATATAAACTAATAAACATAGGGAGGAAAGACTTATTGGACCATGAGCAAGCACGAGAATTCCATATCAAGCTCTTCATCCATTGAAAGCACAACCAACCAGTTCAAATGCAAATATCCCAGCAATCTTTGACTACAGAAGTTCTTAATCTTACAGCACAAGTCTAGAATGAGAAATACAACCAACCAACCCTTTTCACTATACAGAGGGAGGTCTTTATAGAGAAAATATCTAAACAATATCTACAACAGCAGATCTGAGACAGATCTGAAGAAATAAATGCTTCTAACCTAACATTTATTGGAATGAATGCCTAAAAATATCTCCATGAGCTGCGCAGGAAGCAACAGCCATAAGAATGAATAAATATTGGTCCTTGCTGCAATGCTCTGGCATTTCTGCCATAACTGCGCCTTGGGAATTGCAACGCTTCTCTCAAATGTGGCTTTATACACTGTTTCTGTAAAATTGGGCCTGGAAACACTTGAACTGCCTCTTTTAGGCGGTTCTGCTGCTGCTAAGTGGCTTTAACACATTTAATAATGAGTTGGTGAGCTTTGATGGCCCTGAGCTGCTTCATTGACTTTGAGCGATCCCATTATTTCCGTCTGCTTTGCATTTAAAGTCCTCTGCTGATATTCATGACTGATACACTTTGCCGGTTCACTGATACTCTTTCGCTGTTGAATCGGGCTTTCTCTTCCCTCCGAAGCACTTCAAACTGTCAAATCACCCCTGCTTTATCTCTTTATGGCCGAAAATACTGCTGCAATGCTTTCCGTGGCCTATAGAGGAGCATCGGCACTGGCCGATCAAAAGTTTCCAAAAAATGAAGAAATGACTGCAAAATAGAGGAGGATGCGCGGACTGGAGGCTTGCAGGGGCCGAAATCTGCATTTTGGAGCAATCTGGTCTTGGAGCGATGAAGGAATGGCTGCGAAATGCTTAATCTTCCTTTGCTAAGAGCGCTGAGCTGATACCTGCGAAAACTGCCCTTTCCCTTATAAAAGGAAAAAATGCCTTTTAAACGTGAAATTTGATGAAATTCGGGCGCTAAGCGATCACTGTTGATAAGATTAGATCCGGGCTGTTGGATCCGGCGCGGGCCGATCCAACGGCCACGAATGAATCGGCGTATCGCATATCAGCGGGGCACGGGGTGTGGCAATAAACATATATATGCGATCAGCGATGGACCGATTGCCGATATCGCATCAGCGATCATCCATCAGGGGGCTATGGTGATATAAGATATGCGATGGATGAGCGAAAGCGGGGGGGTCACGACTTGATCGGAGTCGTTGATCTGAGGGCCCGATCCAACGGCTCCCGATAAGTTGGAACATCGGCGATTGGCGAGGACCGGGGGGGTGCGAGCATATGTCATTGCGATGGAGCGATCGTCGATATCGCTATCGCGATCGGGGGAGGAAGGCTAATGCGATACAATATGCAATAGCGACATATATGCGATGCGATATTTATTCGATGGCGATATAACATATAAAATTCGACAATACACAGGTTTACACAATAAACAAGGCTTATAACAAAAATTGCGGGGAAATGGTATATAATGGGGAATGCGATATGAGAAATAATGCGATGGCGATATCGCTGTCGGGTGCGACGACGATATCGCATCGGCAGAGGAGGGGGGATATATACAGTGCATAAAACATTTGCGATAGCCGATTTGTCGACTTGCGATCGGCGAAATGGCTATCGGCGAATAACCATCAGAAAAATATATATGTGGTGTTTAACATGTGACTGCCCCCTCCCGACTGCGATATCGCATCGGAGAAGGTTATTAAGGCCTTTTGTATGATTTTGAAGGGATTCCAAGGCATTTCGGAAGGGGGTCCGATAGCCTAAGAAGAGGGGCTTTAATGCTTGGAAGGAGTCCAAAGCATTTGGAAGGGGATTTATGTGCTTGATAGGGTTTTGAGCCTTTGAGAAAGGTTAAAACATGGTTAATGATGGCTTTTTATACACTTGGAATGGTTTATGCATAGGAATGAGTCCTAATGCATTGGAAGATGATTTGAAGGGCAAATGAGGGTTCTTGCTAGGTTTCAGGCAAACTTAGCAACTCCCAAGCATAATAATGGTTATTTTTCAACCTAAGGGAGGGGATATGTACATAGGGGAGCTATTTAGTGCTTTTTAGTAAGGGGAGGGGAAATAGATAGGGATTTACATAATAATTTTAGAAGTTAATATGAAAATGACAAGAAAGCGCTAAATTTAGAGACCTTAGGCTTAAAAGGGGAGATAGAACTTTGTAGAGGACATATGAACACTCCTTAAGTAAAGCAGATCTTTACTAAGGGAAATGATATGAAGAATGATGAATCTAAGAGGTATCAAGCAGATCTTGACCTCTTTAGGGAAGTTAGTGAATGATTTGGGGAAGGAGAAGAAGGGGAAGTTAAACATGCCTCGCTTGAGCTGCTCCGAATGAAAAACTGCCTCATACTTGTGATCTAAATAGATATAACACTTGAAAATATGAAATGGATCACAAATGGTCATTCAGCCACCACAAAACTACCTACCCGGCTATCCTGCTCTCTCTGTAATCAACTCAATAGCTATCCTGCTCTCTCTGTAATCAGAAGATGAAAATCATGGACTACCTAGGCCTCAATATATAGGCTGTAAATTGGCCTAATCATACCTGTTGTCACCTCAGGTCCAACTATGTAGTCATAGAAGAAAATAGATTCCTTCCTCATGCAAGGAATACTTACTAGAAATATCCTAGCATCTGATAGTACACTGTCCCTCATCTAATCTCAACTGGGTCTTTGTCTGAACTGCCATGCATCAGTTATTCATGAGAGAATACTCAGTTATCTGAAAATAATAGTTGTCACATGCATGCAAGCATCAATAAACTATATCTCATTAATTTAACAACTTGTTAAATTAATCTAACTAGACTTGACTAAGTTAAACTAAGTCAACTGATCCTCTCAATATAGAACTGAACCTTATCTCCTTTAATCAAGGGATAAATTCCTAAATCAAGAGAGAAAATAATTGCATGATCTCACAAAGACTTCAAGTTTAATTTTCCATAACTAATTAACTCATGGAGATTAATTAATTAATATTTTAAACTGTTGGTAAGACCAAATTCGTTTTTACTTCCTATAGTTAGACCAGGGACTGCTAAAAATAGGAAGGGACCCAGAAATGCTATTTTTAGAAGTTTCTATTTTTAGCAGTTTCACCTCTCACCCAAGGTGGCCAAAATGCTCATTGGCCAAACTGTGATTTTTAGACATGCTATTTTCAACAAATCTATTTTTAGCACTTTCTAAATTTAGAATTTCTTGTTGCACATTTTTCAACATCAAGTGGAAGAACTTACCCACTGAAAATTCCACATGGAAGGATGATAATTTTATACAAAAGCATCCAGGACTACTCAAGCGTTATGGACAACACTTTTTGAAGGAGAGGGGCATGTTAGGTCCCTATACTACTATTGTAACCCTTATTGTTATTAGTGAAACCCCCTTATTATATTTTTGTGCCCATGTAGTACCCATATTGTTATTATTGTGCTCATAGAAGCCCACTATTGTTATTGTTGTGCCCTTACATTATTATTGTTATGTCGGCTTTGATTATATTATGACTCCTTAGACTCCTATATATAGAAAGGAGGCCTTGTCATTTGTATCATCCAAGAATTGTTCATTTGTGTAATGTAAAGGAGATTGCCCCCTCGAAGAGGC